>JAIOJX010000028.1:186103572-186698572 GCA_022376925.1 Tragulus kanchil
GTTCATTTGGTCCCTGTTTTATTGATTTCTTCTCTAATCTTTATTATTTCCTTCCTTATGCTGACTTTGGCTTTGTTTGGTTTTCTTTTTCTAATTGTTTTTGATGGAAAATTCGTTGTTTTTCTTTTTTTTTTTTTTAATTTTTTGAGTATAGTTTCTTGAGGTGGGCCTGTATCATTATAAACTTTCCTCTTAGGACTGCTTTTGCTGCATTCCATCAGTTTTGGAAAGTTGTGTTTCCATTTTTGTCTTGATAGCTTTGATAACCTATTAGTTTTTATTTGTAACACATATTTTAGTCTCCATGTGTTTGTGCTCTTTCCCCCCTTTTTTTTCGCTATTACTGATTTTTAGTTTCATACAATTATGGTCAAAAAACTGCTTGATACAATTTCCATTCACTTAAATTTGTTGGAATTTGTTTTATGGCCTAGCATATGGTTCATTCTCAGGAATGTTCCGTGTTCATTTGAAAACAAAGTATATTCTGCTGTTTTTGGATGAGGTGTCCTTTAGATATCTATTAAGTCTAACTGGTTAATTGTGTCACTTAAGATCACTATTGCCTTAGTGATGTTCTGTTGGGATGATCGGTCCACTTGATACAAGTTAGGTGTAACTCCCTTACTATTACTGTTTCTCCCTTTATGTCTATTAATGTTTGATGCATATATTTAGGTGTTCCTGTAATGGGTACATGTATGTTATGAGTATAATATACTCTTCTTAATTGATCCTGTTATCATTATATAAAGCTCTTATCTTTTGATACAGACTTAAAAAAAAATCTGTTTTATCTGATGTGAGTATTATTACTCCTGCTTTCTTATTTCTGTTTGCATGAAATATCTTTTTCCACCACTGACTTTCAATCTGTGTGTGTCTTTATCTCTGAAGTGAGTCTCTTCTAAGTAGCATATAGATGGGTCTTATTTTTTATCCAGTCATCTACTCCATCTCTTTTGTTCAGACCCTTTATTCCAAAATTTCTATACTTTTTGTTAGTATTTCTCATTATTATTGTGTTGATTTGGGTTCTCTCTCTTCCTCTTAATGAGCCTGGCTAAAAGTTTGTCAATTGTGTTTATCTTTTCAAAGACCAGTCTTTGTTGTTTTTAGTTTTTTAATTTTAAAAGATTGTTCATTTGGTCCCTGTTTTATTGATTTCTTCTCTAATCTTTATTATTTCCTTCCTTATGCTGACTTTGGCTTTGTTTGGTTTTCTTTTTCTAATTGTTTTTGATGGAAAATTCGTTGTTTTTCTTTTTTTTTTTTTTAATTTTTTGAGTATAGTTTCTTGAGGTGGGCCTGTATCATTATAAACTTTCCTCTTAGGACTGCTTTTGCTGCATTCCATCAGTTTTGGAAAGTTGTGTTTCCATTTTTGTCTTGATAGCTTTGATAACCTATTAGTTTTTATTTGTAACACATATTTTAGTCTCCATGTGTTTGTGCTCTTTCCCCCCTTTTTTTTCGCTATTACTGATTTTTAGTTTCATACAATTATGGTCAAAAAACTGCTTGATACAATTTCCATTCACTTAAATTTGTTGGAATTTGTTTTATGGCCTAGCATATGGTTCATTCTCAGGAATGTTCCGTGTTCATTTGAAAACAAAGTATATTCTGCTGTTTTTGGATGAGGTGTCCTTTAGATATCTATTAAGTCTAACTGGTTAATTGTGTCACTTAAGATCACTATTGCCTTAGTGATGTTCTGTTGGGATGATCGGTCCACTTGATACAAGTTAGGTTTAATCCCCTTACTATTACTGTTTCTCCCTTTATGTCTATTAATGTTTGATGCATATATTTAGGTGTTCCTGTAATGGGTACATGTATGTTATGAGTATAATATACTCTTCTTAATTGATCCTGTTATCATTATATAAAGCTCTTATCTTTTGATACAGACTTAAAAAAAAATCTGTTTTATCTGATGTGAGTATTATTACTCCTGCTTTCTTATTTCTGTTTGCATGAAATATCTTTTTCCACCACTGACTTTCAATCTGTGTGTGTCTTTATCTCTGAAGTGAGTCTCTTCTAAGTAGCATATAGATGGGTCTTATTTTTTATCCAGTCATCTACTCCATCTCTTTTGTTCAGACCCTTTATTCCATTGATGTTTAAAGTAATTACCTATAGGTATGTACTTATTACTATTTTATTACTTGATTCCTGGCTGTTTCTGTAGTTCTTTGCTTATTTTGTCTCCTTTTTTGCTTCCTCCTTTGATTTCCTTTAGAAATATGCTAATGTTCGTTTCCTCTCCATTTTTGTGTTATCTGTTGTAGGGTTTTTTAAAAAAATTTTATTTATTTATTTTGGCTATTCTGAGTTTTCACTTCTGCCACAGGCTCTTCTCTAGTTGCAGGGAGTGGGGGCTACTCTCTAGTTGAGGTGAGCAGGCTTCTTGTTCTGGTGACTTCTCTTGTGGAACTCGGGCTCTAGGGCACATGGTCTCAATAGTTGCAGCTCTGAGGCTCTAGAGCACAGGCTTAACAGTTGTGGCTCACAGGCAGTTGTTCTGCAGCACTTGGGATCTTCCCGGATCAGAGATCGAACCCGTGTCTCCTGCATTGGCAGGCAGACTCTTCACCACTGAGCTACCAGGGAAGCCCTGTTGTAGGTTTTTGATTTGTGGTTACCATGAGATTCATATATGTTGATCTGTAACTTAATCTACTTCTTTCAAACTGGTAGCAACTTGAGATCAGATGCTTTCTAAAAGATACCCCTATTTTGCTCCCTTTGCCACATTTTGTGTAAGTGGTTGATCCTTAGCCCTTACTGTATTTGCCTTTCTTAGTGAGATTTTTCCTTGACTGTAGTTTCTTCTTTTTCATAGGCTTTTTTTTTTTTTTTTAAGCTGAAAGAAGACCCTTTAACATTTCTTTCAGTGTAGGTTTAGTATTGATGAACTCCTTTAGTTTTTGCTTGTCTGAGAAGTCCTTTGTCTTTCCTTCAATTCTAAATGATAATCTTGCTAGCTTATAGGTTTTTCCCTTTGAATACTTTGAATATATTATGGCCCTCTCTTCTGAACTGCAGAGTTTCTGCAGAAAACCAGCTTATAGCTTTATGGGGGTTCCCTTGTATACGACTCTGTTTTTCTCTTGCTGATTTTAGAATCTCTTGCTGAATTTCACTTTTTCCATTTGAATTATGATACATGTGGGTCTTAGTGTGGGCTGTTTGGGTTCATTTTGTTTGGGGCACTGTATTTCCTGTACCCAACAATGTTTCCTTCTTCAAGTCTGGAAGATTTTCAGGCATGATTCATCAACTATGTTTTGACCTGCTTCTCTTTCGCTATTTTTTCGCTTCTCTTTTTCTGGGACCCTTATAATGCAAACATCGATATCCTTGATATTGCCCCATAGATGCACTAAACTGTTATTAGTTTTTGTTTCTATTTACCTGCTCTGATTAGGTGATTTTCATTATTCTGTCTTCCAGATCACTTACGTATTCTTTTTTTTTTTTTGGGGGTGGGTGGCACGGGTTGGGGAGGGAGGGGGTTGGGCCAGCCACTTCTATTGGTCTTTCATTTATTCAGTTTCATCCATCTTTGTTCTTTGGCCCATGTGGCCCTCCCATCGCAGTGGCCTCTGTTGTCACAGAGCACCGGCTCTGGGTGCATGCGCTCCAGAGCTCCGGCTCGGTAATTGGACACATGGGTCCAGCTGCTCCGCTGCAACTGGCGCCCCTTGCACTGCAAGGCGGTGTCCTTACCCACTGGACCACCAGGGAAACCTATTCTTCTACATGTTGATCTGAAACAATTCTTTTCAAACTGGTAGCAACTTGAGATCAGATGCTTTCTAAAAGATACCCCTATTTTGCTCCCTTTGCCACATTTTGTGTAAGTGGTTGATCCTTAGCCCTTACTGTATTTGCCTTTCTTAGTGAGATTTTTCCTTGACTGTAGTTTCTTCTTTTTCATAGGCTTTTTTTTTTTTTTTTAAGCTGAAAGAAGACCCTTTAACATTTCTTTCAGTGTAGGTTTAGTATTGATGAACTCCTTTAGTTTTTGCTTGTCTGAGAAGTCCTTTGTCTTTCCTTCAATTCTAAATGATAATCTTGCTAGCTTATAGGTTTTTCCCTTTGAATACTTTGAATATATTATGGCCCTCTCTTCTGAACTGCAGAGTTTCTGCAGAAAACCAGCTTATAGCTTTATGGGGGTTCCCTTGTATACGACTCTGTTTTTCTCTTGCTGATTTTAGAATCTCTTGCTGAATTTCACTTTTTCCATTTGAATTATGATACATGTGGGTCTTAGTGTGGGCTGTTTGGGTTCATTTTGTTTGGGGCACTGTATTTCCTGTACCCAACAATGTTTCCTTCTTCAAGTCTGGAAGATTTTCAGGCATGATTCATCAACTATGTTTTGACCTGCTTCTCTTTCGCTATTTTTTCGCTTCTCTTTTTCTGGGACCCTTATAATGCAAACATCGATATCCTTGATATTGCCCCATAGATGCACTAAACTGTTATTAGTTTTTGTTTCTATTTACCTGCTCTGATTAGGTGATTTTCATTATTCTGTCTTCCAGATCACTTACGTATTCTTTTTTTTTTCTTTTTTTTGGGGTGGGTGGCACGGGTTGGGGAGGGAGGGGGTTGGGCCAGCCACTTCTATTGGTCTTTCATTTATTCAGTTTCATCCATCTTTGTTCTTTGGCCCATGTGGCCCTCCCATCGCAGTGGCCTCTGTTGTCACAGAGCACCGGCTCTGGGTGCATGCGCTCCAGAGCTCCGGCTCGGTAATTGGACACATGGGTCCAGCTGCTCCGCTGCAACTGGCGCCCCTTGCACTGCAAGGCGGTGTCCTTACCCACTGGACCACCAGGGAAACCTATTCTTCTATATCACCAGTCTCCTATTCATTCCCTCTGATGTGTTTTTTATTTCAGTTATTGCATTCTTCAGTGTTCTGACTGGTCCTTTTTTATATCTTCTAGTTCCTTGTTAAAATTATCACATTTATTTATCCTTTTTTCTAATTTGTAATTCCTACTAATGCTTCAAAATCTTTATATGGTAAATTATGTGTTTCTGTTTAGTTGTTTATTCATGGTTTTAAAAATATATTACTTATTTATTTGGCTTTGTGAGGTCTTAGTCCTGACATGCAGCATCTGTGATCTTCATTGCAACAGGTGAGATACTTAGTTGCAACACACGAACTCTTAGTTGTGGCACGTGGGATCTAACTCTCAGACCAGGAATTGAACCAAGGCCCCTGCATTGAGAACATGGAGTCTTAGCCCCTGGACCACCAGGGAGGTCCTTTTCAGGGGTTTTGTCTTACTCTTTCAATTAAGACAAATTCCTCTGTCTTCTTATTTTGATTTTCTTTCTTTGTTTCTATGGAATTAGATGTAATAGTTACTGGGTGTCCTTATGTGGGAACATCCCTATACAGTCTGTCTGTGCCCAGTGGCTTTGATGAGAGAGCTGGATTTGACATGAACACAGGTCATGTTTTCTCAGGGCACATTGGCAACTATCATCCCCTTAGTTGGAGGTGGAGGTGCTATGGCTGAAGCCAGTTGTAAGGCAGGGCTTCCACTCTGCTTGGTGGCCATCACCGCCTGTTGAGGGTGGGTTCCTATATCATGCTGCTGTAGCAGAAGCCCTGAGGGTTGGGTCTGAACTAGCTCCATTCTTTCCGAGTGTGTACCCTCTCCCTTCCCAACACGGAAACCCTTGTTCCAGGCGAGAGCAGTGATGGAGCAGGAGGGGCTGGCACTAGGTCGTTAGCATGGATTGGCAGAGTGCAGGCCTTGGGACAGGCCATGGTGGTCCCACGGGGGTCAAAGATATGGACTGTGCCTGCTGCCCTGCCTGTGCAAGCACCAGCAGTGGCTGTGTTCCCGCTTCTACCCCTCGCCCAGATGCTGCTTCATGTCTGACCCACTTCTGTGTCTCTCAGCCAAGCTCCCAAGAGAGCTGGAGCATTCTCTTGGCTCAGGCTGGTATGCATGCCAAGGCATTCATGAAAAGCCAGCCAGCTGCCCATGCAATTTTCATTCCACCCTCTTTGCCCTGCACTCTGAGCAAGCAAGCACGCATGTACTCCTTAGCAGCAAGGGCCAGGCCTTCACAGTCCCCCCATTACTCCCACTGGTCCTCAGGCCAGCCGAGAGGACTTGGTGTCCCTGTGTCAGTCCTCAGGGCTGGAATGCCCAGTGTGTGACTCTAACCTCTCACTCTCTAGGGAGGATCTCTGTCTGAATTAAACCCCTCTTCTTCCAAATCCCTGGGGAAGCCTCAACTTGATCACTTCTCATATTTCCCTGCCCAATTCCTTATGGATCTTTCTTACAGCCTTGTTTATACAAGAATCTTTCTGCAAGTCTGCAGTTAATTTTCAGTGAGAATCGTTTCACATGTATTTTTATAGAATAGATTTTGGAAAAAATTGTGTTTTTTTTTTGGCCACTTTTGTTGGCCTTTCATTTATTTATTTTCATCCATCTTTGTCCTGTGGCCTGTGTGAACCTCCCTGCAGGTTTTCAATTTTCCCCGTTGGAGAACTCACATGATTTTTGATGAGAGAGCGGGGCTTGTTCTCAGGGCACATTGGCAACTATCATCCCCTTAGTTGGAGGTGGAGGTGCTATGGCTGAAGCCAGTTGTAAGGCAGGGCTTCCACTCTGCTTGGTGGCCATCACCGCCTGTTGAGGGTGGGTTCCTATATCATGCTGCTGTAGCAGAAGCCCTGAGGGTTGGGTCTGAACTAGCTCCATTCTTTCCGAGTGTGTACCCTCTCCCTTCCCAACACGGAAACCCTTGTTCCAGGCGAGAGCAGTGATGGAGCAGGAGGGGCTGGCACTAGGTCGTTAGCATGGATTGGCAGAGTGCAGGCCTTGGGACAGGCCATGGTGGTCCCACGGGGGTCAAAGATATGGACTGTGCCTGCTGCCCTGCCTGTGCAAGCACCAGCAGTGGCTGTGTTCCCGCTTCTACCCCTCGCCCAGATGCTGCTTCATGTCTGACCCACTTCTGTGTCTCTCAGCCAAGCTCCCAAGAGAGCTGGAGCATTCTCTTGGCTCAGGCTGGTATGCATGCCAAGGCATTCATGAAAAGCCAGCCAGCTGCCCATGCAATTTTCATTCCACCCTCTTTGCCCTGCACTCTGAGCAAGCAAGCACGCATGTACTCCTTAGCAGCAAGGGCCAGGCCTTCACAGTCCCCCCATTACTCCCACTGGTCCTCAGGCCAGCCGAGAGGACTTGGTGTCCCTGTGTCAGTCCTCAGGGCTGGAATGCCCAGTGTGTGACTCTAACCTCTCACTCTCTAGGGAGGATCTCTGTCTGAATTAAACCCCTCTTCTTCCAAATCCCTGGGGAAGCCTCAACTTGATCACTTCTCATATTTCCCTGCCCAATTCCTTATGGATCTTTCTTACAGCCTTGTTTATACAAGAATCTTTCTGCAAGTCTGCAGTTAATTTTCAGTGAGAATCGTTTCACATGTATTTTTATAGAATAGATTTTGGAAAAAATTGTGTTTTTTTTTTGGCCACTTTTGTTGGCCTTTCATTTATTTATTTTCATCCATCTTTGTCCTGTGGCCTGTGTGAACCTCCCATTGCAGTGGTCTTTCCTGTAGCAGAGCACCAGCTCTGGGCACATGTGCTCCAGAGCACTGGCTCGTAATTGGACACACCAGTCCAGCCGCTCCATGGCATGTGGGGTCTTCCTGTTCCAGGGATCAAACCGGCACCCCTTGCAGTGCAAAGCAGACTCTTTACTCACTGGACCACCAAGGAAGCCTTAAGTGTATTTTTGATGTGGTCATTGGGAAAGCTGAGTTCTGCATTCTACTCCACCATCTTGATGTCTTTCTCCAGACAAAACAATCTTTAAAACAGATTCCCCATTGAATCTGCCATTGTCTAGCAGTACCCACTGTGTTGCTGACTACCACACAGAAGTCAGTTCTCTGCAGTATTTGACTGATTACTGTCTCCTTGAAATAGTTTATTCACTTGGACACAGCTTCCTTATTGGATCTTACTTCACTGAATTCAATACAAGTCTTGGGAACGATGTTCTACATGATAAATACTTAGGCAGTGATGATCATGATGTCATGAAAATATCTTTTATAGTTATTAGGTCTTTACTCAGAGCACAACAGATATGTTTATCAACTGTATGTCATGATGATTATTTACTGTTCACTACATGGAGGTGGATCACCATAAAGGTCTTCATCTTTGTGGTCTCCACACTAAATGGAGGAGGGGGAAGAATATGAAGGGCTGGTTTTGCTGTTTTAGGGCAGGCAGAGGTGGAAGAGACAGGAGATGAAAGGGAAGGCGGAGAGGCAGGCACACCCAGAGTAACTTTAGAGAAATACATTTAATTTCTATTCGATTTTTTTGCTTTGCATTTCTCTAAAAATGTTTCTATATGGTACCAATCCTTTTTCATCATTTGCTTTAGTTTCAGTGTCTGTGTCATAGGAAGGTCCACGTCTTGAATCAAAAGCAGCCCAGATCCTCTGTCAGCTGTGTTCTGGCACTGCTTCTTCTCGATCCTCTTCCTCACTGTACGGCACTCATTTTAGAAGCACTCATCTCCATCACATCATCTTCTGTTCATTCCTTTGGCTTAGTGTCCTTTAGCTCCTGAATGTCTCCAAGATCCGTGTCTTGACACCTTCACTGACCTCCTACCTTTTTAGCTATATCCAGAATGTCTTTCATGATTTCCCAGAAAGGCTGTTGTCATAAATCCTATGAAGTCAGGCATAAAATCTCAACACAGGTTTGTGCAGCAGGAATGTATTGTTTGGAGCTTAATGACTTTCACATCTTTTTCTGTAACAGGGATGGCATCTACAGTGGTGTGATCTCTACAGATGTCACTGTGTTCAGTTGGGGTTCTCTTCCATAGCCCTGATAGGCCTTTCCATGGAGTACGATATGTAACGAGCCTTAAAGGTGCTTACGACCCCCTGAGCTAGGGGCTGAATTATAGCTGTTGTGTTTGGGGACAAGTAGATCACTTTCTTGGGCTTCTGGGTGGCCAAGTGTGACCTAAATCAAATCTGTTATTATTATACAGTGGGAGTGACCAATAGATTCAAGGGATAAGATCTGACAGACAGAGTGCCTGAAGGACTATGGGCAGAGTTTCGTAACATTGGACAAGAGGCGATGACCAAAACCATCCCAAAGAAAATGAAATGCAAGAAGGCAGAATGGTTGTCTGAGGAGGCCTTAGGTCTTTACTCAGAGCACAACAGATATGTTTATCAACTGTATGTCATGATGATTATTTACTGTTCACTACATGGAGGTGGATCACCATAAAGGTCTTCATCTTTGTGGTCTCCACACTAAATGGAGGAGGGGGAAGAATATGAAGGGCTGGTTTTGCTGTTTTAGGGCAGGCAGAGGTGGAAGAGACAGGAGATGAAAGGGAAGGCGGAGAGGCAGGCACACCCAGAGTAACTTTAGAGAAATACATTTAATTTCTATTCGATTTTTTTGCTTTGCATTTCTCTAAAAATGTTTCTATATGGTACCAATCCTTTTTCATCATTTGCTTTAGTTTCAGTGTCTGTGTCATAGGAAGGTCCACGTCTTGAATCAAAAGCAGCCCAGATCCTCTGTCAGCTGTGTTCTGGCACTGCTTCTTCTCGATCCTCTTCCTCACTGTACGGCACTCATTTTAGAAGCACTCATCTCCATCACATCATCTTCTGTTCATTCCTTTGGCTTAGTGTCCTTTAGCTCCTGAATGTCTCCAAGATCCGTGTCTTGACACCTTCACTGACCTCCTACCTTTTTAGCTATATCCAGAATGTCTTTCATGATTTCCCAGAAAGGCTGTTGTCATAAATCCTATGAAGTCAGGCATAAAATCTCAACACAGGTTTGTGCAGCAGGAATGTATTGTTTGGAGCTTAATGACTTTCACATCTTTTTCTGTAACAGGGATGGCATCTACAGTGGTGTGATCTCTACAGATGTCACTGTGTTCAGTTGGGGTTCTCTTCCATAGCCCTGATAGGCCTTTCCATGGAGTACGATATGTAACGAGCCTTAAAGGTGCTTACGACCCCCTGAGCTAGGGGCTGAATTATAGCTGTTGTGTTTGGGGACAAGTAGATCACTTTCTTGGGCTTCTGGGTGGCCAAGTGTGACCTAAATCAAATCTGTTATTATTATACAGTGGGAGTGACCAATAGATTCAAGGGATAAGATCTGACAGACAGAGTGCCTGAAGGACTATGGGCAGAGTTTCGTAACATTGGACAAGAGGCGATGACCAAAACCATCCCAAAGAAAATGAAATGCAAGAAGGCAGAATGGTTGTCTGAGGAGGCCTTACAAATTGCTGAGAAAAGAAAAGAAGAGAAAGGCAAAGAAGGAAGGGAAAGATAGACCCATCTGAATGCAGAGTTCCTAAGAATAGCAAGGAGAGATAAGAAAGCCTCCTTAAGTGAACAATTCAAAGAAATAGAGGAAAACAACAGAATGGGAAAGACTAGAGATCTCTTCAAGAAAACTGGAGATACCAAGGAAACCTTTCATGCAAAGATAGGCACAATAAAGGATAGAAACAGTAACGGTCAGTTTTCATTCCAGTATCAAAGAGGGGCAATGCCAAAGAATGTTCAAACTACCATACATTTGCACTCATTTCACATGCTAGCAAGGTAATGCTTAAAATCCTTCACGCTAGGCTTCATCAGTACGTGAACAGAGAACTTCCAGATATACAAGCTAGATTTAGAAAAACTGAAGAGCCAGAGATCAAATTGCCAAAATCCATTGGACCATAGAAAAAGCAAGAGAATTCCAGAAATACATTTACTTCTGCTTCATTGACTATGCTAAAGCCTTTGAATGTATGAATCACAACAAACTGTGGAAAATTCTTAAAGAAATAACAATACCAGACCACCTTACCTGCCTTCTGAGAAACCTGTATGCAGGTCAAGAAGCAATGTTAGAACCGGACATAGAACAATGGACTGGTTCCAAATTGGGAAGGAGAAATAAGAAAGCCTTCTTAAGTGACCAATGCAAAGAAGTAAAGGAAAGCAATAGAATGGGAAAGACTAGAGATCTCTATAAGGAAATTAGGGATACCAGATAGGCACAATAAAGGACAGAAATGGTTTGGACCTAAAAGAGCAAAAGATAATAAGAAGAGGTGGAAAGAATGCACAGAGAAACTGTACAGAAAAGATCTTAATGATCTGGATGAAGATGATGGTCTGATCACTAACTTAGAGGCAAACATCTTAGCGTGCATAATCAAGTGGACCCTAGGAAGCATTACTACGAACAAAACTAGTAGAGTGATGGAATTCTGGCTGAGCTATTTCAAATTCTAAAAGATGATGATGTTAAAGTGCTGTACTCAGTATGCTAGCAAATTTGGAAAACTCAGCAGTGGCCTCAGCACTGGAAAAGGTCAGTTTTCATTCCAATCCCAAAGAAGGATGTTCAGGCTACACACTAACAAAGTAATGCTCAAAATCCTACAAGCTAGGCTTCAACAGTACATGGACTGAGAATTTTCAGACATACAAGTTGGATTTAGAAAAGGAATTGGAACCAGAGATCAAATTGCCAACATCCATTGGAACATAGAAAGAGCAAGGGAATTTCCAGAAAAAAACATTTACTTCTGCTTCATTGACTACACTAAAGCATTTGACTGCATGGATCATAACAAACTGTAGAAAATTATGAAAGAGATGGGAATACCAGATCACCTTACATGTTCCTGAAAGTTGGTATGCAGATCAAGAAGCAATAGTTAGAACTGGACTTGGAACAACAGACTGGTTCAAAACTGGAAAAGGAGTACATTATGGCTGTATATTGTCACCCTGCTTATTTAACTTATATGCAGAGTACATCATGAGAAATGCCAGTCTGGAGGAAGCAGAAGCTGGAATTAAAGAGTGCCAGGAGAGGGCTTCCTTGGTGGTCCAGTGAGTAAAGAGTCCAAGAAGGCACTGATTTGATCCCTGGCCCAGGAAGATCCCACCTTACCTGCCTTCTGAGAAACCTGTATGCAGGTCAAGAAGCAATGTTAGAACCGGACATAGAACAATGGACTGGTTCCAAATTGGGAAGGAGAAATAAGAAAGCCTTCTTAAGTGACCAATGCAAAGAAGTAAAGGAAAGCAATAGAATGGGAAAGACTAGAGATCTCTATAAGGAAATTAGGGATACCAGATAGGCACAATAAAGGACAGAAATGGTTTGGACCTAAAAGAGCAAAAGATAATAAGAAGAGGTGGAAAGAATGCACAGAGAAACTGTACAGAAAAGATCTTAATGATCTGGATGAAGATGATGGTCTGATCACTAACTTAGAGGCAAACATCTTAGCGTGCATAATCAAGTGGACCCTAGGAAGCATTACTACGAACAAAACTAGTAGAGTGATGGAATTCTGGCTGAGCTATTTCAAATTCTAAAAGATGATGATGTTAAAGTGCTGTACTCAGTATGCTAGCAAATTTGGAAAACTCAGCAGTGGCCTCAGCACTGGAAAAGGTCAGTTTTCATTCCAATCCCAAAGAAGGATGTTCAGGCTACACACTAACAAAGTAATGCTCAAAATCCTACAAGCTAGGCTTCAACAGTACATGGACTGAGAATTTTCAGACATACAAGTTGGATTTAGAAAAGGAATTGGAACCAGAGATCAAATTGCCAACATCCATTGGAACATAGAAAGAGCAAGGGAATTTCCAGAAAAAAACATTTACTTCTGCTTCATTGACTACACTAAAGCATTTGACTGCATGGATCATAACAAACTGTAGAAAATTATGAAAGAGATGGGAATACCAGATCACCTTACATGTTCCTGAAAGTTGGTATGCAGATCAAGAAGCAATAGTTAGAACTGGACTTGGAACAACAGACTGGTTCAAAACTGGAAAAGGAGTACATTATGGCTGTATATTGTCACCCTGCTTATTTAACTTATATGCAGAGTACATCATGAGAAATGCCAGTCTGGAGGAAGCAGAAGCTGGAATTAAAGAGTGCCAGGAGAGGGCTTCCTTGGTGGTCCAGTGAGTAAAGAGTCCACCTTGCAGTGCAAGAGGCACTGATTTGATCCCTGGCCCAGGAAGATCCCATGTGCTGCAGAGTGACTGGACTGGTGTGTCCAGTTGCGTGCCAGTGCTCTGCAGCAGGGGAAGCCACTGGGGTGGGAGGCCCACACAGGCCAAAGGAGTAAGGATGGATGAAAATAAAATAAAAGGGCCAATAAAAGAGGCCAAAATTTTTTAAAAAAAAGAAAGATTTCTGAGAGAAATATCAGTAACGTCAGGTATGCAGATGACGCTACCCTTATGGCAGAAAGTGAAGAGAAACTAAAAGGCCTCTTGATGAAAGTGAAAGAGGAGAGTGAAAAAGTTGGCTTAAAGCTCAACATTCAGAAAACTAAGATCATGGCATCTGGTCCCATCACTTCATGGCAAATAGATGGGGAAACAGTGGAAACAGTGGCTGACTTTATTTTGGGGGGCTCCAAAATCACTGCAGATGGTGACTGCAGCCATGAAATTAAAAGATGCTTACTCCTTGGAAGGAAAGTTATGACCAACTTAGCAAATCAGAGACATCACTTTGCCAACAAAGATCCATATGGTCAAAGCTATGGTTTTCCAGTAGTCATGTATGGATGTGAGAGTTGGACCATAAAAAAAGGCTGAATGCCAAAGAATTGATGCCTTTGAATTTTGGTGTTGGAGAAGACTCTTGAGAGTCCCTTGGACTGCGAGGAGATCAAAGCAATCAATCCTAAAGGAAATCAACCCTGAATATGCATTGGAAGGACTGATACTGAAGCTGGAGCTTCAGTACTTTGGCCACCTGGTGGGAAGAGCTGACTCACTGGAAAGACCTTGATACTGGGAAAGATTGAAGGCAGGAGGAGAAGGGGACAACAGAGGATGCAATGTTTGGATGGTGTCATCAACTCAAAGGACATGAGCTTGGGCAAATGCTGGGACATGGTGAAGGACAGGGAAGCCTGGTGTGCTGCAGTCCATGGGGCTGCAGAATCTGGAATTAAAGAGTGCCAGGAGAGGGCTTCCTTGGTGGTCCAGTGAGTAAAGAGTCCACCTTGCAGTGCAAGAGGCACTGATTTGATCCCTGGCCCAGGAAGATCCCATGTGCTGCAGAGTGACTGGACTGGTGTGTCCAGTTGCGTGCCAGTGCTCTGCAGCAGGGGAAGCCACTGGGGTGGGAGGCCCACACAGGCCAAAGGAGTAAGGATGGATGAAAATAAAATAAAAGGGCCAATAAAAGAGGCCAAAATTTTTTAAAAAAAAGAAAGATTTCTGAGAGAAATATCAGTAACGTCAGGTATGCAGATGACGCTACCCTTATGGCAGAAAGTGAAGAGAAACTAAAAGGCCTCTTGATGAAGGTGAAAGAGGAGAGTGAAAAAGCTGGCTTAAAACTCAGCATTCAAAAAACGAAGATCATGGCATCTGGTCCCATAGCTTCATGGCAAATAGATGGGGAAACAGTGGAAACAGTGGCAGACTTTATTTTCTTGGGCTCCAAAATCACTGTGGATGGTGACTGCAGCCATGAAATTAAAACATGCATGCTTCTTGGAAGAAAAGCTATGACAAACTTAGCAAATCAGAGACATCACTTTGCCAACAAAGATCCATATGGTCAAAGCTATGGTTTTCCAGTAGTCATGTATGGATGTGAGAGTTGGACCATAAAAAAAGGCTGAATGCCAAAGAATTGATGCCTTTGAATTTTGGTGTTGGAGAAGACTCTTGAGAGTCCCTTGGACTGCGAGGAGATCAAAGCAATCAATCCTAAAGGAAATCAACCCTGAATATGCATTGGAAGGACTGATACTGAAGCTGGAGCTTCAGTACTTTGGCCACCTGGTGGGAAGAGCTGACTCACTGGAAAGACCTTGATACTGGGAAAGATTGAAGGCAGGAGGAGAAGGGGACAACAGAGGATGCAATGTTTGGATGGTGTCATCAACTCAAAGGACATGAGCTTGGGCAAATGCTGGGACATGGTGAAGGACAGGGAAGCCTGGTGTGCTGCAGTCCATGGGGCTGCAAAGAATCTGATATGATTCAGTGACTGAAAGACAATGAACAATAGGGACATTGTCCAATATCAAAAGAGCTTTGAGGGCTTCCCTGGTAGCTCAGTGGTAAAGAGTTCACTTGCCAGTGCAGGAGACACGGGTTTGATCTCTGATCTGGGAAGATCCCACATGCTGCAGACCAACTGGACCTGTGAACCAAAACTGTTGAGCCTGTGCTCTAGAGCCTCGGAATGGCAACTATTGAGCCCATGTGTTGCAATTACTGAAGCCTGTGTGCCCTAGAGCCCAAGTTCCACAACAAGAGAAGTCACTGCAACAAGAAGCCTGCTCACCTCAACTTGAGAGTAGTCCCCACTCCCTGCAACTAGAGAAGAGCCTGCAGCAGCAGTGAAAACCCAGAATAGCCATAAATAAATAAAATCTAAAAAATAAAAAGAACTTTGAACGGCAGTCCCTTTTTTAGGCAAGGTACTTCCTGACTTATGAAAAACAGATTAATTAATGGAACCAATCCAGAAAGAGTTATTTTCCAGGCTTTCTTTTACAACTAAAGATTGCCACCTGGTATTTATCTTTTTCCTTCAAGACTTGGGGGTTAGCAGCTTTGTGGATAAGGCAGTTCTGATCATAACCCAACTACATTTACATAAAACAGAGTTAGCATTTCCTCTTCTGCCTTGAATCCTGGTGCTTTCCTCCTCCTTAGTTCTAGTGTCTTTTATGGCATTTCCCCCCAGGATAGGGGACTTTCATCAGCATTAAAACCTGTTCATACAGATATTCTTTCCTGTCAATGATTTTCTGAATGGTGTCTGGGGACATATCTTCTGCCTCTTGGTCAGAAGGAGCTACTTCTCTTGTTATCTTGATTTTAGCTAACCCTCTTTTGAAAAGTATCAAACCATCCTTTGCTGGTATTGAATTCTCCAGCTTTAAATCCTCACCTTCCTTTTACTCTTAAGTTCTCATATAATGACTTCACCTTTTTCTGAATTGTGTGTTTTGTTGTCAGTATAAATGTGGACTGTAGGGCAAACCATACTGGAAAGATTGAACGGGAGGAGGAGAAGGGGACAACAGAGGATGCAATGTTTGGATGGTGTCATCAACTCAAAGGACATGAGCTTGGGCAAATGCTGGGACATGGTGAAGGACAGGGAAGCCTGGTGTGCTGCAGTCCATGGGGCTGCAAAGAATCTGATATGATTCAGTGACTGAAAGACAATGAACAATAGGGACATTGTCCAATATCAAAAGAGCTTTGAGGGCTTCCCTGGTAGCTCAGTGGTAAAGAGTTCACTTGCCAGTGCAGGAGACACGGGTTTGATCTCTGATCTGGGAAGATCCCACATGCTGCAGACCAACTGGACCTGTGAACCAAAACTGTTGAGCCTGTGCTCTAGAGCCTCGGAATGGCAACTATTGAGCCCATGTGTTGCAATTACTGAAGCCTGTGTGCCCTAGAGCCCAAGTTCCACAACAAGAGAAGTCACTGCAACAAGAAGCCTGCTCACCTCAACTTGAGAGTAGTCCCCACTCCCTGCAACTAGAGAAGAGCCTGCAGCAGCAGTGAAAACCCAGAATAGCCATAAATAAATAAAATCTAAAAAATAAAAAGAACTTTGAACGGCAGTCCCTTTTTTAGGCAAGGTACTTCCTGACTTATGAAAAACAGATTAATTAATGGAACCAATCCAGAAAGAGTTATTTTCCAGGCTTTCTTTTACAACTAAAGATTGCCACCTGGTATTTATCTTTTTCCTTCAAGACTTGGGGGTTAGCAGCTTTGTGGATAAGGCAGTTCTGATCATAACCCAACTACATTTACATAAAACAGAGTTAGCATTTCCTCTTCTGCCTTGAATCCTGGTGCTTTCCTCCTCCTTAGTTCTAGTGTCTTTTATGGCATTTCCCCCCAGGATAGGGGACTTTCATCAGCATTAAAACCTGTTCATACAGATATTCTTTCCTGTCAATGATTTTCTGAATGGTGTCTGGGGACATATCTTCTGCCTCTTGGTCAGAAGGAGCTACTTCTCTTGTTATCTTGATTTTAGCTAACCCTCTTTTGAAAAGTATCAAACCATCCTTTGCTGGTATTGAATTCTCCAGCTTTAAATCCTCACCTTCCTTTTACTCTTAAGTTCTCATATAATGACTTCACCTTTTTCTGAATTGTGTGTGTTTCTGTGTGCTCAGTAGTATCCAACTCTGTACTACCCATGGACTGTAGGGCACCAGGCTTTTCTCTCCATGGATTTCCCAGGCAAGAATACTGAGGTGAGTTGCCATTTCCTACTACATGGGATTTCCCAACCCAGGGATCGAACCTGCGTCTCTTATATTGGCAGGCATATTCTTTACCACTAGCAGCACCTGTTGAGCTCTTTTGAATCATATTAGAGCCTATAGGCTTACCTTTCTGTTTTTACCCCAAAACTGGTCAAGTTATACTCTATTTTCTTTTTTAATTTTTGACTGTGCTTGGTCTTTGTTGCAGTCTGCAGGTTTCTCATTGCAATAGCTTCTCTTGTTGGGGAACATGGGCTCTAGAGTGCATGGGCTTCAGCAGTTGTGGCCACATGGGTTTAATTGTTCCATGGCAGGTGGAATCTTCCTGGACCAGGGGTCAAACCCATGTCCCCTGCAATAGCAGGCAGATTATTAACCACTGAACCACCAGGGAAGTCCAAATATGCCTTTCTTGTAGCAATCCTGTATCCACATGAAAGCTTCATTTTCAACATGAGATAAAAAAGTATTTTGCAAGAGGTCTAAGGTTTCCACATCTGCTGGTAACCATAGCTTCATGAATTTTGTTTTCTTTTTTCACAGTGGTTCTTATGCTGGATTCATTCATCTTGAAATGGTGGGGACCAGCAGCTGTAGACCTCAATTTACAGTGCATATCAGGCTGTCCCACTTTTTCTTGTAATGCCATGACTTTTCTCTCCTTCTTAGGAACAATCCCAGCATCACTAGTGGCACTTTGTATGGGTCCCATGTTGTTACTTAGGTTTATGGTTTTGCACTAAACACAGTGAAAAAATGTACAGGAACTGTTAGAGCTCACTTGTTAACATGATGTGCAATTTATTGCAGAGACTAACTGCTCATTCAGATGCTTGGCATCACCTTACATTTTATGTGGACACTCAAACACTTGAGTTCACAGCAAAAGCAAACGGAGGTAGTCATGAATTTATTACAGTAGTATAGTATGTACTACAGTTAATTTTATGCAGTTATTATTTAATACTGCATCTTTGTTTACATTTCTCTTGACTTTGGACGACACCATGTATGGTTTGTGTTTGTGTGCATAAGTTTTGATAAATCTTAACGTTTTATAACAGATTTGTGTGTAGTCTTAGGAAAGATTGAGGATGCAAGAAGGGGGTAACAAAGGATGAGATGGTTGGATGGCATCACCAACTGAATGGACATGAGTTTTAGCAAACTCTGGGAGAGACTGCAGGACAGGGAAGGCTGGTATGATGCAGTCTATGGGGTTGCAGAGTCAGACACGACCTAGCAATGAAACAACAGCTACTGCAAAGTCATAACATAGACTAATAGCTACATATATTTTATGCATTCATGATATACCCAACTTTTTCTATATTTCTGGGCTCTAGAGTGCATGGGCTTCAGCAGTTGTGGCCACATGGGTTTAATTGTTCCATGGCAGGTGGAATCTTCCTGGACCAGGGGTCAAACCCATGTCCCCTGCAATAGCAGGCAGATTATTAACCACTGAACCACCAGGGAAGTCCAAATATGCCTTTCTTGTAGCAATCCTGTATCCACATGAAAGCTTCATTTTCAACATGAGATAAAAAAGTATTTTGCAAGAGGTCTAAGGTTTCCACATCTGCTGGTAACCATAGCTTCATGAATTTTGTTTTCTTTTTTCACAGTGGTTCTTATGCTGGATTCATTCATCTTGAAATGGTGGGGACCAGCAGCTGTAGACCTCAATTTACAGTGCATATCAGGCTGTCCCACTTTTTCTTGTAATGCCATGACTTTTCTCTCCTTCTTAGGAACAATCCCAGCATCACTAGTGGCACTTTGTATGGGTCCCATGTTGTTACTTAGGTTTATGGTTTTGCACTAAACACAGTGAAAAAATGTACAGGAACTGTTAGAGCTCACTTGTTAACATGATGTGCAATTTATTGCAGAGACTAACTGCTCATTCAGATGCTTGGCATCACCTTACATTTTATGTGGACACTCAAACACTTGAGTTCACAGCAAAAGCAAACGGAGGTAGTCATGAATTTATTACAGTAGTATAGTATGTACTACAGTTAATTTTATGCAGTTATTATTTAATACTGCATCTTTGTTTACATTTCTCTTGACTTTGGACGACACCATGTATGGTTTGTGTTTGTGTGCATAAGTTTTGATAAATCTTAACGTTTTATAACAGATTTGTGTGTAGTCTTAGGAAAGATTGAGGATGCAAGAAGGGGGTAACAAAGGATGAGATGGTTGGATGGCATCACCAACTGAATGGACATGAGTTTTAGCAAACTCTGGGAGAGACTGCAGGACAGGGAAGGCTGGTATGATGCAGTCTATGGGGTTGCAGAGTCAGACACGACCTAGCAATGAAACAACAGCTACTGCAAAGTCATAACATAGACTAATAGCTACATATATTTTATGCATTCATGATATACCCAACTTTTTCTATATTTCTGAGCTATGTGGTTCATATGGAAGTTTTTTCAAACTGTAAAAAAATCTCCAAAAAATGTTCTAGTATATTTATTAGAAAAATCTGTATATAAGTGGATCCATGCGGTTCAAACATATACTGTTCAAGGGTCAACTGCTTTTAGATAATGCTGTTTTCTGTTGCATCAGTACTTTTGGTTATCATAGAGCTGTTATATATATTTGCCATCAGATTTATTTTCAAGAAAGTCAGAAAGAAAGATAAATGTTGTATACTAACACATATGTATGGAATCTAGAAAGATGATACTGATGAATTTATATGCAGGGCAGCAATGGAGAAACAGCCATAGAGAACAGACTTATGGACGTTGAAGGGAGGAAGGAGTGGGTGAGAGGTGTAGAAAGAGTAACATGGAAACTTACTTTACCATGTATAAAACAGATAAGCAGTGGAATTTGCTGTATGATTAAGGGAATTCAAATGAACTCTGTAACAACCTAGTGGGTGGGATGGGGAGGGAGACAGGAGGGAAGTTCAAGAGGGAGGGAACATATGTATACCTATGGCCAATTCATGTTGATGTTTGGCAGTAAACAATATAACTCTGTAAAGCTATCTATCCTTCAGTTAAAAAAGTGCAAAAAAAAGAAAACCTCAGAGGCTCTATTACAGCCACAGTAATTGGATGTGGCTTCAAATTTTACTCATAATTTGCATATTTTTATTAATTTTAAGTCTTGGCTTTGTGTTTGTTATTCTATCAACTGTGTTTCTTGTCGAAAAAATAGTGTAAAAATTATATGAGAAAGTAACAAATGTAGTTATAGAATTTTCAATCACACAGATCATACATTTTGATACCTTAAGTTAAAAATATCCACCTATGAAAATGGAACCAATGAACACAATCTTAGTTCATGAATAATTCTGTCAGATTTTGATGGCATCACCAACTGAATGGACATGAGTTTTAGCAAACTCTGGGAGAGACTGCAGGACAGGGAAGGCTGGTATGATGCAGTCTATGGGGTTGCAGAGTCAGACACGACCTAGCAATGAAACAACAGCTACTGCAAAGTCATAACATAGACTAATAGCTACATATATTTTATGCATTCATGATATACCCAACTTTTTCTATATTTCTGAGCTATGTGGTTCATATGGAAGTTTTTTCAAACTGTAAAAAAATCTCCAAAAAATGTTCTAGTATATTTATTAGAAAAATCTGTATATAAGTGGATCCATGCGGTTCAAACATATACTGTTCAAGGGTCAACTGCTTTTAGATAATGCTGTTTTCTGTTGCATCAGTACTTTTGGTTATCATAGAGCTGTTATATATATTTGCCATCAGATTTATTTTCAAGAAAGTCAGAAAGAAAGATAAATGTTGTATACTAACACATATGTATGGAATCTAGAAAGATGATACTGATGAATTTATATGCAGGGCAGCAATGGAGAAACAGCCATAGAGAACAGACTTATGGACGTTGAAGGGAGGAAGGAGTGGGTGAGAGGTGTAGAAAGAGTAACATGGAAACTTACTTTACCATGTATAAAACAGATAAGCAGTGGAATTTGCTGTATGATTAAGGGAATTCAAATGAACTCTGTAACAACCTAGTGGGTGGGATGGGGAGGGAGACAGGAGGGAAGTTCAAGAGGGAGGGAACATATGTATACCTATGGCCAATTCATGTTGATGTTTGGCAGTAAACAATATAACTCTGTAAAGCTATCTATCCTTCAGTTAAAAAAGTGCAAAAAAAAGAAAACCTCAGAGGCTCTATTACAGCCACAGTAATTGGATGTGGCTTCAAATTTTACTCATAATTTGCATATTTTTATTAATTTTAAGTCTTGGCTTTGTGTTTGTTATTTTATCACTTGTGTTTTTTGTGGAAAAAATAGTGTAAAAATTATATGAGAAAGTAACAAATGTAGTTATAAAATTTTAAATCACACAGATCATACATTTTGATACCTTAAGTTAAAAATATCCACCTATGAAAATGGAACCAATGAACACAATCTTAGTTCATGAATAATTCTGTCAGATTTTGATGATCAAAACTATATATATATGTATATAATCATGGTGAAATAGAAACACACTCTTTCACAAAGAATCAAATTTAAAAATCTTGATGTACAGGGCTTCAGACCCAAAGTGGAGCTCTCTTCACTTTAAAACAATTGCCATTTAATGCCTCTCATTTCCCCCGTAACAATAAAAGATGCTAAATATTTCACTCATATACTGCACACGAGCGTTTTCTATTGCCCCAGGCAGTTGTTTAAAACTATGTGGAAGAACAGGAGTTGGGGGCTTTGCCTGCATGCGCATGTGACAGAACTTTTTTAAAACTCAAAAATATTTTTTAAAGTCTCCAGAACTCAATTGAAATGGATATATCCAGAATATGTTTCATGTTTGTTCAGTGGTTAACTTAGGCAGGGGCATACCAAAGGGTGCCCCCTGTTTTGTCCTTTCTCAACATGTCCTAGCATGGCCATAGAGAAGATGATTTCTGATTGATCTAGTAGTGAGAAGAAATACAAATGTAAGAAATGACACTCACTAGTGTTATTTCAGGCACTGCTGGAAAAGAAGAATAAGGATTTTGAAACAAAGAAACCCATGCGTTTTCTTGAAAGAAAGCCAGTACCTCAACCTCGACTTCCAACTCCAACCCTGGAGATGAGTTCCATTGTAAGTCTGAAAAGCTAAATTCAGCATTGCTATCTAGTTTTTTTTGTTTGTTTTTTTTTAAAAAGATTTATTTATTTATTTATTTTGGGCGGGGATCGGGTTGGGGAGGGAGGGGAGTGGGCGGGCCACTTCCATTGGTCCTTCATTTCTCTATTTTCGTCCGTCCGTCTTTGTTCTTTTGGCTCCTGTGGGCCTCCCATCGCGGTGGCGTCTGTAGTTGCAGAGCGCCGGCTCTGGGCGCATGCGCGCAAGAGCTCCGGCTCAGCAATTGGACACATCAGCCCAGCCGCTCTGCGGCACGTGGGATCTTCCCAGGCCAAGGATCCAACTGGCGGCCCTTGCACTGCAAGGCGGTGTCCTTATCCACTGGACCACCAGGGGAAACCCCATTGCTATCTCTTTATTCTCCAGATAGATTGGGTTAAAAACAAACCTAGTATAACTGTGCTCTTTTCACAAGATCTGACTTACACTGCCTTTATCCTTATGTTTCAAATGCACACACACAAAACAAGCAAAATGAAATCTAAATTCAATCCTTTTCAATAATAAAAACACAAATAATAAAATCTTCCTGGGAAAAATAGGTATTGGAAGGTAATCCTGGTGTATGTCAAATAAGAAAACATGAAATGGTGATCAGTTACTCTGTGCTCCCACACGAGGAAGTGTGATGACAGCTGGAATCAGCAAGGAATCAAACTGCAGAGGTGTCATCAAGCCAGGCGGGCTTCTAGGGTAGGACGGCTCAGGGAGTTCACCCTCAACTTCTCAGGGCCCTGACTCAGTTCAGTCAGCATTCCAGAACTGGTTAGGATTTAAAGAACTGACTCAGAAAACTGATGCCACAAATTTGTTACGTATAGTCAAAGCTGTGGCTTTTCTAGTAGTCATGTATGAATGCGAGAGTTGGACCATAAAGAATTACGAGCACTAAAGAATTGATGTTTTTGAATTGTGGTACTGGAAAAGACTCTTGAGAGTCCCTTGGACTGTACGGAGATCAAAAACCGTCACTCCTAAAGGAAATCAACCCGACTATTCATTGGAAGGACTGATTCTGAAGCTAAAACTCCAATACTTTGGCCACCTGATGCGAAGAACCAACTCATTGGAAAAGACTGAAGTGGGAAAGATTGAGGGCAGGAGGAGAAGGGAGCAGCAGAAGATGAGATGGTTGGATAGCATCGCCAACTCAGTGGACCTGAGTTTGAGCAAACTCTGAGGGACAGTGGAGGACAGGAGCCTAGCAAGCTGCAGTCCATGACGTCACAAAGAGTTGGACACAACTTAGGGACTGAACAACAACAGTATACTTTACAAGAGAGAAATATAACCTCCTGGTATGTCAGGATGTTGCTCTTGGAAGATTGGCTTGTTCTCTCCCAATACAGAGCCTTTCTCATAGGAAGCCAAATTGTACCTAAGGTTGTGCTTTGCCGGAGCAGGGGAGTTGACGGGAGGGCTCACTGTCACCTCCAGTGCCCTGAGGTGTCTGGAGGGGTAGGAATGCTCCCACTGACCGGCCACCACGTGCTTCTAGGCAGCATCCCATTTCCTAGACTCTGTGGTTAACATGTCTTTCATGAGTGTTAATGCCATTCGTTCCACGGTTGATTTCTTTTTCATTCAGAGGGGCTTTAAATAAATTTGTAGACTCTGTTCTTTCTGCTTTTGTGACACAGACTTATTTAAGGTGGTTTTTGTAGATTGCTCATCTTGTGCCTTATATTGATTTTACCAGTTTACCTAAATTCTTGTTAAAAGCACCTCATTTTTGACTCTTAATATACCTCAGCTGCGTTCTTTAGTCTTGTGTTCACGCTCAGTCAGTAAGTCGTGTCCAACTCTTTGTGACCCCGTGGACTGTAGCCCACCAGGCTCCTCTGTCCATATGATTCTCCAGGCAAGAATATTGAAGTGAGTAACCATTCCCTTCTCCAGGGGATCTTCCCGACCCAGAGATTAAACCTGCATCTCCTGCATCTCCTACATTGGCAAGTGGATTCTTTACTACTGAGCCACCAGGGAAGCCTGCATTCTTTGTCTACTCATGATCAAACATGGGGGGAAAAAAAAAAAACCTATTCCAAAAGGAATGTTATTAGCAATACCTACTGCTTTCAGAAAGATTTTGCTGGAAAGGAATATAGAAAAAAATGAAAAGAGCTTAATTTGTAAAGATAGCATGACAGTGGGTGAATTTTTTGCTTTTGATATAATTTATTAATGATATCATGAAAAAAACAATGAATTTTAACAATACCTTAATGTTTAAAGTCTATATGCTCAAAGAGGGATGATGTTTTTTCTTTTTTTTTTTTTTTATTTCTCTTGAAATCCTTCTGGCATCTAGTTTTTCGCTAGATATAAATCTTCAAAAAAGTATTTGATGGCAACTGCTGCAGTTCTGAAGCTGCTTGGTTCTCCCTTTGTTCTTTTAGGAGGAGGAAGATCTAGAGATGGCTGTGATCCACCTTCAAAAGCTGCTCCGGGGCCGAGTCGTTCAGAACATGGTGTGTAGTGTGGAAGCCCTGGCCCGTTCTTCTCCTTTGAGACTGGATTCACAGAGAGCATCTGTACTTGTTTCCTTGGGGTGAACTGCCTCTTTCTCCCTGTTGTCCCATGAAACTATCTGTTGAGTTGCCTACTCTTCCCCTCCTACTGCCATAGTTTACCCAAGTGAGTGGCACAGTATCAAGGAAAGATAGGACCCACCTGCTGTTTGCTATAATGTAACCAAGGCAGTGTGAAGCTAATGACTTCTGTGGGATTGCTGAATCCAGCAGTCTTCATACATGAATTTTGACTATTAAACATCACAGACCATGTGGGTTTTCTAATTTTCCACAGTCTTAATAATCTGAGTTTGCATATTAGCTAACAGTACCTGAATAATAAAGGAAATAGCTGAGTAATAATAACTACAGTTTTGAACTCTTGTTATATGCTCACATTATATATTCTTTGCTCTCATCAGTATATATATATTTTCTATCAATTACCCATTGTACAGGCCAGTAATAGGAGCCTAAGTGATATTATGTTAACTTCCAGTAAATTCAACGCTGGTCTTCCTGACTGTAAAGCCTTAGTCAGATCATTGTGCTGCTAGAGTTTAAAAATGGACTGATGTAAAGCCTCAGCTAAAACGTGCTTTCTCCCCTACAGCTCTAACTCTTAAGAGATTCAATTATGGTGGGTAAGTCCAGGAAGGCTGGATGAGCATCTTACATTCAGCGTGGTTCCTACCCTCCTGCCAGTACTCCCCCAGGAGAAGCCCCACAGTGGAGGTCAGACAGTGAATTCTGTATCCAGACCAGGGCAGGTCTCTCAGAAAAGAGAAACAGCCATGAAAAATACCACCCCCGGGATTCGTAAGGAAGGGGCCCAGGAAATGAAGGGAAGCCTCCAGTTTCCTTTTTTTTCCTTCGGCCACTTCTGTTGGTCTTTCATTTATTTATCTTTGTTCTTTGGCCTGTGTGGGCCTCCCATCACAGTGGTCTCTCTCGTTGCAGAGCACCGGCTCTGGGCGCATGTGCTCCAGAGCTCTGGCTCAGTAGTTGGACACATTGGTCCAGTCGCTCCACAGCACCGGGGATCTTCCCAGGCCAGGTTTCGAACCGGCTCCCCTTGCACTGCAAGGCGGTGTCCTTACCCACTGGACCACCAGGGAAGCCCAGACTCGAGTTTCTTATGTGACCCTAGAGCTGTCACCTTGTCTTTGAGAGACATTTTAAGAAGCTCGGCCACTAACCAGTAGTTGAGCTCCATCTCTGCCCGAGCTGCTGGAGGTGTAGAAACCAGGGCTGACACCCAGCTCTGTGGCGCACACCTGCTCCGTGGCCCTGAGAGGTGGAACAGAAGCCACTGTTCACAAGCGCCTCAGGAGTCACTGCCTGCGAGGCCTCGTGCCTGCACCAGGGATGCTGATTTGCAAGTCTCTCTCTGATTTGATTTGATACAGATGTTTGAAGGGAAAGAGAAGCGACTAGAGTTGATCCAGGAGCTGCGCACCAGCCATGCACTGCAAGAAGATGACAAGCTGGTGAAGAAAGCCGAGAAGCAGATGACCCTGGCCCTGCAGCGGGAGAGGAAAGTGCACGAGCACAAGGTGCATCCCTTTCCTCTCCACCTTGTTCCGTCGTCGCCCTCGGTTGTCATTAGTGCTCAGGCAACACGACAGCAATAATAAATGAAGGGATGTGAAAGAGACACCCCAGTCCCAGCATGTTTCACCAGCAGCACTGCAGTCCACAACTTGAATGGTCTGTATGGACATAGTCCTCAGGTTGAACATGCTCTTATTTTTTTAATTTGCAAAAAGAAAAAAAAAAACACTTTTTTTCTTTTGAAATATTTCCCCAGTGTTTAAATCTCTGTAGTATAATAATTACTCTGCATTCTACAGATTGAAATTTACTTATTTTTTTTTAAAACGTTGGCCTCTTTCATTGGTCCTTTATTCATTTATCTTCATCCATCTTCACTCTCCGGCCCGTGTGGGCCCCATCACCACAGCCGCCGCTCTCGCCACCGAGCACTGGCTCTGGGCGCGTGCGCTCCAGAGCGCTGACTGGTAATTGGACACACTGGTCCAGTTGCTCTGCGGCATGAGGATCCTCTCAGGCCAGGGATCCAACCGGCACCCCCTGCACTGCAAGGAGCACTCTCCACCACTGGACCATCAAGGAAGCCCAAAACCCAACTATTTTGAAAGGTTTTCTTTTCCATTTTTTCTTAAATATTTGGCAACTCTATTATATTTCAGTGGAAGCTAAGCAGAATTGAATACATAATGGAAGCAATAAGAAAAAATGTGAGAAATGAGACTTTAAAAACTGTTCGCACTCTTGAGTTCTGGAGCTGTACACAGCTCATGCTCCTTCAATTACATATTAAATATGTTGCTATGATATTCTGTGACTTTCAGCAGGTTCTCTGAGCTCTGTGTGACCAACCATAGCTGGTGACCGCAGCTCTAACCCAACAACTGTGAATGTGTTTTTTACTTTCTTCTGGCCTTTGTGTATATATACACAGTATTTAATGTTGACTAAAGTGGAGATATACTTTTACTATCTCTCCCACTTGCCTGTAAATCAACGCAAAAAGAATCAGTTTGCATAGTGTTGTAAGAAAGTGAACTAAGAGCAAAGTTCCATGACTTACATTTAATGACACACGTAACTCTTCTGCTGTGAGTCGGATAAGCAGCCCTGCAGTGAAACACTTGCCTTTAAAGGTCTGAGTGACGGCGCCTGGTCTGGGGAGGAAGGCAACACGACAGCAATAATAAATGAAGGGATGTGAAAGAGACACCCCAGTCCCAGCATGTTTCACCAGCAGCACTGCAGTCCACAACTTGAATGGTCTGTATGGACATAGTCCTCAGGTTGAACATGCTCTTATTTTTAATTTGCAAAAGAAAAAAACACTTTTTTTCTTTTGAAATATTTCCCCAGTGTTTAAATCTCTGTAGTATAATAATTACTCTGCATTCTACAGATTGAAATTTACTTATTTTTTTTTAAAACGTTGGCCTCTTTCATTGGTCCTTTATTCATTTATCTTCATCCATCTTCACTCTCCGGCCCGTGTGGGCCCCATCACCCCAGCCGCCGCTCTCCCCACCGAGCACTGGCTCTGGGCGCGTGCGCTCCAGAGCGCTGACTGGTAATTGGACACACTGGTCCAGTTGCTCTGCGGCATGAGGATCCTCTCAGGCCAGGGATCCAACCGGCACCCCCTGCACTGCAAGGAGCACTCTCCACCACTGGACCATCAAGGAAGCCCAAAACCCAACTATTTTGAAAGGTTTTCTTTTCCATTTTTTCTTAAATATTTGGCAACTCTATTATATTTCAGTGGAAGCTAAGCAGAATTGAATACATAATGGAAGCAATAAGAAAAAATGTGAGAAATGAGACTTTAAAAACTGTTCGCACTCTTGAGTTCTGGAGCTGTACACAGCTCATGCTCCTTCAATTACATATTAAATATGTTGCTATGATATTCTGTGACTTTCAGCAGGTTCTCTGAGCTCTGTGTGACCAACCATAGCTGGTGACCGCAGCTCTAACCCAACAACTGTGAATGTGTTTTTTACTTTCTTCTGGCCTTTGTGTATATATACACAGTATTTAATGTTGACTAAAGTGGAGATATACTTTTACTATCTCTCCCACTTGCCTGTAAATCAACGCAAAAAGAATCAGTTTGCATAGTGTTGTAAGAAAGTGAACTAAGAGCAAAGTTCCATGACTTACATTTAATGACACACGTAACTCTTCTGCTGTGAGTCGGGTAAGCAGCCCTGCAGTGAAACCACTGTGCTCCCTTCACATGACAGCAGGGCTGGCGATGGTCTCTGAGTGACGGCGCCTGGTCTGGGGGAGGAAGGAAGAAAGCCACAGGTGGTGAGAGGCAGCAGGGGGCCAGAGAAGGAAGGGGAGAACGCAGACACTGGACTCTGGGTAACTGGGGTGTGGAGCCCTGGGCATGATGGAGACAGGCTGCCGTCTGTTCAGACAGAGCGCAGAGTGCCCAGGCAGGGGAATACCAGGACTTGGATGGAAAAATGCCCTCCTTGGCCCTTCAGGGTTTCTGATTATAGACTTGAGCAGCTACAGCTAAGACAGTCCAGGAGTTTAACTCCTCTACCCCATTTAGTGGATCAGTACTTGACGGACAGACCGGATGACAGCTAAGTGCTAAGGGAGGGATTAACACAGCCACACACTCGCCCTGCTTCCCTTCAGCTGCTCCTGGCTCCACCAGCGGATGTGGCATCTGGGGGATGGGCACCTCCCGTGGACCTACAGCAGCGCTGAGCCTCTCGTGTCTTCTCTTATATTGAGGGGGAACCGTCAGTGAGAGCAGCAAGCGCCTGGGAGAAGAGCCTCTCCCCATACCCCTCAGGATCAGAGTGGGAACACAGTACAATCTTCTAGAACACTTTTATTCTCATTGTGCCAAAGCCAGGGCAGAGGGAATCCATAAGTAAACACTGTGGCTCATTCCTGGTCAAGAACCCTAGGCCCCTATCTCAGTGACGACATAGACATGTAGGCTTGTCTCCTGCTCTTTCAAAGACAGCTCTTAATGACTTTGAAGTTATTTGGAGGGGAAAAAAAATGCCGTGGACACTAATGTTTTGCTAAACTATCATCCATCAGTGACTGACTGAGCACTCTGCCTTCTCTAAGTTGGTATCTTGGGTTTTCCTAGTAAAACCCTCAAGTGCATTCTGAAAATGAAGTGACCACCAAGAGTAAGCTAGCATCCCTCCTCCTAAGTCACCATGCCTAGTGCAATTTGTATCCTCATATTGTATTATCATTTTTAAGGTGTCGCTGTGTGAAAACCATTTGGCTGGGCTGGAAGGAAGGGTGCTGGCAGACATGTTTGACTTCCTGTCCAAAGAGCTGGTGAGACTGCAGGAGGAGAGGCGGATCCACGCCCTGGCCCTTCTGGCCGAGCGGCAGCGCAGGATGCGCGAAGCTGAGGAGAGTGGCCGGCGCCAGGTGGAGAGGAGGCGGCTGCAGGAGGAGGACTTGATCTTTAAGGAGGCAAGTGGTCAGGAAGCCATTTGTAAGGAGCTGAGTCAAATCAAAGGAAGCTTGTGATATGAAACGGCTTTCACTTTTTGTTTTTAACTGTCTACAACAAATTCTGTATTGAATTCCTCTGATATGCCCAGCATTATGCAAAGGTATTGTGGGGTACTCTGGAGGGAAAAACCAGGCATGGCCCCGTCTCTCCTGGAACTTAAATCCTAAACAACATGCAGATAAAGGTAGGATAAGAAACTGGTGCTTCGTGAAGGAAGCACATGGGGCCGTTTTTAAAGAGGTCATTCTGCCTGTTTGTATGAACAGGGTTGGAGGGAGGATAGGATGGAAATAAGGAGACCTGAAAGGAGGCTGATGAACTAACTTAGGCCAGAGTGAGAAACGGGGAAGTCAAGTATGACGTCCCATTTCTGGTGCTGGTGAGTAGGGAGATGATGGGTCTATTTTCCAAGGCAGGAAAGCTAGGGGTGGGATCAGGATTTTGATTTATGCAAAGTTTGAGACGTCTTAGTGGGGGTGTCATTTCAGCAGATGAATATACAAGATGGAATTTAGAAGAGATTTTTTTAACTAAAGATACAAACTTGGGAGTTAGGAATACCAGGCTGGTAAATTAGAATTCTGACCAAGACCCAGCAGATGTGAAATTCCAAAGTAACCAAGGTGCAAACTCAGAGGAAATTTGAGAAACCAGTAAAATCTCAAGGCCGTCTAGCCCTCATTGAGAATGCAAAAGTGTAAGTGGTAAAATTGGAAGGGATATGCGAGGAAGATTTCTTGAAAGGGAGCCGTGCTGTGACTAATTCATACCCCCAAATCACACCTAGAGTTGGGGGAGTATATCCCCTTTCTTGGGGATCTTGATGTGTGTTCTTTCAGTGAGGGAGTCTGACCCCCAGGATGGCAGAAGTGGAAGCTGGGCAGGCTGAGGGGGTGGACACAAAAGAGGCTGTGTGGGCAGCCAGGCCACCCAGCGGATGTCAGAGCAAAGGCTGTGTGAGTCTCCCTTGGGTCAGATGGGAAAGACGGAAAGTGCCATCCTGGAATTTAAATCAGTTCTTGTCCAGGAGGCTATCTGAATAGTAAATGTGAATACTTCTGAGTTCCTCAGGTAAGAATAAAATAATGCTATGTCAACTTGGGGTCTTCTTATTTGACCTGTGATTTTAAGGATTTACCAAGTTCCCAGGAAATTGGGATTGATTCATAAATAGTATTTGCTGCTTTTTCAAATTAAAACAATTGATTATAATTAAAGATTTTCCATTCTCTATATAGTTTAAAAGCTTGTGGGTTATATATTGTCAAGTTAAGCTTTTTAATTGGAGTGGAGGATCGTCTGTCATCATCAAACAGCCTATAATGATAATTATTATTTATATTCTAGCTTTCTATCGTCCTGACTTAAAAAAAAAAAGTTACTAATATTTAGCAGTGTTTTGCAAACCAGAGCTTACTGATGAACTAACTTAGGCCAGAGTGAGAAACGGGGAAGTCAAGTATGACGTCCCATTTCTGGTGCTGGTGAGTAGGGAGATGATGGGTCTATTTTCCAAGGCAGGAAAGCTAGGGGTGGGATCAGGATTTTGATTTATGCAAAGTTTGAGACGTCTTAGTGGGGGTGTCATTTCAGCAGATGAATATACAAGATGGAATTTAGAAGAGATTTTTTTAACTAAAGATACAAACTTGGGAGTTAGGAATACCAGGCTGGTAAATTAGAATTCTGACCAAGACCCAGCAGATGTGAAATTCCAAAGTAACCAAGGTGCAAACTCAGAGGAAATTTGAGAAACCAGTAAAATCTCAAGGCCGTCTAGCCCTCATTGAGAATGCAAAAGTGTAAGTGGTAAAATTGGAAGGGATATGCGAGGAAGATTTCTTGAAAGGGAGCCGTGCTGTGACTAATTCATCCCCCCAAATCACACCTAGAGTTGGGGGAGTATATCCCCTTTCTTGGGGATCTTGATGTGTGTTCTTTCAGTGAGGGAGTCTGACCCCCAGGATGGCAGAAGTGGAAGCTGGGCAGGCTGAGGGGGTGGACACAAAAGAGGCTGTGTGGGCAGCCAGGCCACCCAGCGGATGTCAGAGCAAAGGCTGTGTGAGTCTCCCTTGGGTCAGATGGGAAAGACGGAAAGTGCCATCCTGGAATTTAAATCAGTTCTTGTCCAGGAGGCTATCTGAATAGTAAATGTGAATACTTCTGAGTTCCTCAGGTAAGAATAAAATAATGCTATGTCAACTTGGGGTCTTCTTATTTGACCTGTGATTTTAAGGATTTACCAAGTTCCCAGGAAATTGGGATTGATTCATAAATAGTATTTGCTGCTTTTTCAAATTAAAACAATTGATTATAATTAAAGATTTTCCATTCTCTATATAGTTTAAAAGCTTGTGGGTTATATATTGTCAAGTTAAGCTTTTTAATTGGAGTGGAGGATCGTCTGTCATCATCAAACAGCCTATAATGATAATTATTATTTATATTCTAGCTTTCTATCGTCCTGACTTAAAAAAAAAAGTTACTAATATTTAGCAGTGTTTTGCAAACCAGAGCTTACTATCCTCTACTGAAATCACTAAGGAAAAACCAGCTGGGCTGAGAAGAACCAGTTAGGAGTGAGAATAAAAGGAAAGAGACAGAAGAACTGCTGTACCCAGACACACAAAAAGGAAGACCCTGGTCAGAGGCTTCTCAGAAGGTGTCTTCTAGGTGGGAATGACTCCAGGATCACTTACATAATGTATCCATCTGTGAACCCCAGCAGCACCATATGACCCTCTTTCGACCTATCTCCCATCATGTGACCCTCTTATGGATAAATATGCTTGCACATAAATATACCCAAACCCAGAAATGTACACATTAGTACATTTCCAGTAACATAAATACTAAGAAACATGGATAAAATCATAGATTCATATTTAATCACGTCTATAATTCATGTCCATATGCAAAGACACATTCGCAAGCATAATCCCATGTGGACAGTATTAGCAAAGATGTGGAGGAACACCTAGACACATATAGCCACCAAACGTTTCCTTATTCACCTGTGGACACACAAGCACAAGTGTGTCCAAGAACAGAAACATTTATGAAGATACTAACACAAAAATACACATATTGTTAGAGGTATACCATGTTAACCTTCCCACCTCTGAACTGTTACAAGACTCAACTGTAAGCGTTCCACCTACGTGTGACTTTTCTCCTGAATAAGACCATGATCTCCATGGGAGCTGGCATGTTGTATATCCTTTCATGCCTTCTGCAGCACCAGCATAGCCCTCAACATAGCAGACACTGAGAAAATGTATTTGGGTTCGTTGGTTGATGCTGTATTAAACTGTGGTCATTGGGTCTCTCCCATAATGAAGGCTCAGGGAGTCAGCATTATGGACTTGGTGTTCACATAGTGAACATTTCAGACTCAGGGGCCTGCTGCAATGCCAGTCAGGAAATAGGGACTCAGTTGTTCCTGAGTACCAAGGATTACTGCAGATACAAAGAAATACTGTAGACATTAAATAGAAGATGCTCTTACCCCTAAGCTCAAAGCCTACTGAGACCACATACAGAACTAAGTATGACACCTGGATGTTTGTGATACTTCCTTTGTATCTGTTACACAGACAAACTAAAGTGTTTTGTTTATGACTGAAATGTAGGGAGCAAAACTGTAAAGAAAATGAAGTCTTTGCCATAAACTCATGAGAATGGAAAGGAGCTGTGGTCGGGTGGAACCCACAGTGACCTCTGGGATACTAGCAGTGGCTTGACCTGCATTCATTACACAGTACACATTTGTGCTCTGCACTTTCATAAAGGTATATTCTATTCACAATTTCAGGAAGCTTCAAAAAGAAGCAGTCCAAGACTGGGGACTAAGCATCAACCTGGGGGGTGAGGTGGGAAGGGGGAAAAGGGAGGGAGGGCTCAGAGGACAGGGGTCAGGGATATACCTATGACTGTGGGGATTATATGTACCTGTAAACAAGAAAACCCTGTAAAAACATATAACAATAATTTCATTGTACACCTAAAGCTAATGCAAGATTGTAAAGCAAATATACCCCAATTAAGAAAAAAATTCATCAGAGACCCAGGATCCTTGTAGAGTTCTTTTCTGTTCCTGGGGCATGACCCTCGTGACAGTCCAAACTGACTGGTGCCTCCTGCATTCTGTCCCTTTGAAATGAGAAATGAGAGAAAAAATAAGCTAGATCTTTCCCTTTAAGAGTGCTTTAAGAGGAAGGCGAGAAAGGATGTTCTGTAATACCTCTTAGTCTCTGCCATGGTTAGGTAGCTTGAGCAGGTCACACTGTTGGTAAGAACAAAGTGAAAGTGTAAGTCGCCCAGTCGTGTCTGACTCTTTGCGACCCACGGGCAAGCTTAGAATTCTCCAGGCAGGAACACTGGAGTGGGTAGCCTATTTCTTCTCCAGGGAATCTTCCTGATCCAGGAATCAAACCAGGGTCTTCTGCATGTCAGTGGATTCTTTGCCAGCTGAGCTTCAAGGGAAGCCTGCTAAGAGCAAAGCCAGGACCCAAAACAGGTTATTGACTCAAGTCCATGATCTTTCTGCAGTGTTGTACTGCCCACCCCAAACTGAAACCCATAATTCTAAAATGAGCCAGATAGGTAGAGGCTGCCCAGATTGGATTAGAAATAGACTTTAGTTTAAAATGAAAAAGATATGTACACTGAAGGGACTATTAACTTGATAAATGAAACAGTTGTGCTAAAAAGGGCAATCAGTGTTCATGCATTTTTCTTACAGTAGTGACATTCCTTTTCAGAGTAACTGGAGTATCTTAACTCAGAATGGAAAGGAGCTGTGGTCGGGTGGAACCCACAGTGACCTCTGGGATACTAGCAGTGGCTTGACCTGCATTCATTACACAGTACACATTTGTGCTCTGCACTTTCATAAAGGTATATTCTATTCACAATTTCAGGAAGCTTCAAAAAGAAGCAGTCCAAGACTGGGGACTAAGCATCAACCTGGGGGGTGAGGTGGGAAGGGGGAAAAGGGAGGGAGGGCTCAGAGGACAGGGGTCAGGGATATACCTATGACTGTGGGGATTATATGTACCTGTAAACAAGAAAACCCTGTAAAAACATATAACAATAATTTCATTGTACACCTAAAGCTAATGCAAGATTGTAAAGCAAATATACCCCAATTAAGAAAAAAATTCATCAGAGACCCAGGATCCTTGTAGAGTTCTTTTCTGTTCCTGGGGCATGACCCTCGTGACAGTCCAAACTGACTGGTGCCTCCTGCATTCTGTCCCTTTGAAATGAGAAATGAGAGAAAAAATAAGCTAGATCTTTCCCTTTAAGAGTGCTTTAAGAGGAAGGCGAGAAAGGATGTTCTGTAATACCTCTTAGTCTCTGCCATGGTTAGGTAGCTTGAGCAGGTCACACTGTTGGTAAGAACAAAGTGAAAGTGTAAGTCGCCCAGTCGTGTCTGACTCTTTGCGACCCACGGGCAAGCTTAGAATTCTCCAGGCAGGAACACTGGAGTGGGTAGCCTATTTCTTCTCCAGGGAATCTTCCTGATCCAGGAATCAAACCAGGGTCTTCTGCATGTCAGTGGATTCTTTGCCAGCTGAGCTTCAAGGGAAGCCTGCTAAGAGCAAAGCCAGGACCCAAAACAGGTTATTGACTCAAGTCCATGATCTTTCTGCAGTGTTGTACTGCCCACCCCAAACTGAAACCCATAATTCTAAAATGAGCCAGATAGGTAGAGGCTGCCCAGATTGGATTAGAAATAGACTTTAGTTTAAAAATGAAAAAAGATATGTACACTGAAGGGACTATTAACTTGATAAATGAAACAGTTGTGCTAAAAAAGGGCAATCAGTGTTCATGCATTTTTCTTACAGTAGTGACATTCCTTTTCAGAGTAACTGGAGTATCTTGGGGTTTTGCAGGTGGTTAAGGTTCACCAAAGTACCATAACTTCCTACCTGGAGGACATAATACTGAACAGCGAAGAGAACACTGCCGAAGAACAAGCCAGAGCTGAAATAGAGACCATGGCTAAGGAGATCAACGACATTGCTTATGAAATGGAAAGCCGGTGTGTACCATGGGGACGGGTGGTGGGATGGATAGCCCATTTGCTGTTACTCATAAGTATTTTTCAAGAGCTTAAGATCTCACCACCAAGGAGAAACACATGTATACCTCATACTTTGGTATGCCCTATTCTAGCAGCAGCCAGCGGGCCCGCGCTGCTGTGTGGCAGAGCATCGGGAACAGAATTTCTAGTTATCCTCTGCAGCCTGGGTCACTTTTCTATTTATTACTTTTAGAGTACCACAAAGCATGAAAGCAGTGTGATAGTATGTTCAGTTTTACGTGGCTTCCACGTGTAAGCTGTGTCTCTTAACACTCCCTTCCTGGGAGAAGGGTAAACAAAAGGACAAATTTGGATTTTCTGTGGAGTTAAGCAAACTCACCAGGAACATGCTATTTCAGATCACTTGAGGAAAAGGCCGTCGTGGAATCTGAAGAGGGGCTCCTTACACAAGCAGGGAGGATCCAAGTGGACCTCCACCGCTTGGGCAAGGCAGCAAAGGAAATACATAGGCTTTTCATCTGTTCTTGAACACTGGAGTGGGTAGCCTTTCTCAGGGAGTCTTCCTGATCCAGGAATCAAACCAGGGTCTTCTGCATGTCAGTGGATTCTTTGCCAGCTGAGCTTCAAGGGAAGCCTGCTAAGAGCAAAGCCAGGACCCAAAACAGGTTATTGACTCAAGTCCATGATCTTTCTGCAGTGTTGTACTGCCCACCCCAAACTGAAACCCATAATTCTAAAATGAGCCAGATAGGTAGAGGCTGCCCAGATTGGATTAGAAATAGACTTTAGTTTAAAAATGAAAAAAGATATGTACACTGAAGGGACTATTAACTTGATAAATGAAACAGTTGTGCTAAAAAAGGGCAATCAGTGTTCATGCATTTTTCTTACAGTAGTGACATTCCTTTTCAGAGTAACTGGAGTATCTTGGGGTTTTGCAGGTGGTTAAGGTTCACCAAAGTACCATAACTTCCTACCTGGAGGACATAATACTGAACAGCGAAGAGAACACTGCCGAAGAACAAGCCAGAGCTGAAATAGAGACCATGGCTAAGGAGATCAACGACATTGCTTATGAAATGGAAAGCCGGTGTGTACCATGGGGACGGGTGGTGGGATGGATAGCCCATTTGCTGTTACTCATAAGTATTTTTCAAGAGCTTAAGATCTCACCACCAAGGAGAAACACATGTATACCTCATGCTTTGGTATGCCCTATTCTAGCAGCAGCCAGCGGGCCCGCGCTGCTGTGTGGCAGAGCATCGGGAACAGAATTTCTAGTTATCCTCTGCAGCCTGGGTCACTTTTCTATTTATTACTTTTAGAGTACCACAAAGCATGAAAGCAGTGTGATAGTATGTTCAGTTTTACGTGGCTTCCACGTGTAAGCTGTGTCTCTTAACACTCCCTTCCTGGGAGAAGGGTAAACAAAAGGACAAATTTGGATTTTCTGTGGAGTTAAGCAAACTCACCAGGAACATGCTATTTCAGATCACTTGAGGAAAAGGCCGTCGTGGAATCTGAAGAGGGGAGCTCCTTACACAAGCAGGGAGGATCCAAGTGTACCTCCACCGCTTGGGCAAGGCAGCAAAGGAAATAAATAGGCTTTTCATCTGTTCTTATTTTTAGGCGAACTCAGCTTCAGTCAGAGGAGATTGTGGCTGAGCTGGTTTACAGTTTCCTGATCCCAGAGGTGCAAAAGGACTTTGTCAAAGAAAAGGGTAAGCCAAGCAAATGCTTTTCTGGATAGTTTTTTTGAAGATACTATTTTCAGTATTCCAGAGATTTAAAACTGAGCAGAGGTGGGGGGAAATTCCAAAGAGTCAGTTTTCTTATTTCAAAGCTTGTCAAGCTGTCTCTTGACGCTGTCCGATGGCAGAACAGAATCACCTCCAGTATGGATGGGTGCAGTTCTAGTAAGTTTGAGGAAGTGTTAAAATCCAGACCTTTACGATGCAGTTCTCAAGTTCTCAAGAGGTGTATTTTGGGGTTTTTGTTGAGATACAGTTGATTTACAGTATTACATTAGATGTGCAGCAAAGTGATTCCATTATTTATATATGTACACACACACACATACTAAATTTTTTTTCCATTAGCGGTTATTACAAGATATTGAATATAGTTCCTTTTGCTATATACCAAATCCTTGTTACAGATATTTTGTGTGTATATGTTAATTCCATACTCCTATCTTACCCCTCCCCCAATCTCTTATGCCTTTGGTAACCATCAGCTTGTGTTTTGTGATTGGGTTTTTTTTCAACGTGAAGCAAATGTTGAGAATGTGCAGGGTTTTCCAACAGTAGCCACTTTTTAGAGGCAGAGCACATACATGCAAGGCAAGTGCTGAAAAGCTGGGAAGTCTGACAGACCTGAAGCTCCTCTGCAGCACTGCTGAGTCACGGGATCCTTTTTGTTCCTGCCAGGGCTCATCTCAGTATAAATACCCTCACTTATCATTTGCCAAAAGTGGCGTGTTTTTAAAGATTGCTGCTTTTAGTCACTGGAGGAGAAGAAAGAAAAATACGTGTTTAAAAAAACCCCAGAAAACAATGTTCGGACTTCTCTGGTGGTCCAGTGGGTAAAGAGTCCACTTTGCAGTGCAAGGGGCACTGGTTCGATCCCTGGCCTGGGAAGAACCCACGTGCCGTGGAGCAGCTAGACCAGTGTGTCCGATAAGGAGCCGGTGCTCTGGAGCGCATGCGTCTGGAGCTGGTGCTTTGCAGCGAGAGGGCCCACTGCAATGGGAGACCCACACAGGCCAAAAGAATAAAGACAGATTTTTTAAAAAAGAAAGAAAGACAATGTTCTTCCAGAGCTTTCAGGCTATTGGTGACAGTCCTGAGCCCACATGGAGGGATGTGACCAGAAGATCAGTATCTGAGTGAAATAAGAGCTTGGGAGGTATTAGAGTTTGTGGGGGAATTCTAGAAAGGTTTACAAGAAGTGTAATATTTCATATTACACATAACCAGGAAGTAAAGAATGGTAGAATTCTAATGCATTAGAAGAGAACAAAGAAAGATTCCATTTTACCATTACATGATTGCACTGTGGTTTTTCAGTACCAGTACCCCAAGCAATAAGCATTTAGGATTTTCCCGTGTGTTTTCCTGTAAATAGCTGTGAACATCCTGGTCATTCTTTGGAGAGTAAACTCCTAGTACTACAATGCTAGAAGTAAGGTAAGTGTGTTTTACATTTTGATAGATAGCACAAAATTATCCCTACAAAAACACTGTTCTAATTCATATTCCTATCAGCAATGTGTGATAATGTCTCTACCAACAAAATTTAACTTTCAGGTCAAATAATAAATATTCTTATATCATCTTATATTATAAAAGGGATCTTGTGTTTTCTGATCCTTAAGAAAATATGCAACTCCTTTCTTCTTCTCAGCCCAAAGAAAGGCCAATCTGCTTAAAATCAGTTCCACCCGAGGGGACTGAAGGAGGGGGGAAATCCTTTGTTTAACATTCACTACTTTGTGACTCCCTCCCCAGCTTCTCCTGACTTGGAGAAGAAGATGGAGTAGTCTTGATACAAAGCAATCAGTGGGACTCATCTGTGGGCAAGGTGGGCGAATCCCAACCTCTTCCCTTTATGTGGACATAGCCCTAATGAAGGAAGCCACCTGGACAGGGAGCACGCTCTAGGGCCTTTTGTTTCTTTTTCCAAATAAGACCTCCATGCATTACAGATACTCTTTACCCCCAGTTAAGAAATATTACATACAGACCACTTGAGAGACCTCATTATTGATTTGGATGAATTAAAAAAAATTTTTATTGAGATCTAGTTGATTAGTTTCAGCTGTACAACAGTGATTCAAGTTTTTATAGATTACATTTCAAAGTTACTATAAAATATTTAAATACTATATTTTCTGTGATATACAATATATCCTCGTAGCTTATTTATTTTATACATGGTAGTCTGTGTCTCTCTGTCCCTATACTTATCTTGCCTCTCCCACCTTCGCTTTCCTCACTGGTAACCATGAGTTTGTTCTCTGTATCTGTGGATCTATTTCTGTTTTGTTAAATTCACTTGTTTGATTTTTTAGATTTCACGTGTGAATGGTAACATACAGTATTTGTCTTTCTCTGATTTATTTAACGAAGCATAATACATTCCAGGTCAACAATCCATGTTGTTGAAATGGCAAACCTGTTTATAGTTGTGTAGTATTCCATTATATATATTTATGTGGGTGTGTGTGAGAGAGAGAAAATACATACTCTCCATGACTTTTTATCCATGCATCTGTTGATGGACATGTTAAATTGCTTCCATAGCTTGGCTACTGTAAATAATGCTACTGTGAACATAAGGGCACATGTATTATATTTTCATTTACTTTGTATATACACCCAGGAGCAGGGTTGCTGGGTCATATATTGAACAGTAATTCCATTTTTTAATTTTTGGAGGAAGCTCCACTGTTCTCCACAGTGGCTGCAACAGTTTACATTCCCACTGACAGTGCACGAGGGTTACCTTTCTCTCCACATCCTCACCAACATTTGTTATTTGTGGTCTTTTTAATGATAGCCCTTCTGATAGGTGTGAGGTGATAGCTCATGGGTGACTTGATTTGCATTTCTCTGATGATGAGCAATGTTAAGCATCTTTGCATGGGCCAACTAGCCACCTGGATATCTTTTTTAAAAAATGTTTCTTCAAGGGGCTTACCTGGCAGTCCATCTGCTAAGACTCTGTGCTTCCACTTTAGGGGGCCATGTTTGATTCCTGGTCAGGGAACTAAGATCCTGCATGCCATGCAAACCCAAGGTATTTATTCATGTCATCTGTCCATTTTTTAATTTTATTTTTTATTTATTTATCTTTTTTGGAGGGGTGGGGTGGGGAGAGAGGGGGATGGGTGGGCCACTTCTGTTGATCTTTTCATTTCTCTATTTTCATCAGTCTTTGTTCTTTGGCTCCTGTGGGCCTCCCATCGCGGTGGCCTCTGTCGTCGCAGAGCACCGGCTCTGGGCGCACGCGCGCCAGAGCTCCGGCTCAGTAATTGGACACATCGGTCCAGCCGCTCCGCAGCACGTGGTATCTTCCCAGGTCAGGGATCGAACCGGCGCCCCTTGCACTGCAAGGCGGTGTCCTTACCCACTGGACCACCAGGGAAGCCCTCATCTGTCCATTTTTAATTTGGGCTTGTATTTCTGATGTTGAGTTGTATAAGCTGTTTATATAGTGTGGATATTACCCCTTCATGGATCATGTCATTTGCAAATATTTTCTCTCATTCAGTAGGTTGTCTTTTGAGTTTATTTTTGTGTGTGATGTTAAAATTATAATTTCATTTTTACATGTTAGCTGTCTAGTTTTCCATTGGTTTTTTATTTGCTAATATTATGTGTGAGAGAGAAAATACATACTCTCCATGACTTTTATCCATGCATCTGTTGATGGACATGTTAATTGCTTCCATAGCTTGGCTACTGTAAATAATGCTACTGTGAACATAAGGGCACATGTATTATATTTTCATTTACTTTGTATATACACCCAGGAGCAGGGTTGCTGGGTCATATATTGAACAGTAATTCCATTTTTTAATTTTTGGAGGAAGCTCCACTGTTCTCCACAGTGGCTGCAACAGTTTACATTCCCACTGACAGTGCACGAGGGTTACCTTTCTCTCCACATCCTCACCAACATTTGTTATTTGTGGTCTTTTTAATGATAGCCCTTCTGATAGGTGTGAGGTGATAGCTCATGGGTGACTTGATTTGCATTTCTCTGATGATGAGCAATGTTAAGCATCTTTGCATGGGCCAACTAGCCACCTGGATATCTTTTTTAAAAAATGTTTCTTCAAGGGGCTTACCTGGCAGTCCATCTGCTAAGACTCTGTGCTTCCACTTTAGGGGGCCATGTTTGATTCCTGGTCAGGGAACTAAGATCCTGCATGCCATGCAAACCCAAGGTATTTATTCATGTCATCTGTCCATTTTTTAATTTTATTTTTTATTTATTTATCTTTTTTGGAGGGGTGGGGTGGGGAGAGAGGGGGATGGGTGGGCCACTTCTGTTGATCTTTTCATTTCTCTATTTTCATCAGTCTTTGTTCTTTGGCTCCTGTGGGCCTCCCATCGCGGTGGCCTCTGTCGTCGCAGAGCACCGGCTCTGGGCGCACGCGCGCCAGAGCTCCGGCTCAGTAATTGGACACATCGGTCCAGCCGCTCCGCAGCACGTGGTATCTTCCCAGGTCAGGGATCGAACCGGCGCCCCTTGCACTGCAAGGCGGTGTCCTTACCCACTGGACCACCAGGGAAGCCCTCATCTGTCCATTTTTAATTTGGGCTTGTATTTCTGATGTTGAGTTGTATAAGCTGTTTATATAGTGTGGATATTACCCCTTCATGGATCATGTCATTTGCAAATATTTTCTCTCATTCAGTAGGTTGTCTTTTGAGTTTATTTTTGTGTGTGATGTTAAAATTATAATTTCATTTTTTTACATGTTAGCTGTCTAGTTTTCCTAGCACCATTTATTGAAGAGACTATCTTTCCTCTATATGGTTGTTCATATTATTCTCTTATTTCTGTAGTGGTTATAGCTTCTCCTTTTCATTTCTGATTTTATTTACTTGGTCCCTTTTTTCTTGATGAATTGCACAAAGGATTTATCAATTTTATCTTTTCAAAGAAACAGCTCTTATTTTCGTTGATCTTTCCTCCTTTTTTAGAAATAGGCTACATTTCATTTATTTCTGCTCTGATCTTTGATTTCTTTTCTTATACTAACTTTTGCTAGTTTCTAGTATAAGGTTAGGTTCTTGATCTGAGGTATTTCTTTCCTGAGGGAGGCTTGTATCACTATAAACTTTCCTTTTAGAGCTGCTTTTGCAGTATCTTAGAGATTTAGGATCATTTGCATTTTTTCTTTGTCTCTGTATTTTTTTAACTTTCTTCTTTCTTTAGCGATCCCTTCAGTGATCCCTTGATTGTTAGGGCATATTGTTTGGCCTTCACATGTGTTTTTGTATTTTTTTTCTTGTAGTTGGTTTCTAGTCTCAAGAGTTGTGGTTAGAAATAAGATTTCAGTTTTCTTAAATTTATTGAGACTTTAAAAAAAAAAAACTATTGAGACTTGTCTAGCATGTTATTTATCCTAGAGAATGTCCACGTCCACTTGGAAAGACTGTGTACTTTGCTACTTTCGGATTACATGTTCTATACACGTATCTATAAGTTCATCTGGTCTCATTTGTCATTTAAGGTCAGTATTTCCTGTATTCATTTTCTGTGTGGATGACTTGCTCATGGATACATCGGTCCAGCCGCTCCGCAGCACGTGGTATCTTCCCAGGTCAGGGATCGAACCGGCGCCCCTTGCACTGCAAGGCGGTGTCCTTACCCACTGGACCACCAGGGAAGCCCTCATCTGTCCATTTTTAATTTGGGCTTGTATTTCTGATGTTGAGTTGTATAAGCTGTTTATATAGTGTGGATATTACCCCTTCATGGATCATGTCATTTGCAAATATTTTCTCTCATTCAGTAGGTTGTCTTTTGAGTTTATTTTTGTGTGTGATGTTAAAATTATAATTTCATTTTTTTACATGTTAGCTGTCTAGTTTTCCTAGCACCATTTATTGAAGAGACTATCTTTCCTCTATATGGTTGTTCATATTATTCTCTTATTTCTGTAGTGGTTATAGCTTCTCCTTTTCATTTCTGATTTTATTTACTTGGTCCCTTTTTTCTTGATGAATTGCACAAAGGATTTATCAATTTTATCTTTTCAAAGAAACAGCTCTTATTTTCGTTGATCTTTCCTCCTTTTTTAGAAATAGGCTACATTTCATTTATTTCTGCTCTGATCTTTGATTTCTTTTCTTATACTAACTTTTGCTAGTTTCTAGTATAAGGTTAGGTTCTTGATCTGAGGTATTTCTTTCCTGAGGGAGGCTTGTATCACTATAAACTTTCCTTTTAGAGCTGCTTTTGCAGTATCTTAGAGATTTAGGATCATTTGCATTTTTTCTTTGTCTCTGTATTTTTTTAACTTTCTTCTTTCTTTAGCGATCCCTTCAGTGATCCCTTGATTGTTAGGGCATATTGTTTGGCCTTCACATGTGTTTTTGTATTTTTTTTCTTGTAGTTGGTTTCTAGTCTCAAGAGTTGTGGTTAGAAATAAGATTTCAGTTTTCTTAAATTTATTGAGACTTTAAAAAAAAAAAACTATTGAGACTTGTCTAGCATGTTATTTATCCTAGAGAATGTCCACGTCCACTTGGAAAGACTGTGTACTTTGCTACTTTCGGATTACATGTTCTATACACGTATCTATAAGTTCATCTGGTCTCATTTGTCATTTAAGGTCAGTATTTCCTGTATTCATTTTCTGTGTGGATGACTTGCTCATGGATATAAGCAGCGTGTTAAAGTGCCTAGTACTGGAAACCTGGATGGAGTCAAAAGAAAGAGCAAATGTTACAATGTCTTTGGGTTTTGTATAAATATGTAAATTTTTAGATAAAGACTATTCTTGTAGGATAGCTGTTTATATTTCACTACAGAGAAATTTCTCAATAATTTCATTCCCAGTGGGGGTTGCCTGTTTTCACTGCCTGTAACAGAGGGGCCCAGATCCTAGGTCTTGCTGCTCCTGCACACGGGGCCTAATAGTATGTGTTACTGTTGATATCTCCCTTTAGGTCTGTTATTCTCCCTTTATGTCTGGTAATGTTTAAGTGCTTCTGTGTTGGGTGCATCTATATTTAGTTATTTCTTTTTGGACTGATCCCTTGATAATTATGTAATATCCGTTGGTTCTTGTAACAGTCTTTGTTTTAATATTTGTTTTGTCTAAGTATTTTACCTGTTTTTCTGTTGATTTCATTTTGTGTATAACATCTTTTTCAGACTGTATGGATCTTTAGATCTCAAGTGAGTCTCTTGTAGGCAGCATATATATGACTCATTTTTGTATACATTCAAAGTAATTATTGGTAGGTAAGTATTGTTACTCTGTTCATTGTTTGGGGGCTGTTTTTATAATTCTCTTCTGTTTCTTCTTGCTTTGTCTTCCCTTGTAATTATTTTTAGTGTTATCTGAACTCTGTGTATCTGTTGTACATTTTTGGTTTATGGTTACATATAGATGTAGATAACTCTATATGTGATTATATTAAGTGGTTAGCTCTTAATTTCAAATGCATTTACCAAGTCTGCATTTTTACTGTCCTCCCTTCATAGTTACTGTTTTTCTCATCGTATTTTATATCTAGTCTTTTTGTTACTCTCTTAGCTGCTTATTATGGAAATAGGTGATTTTATTGTCTTCTAACCTTCCTACTAGCTTTATATGTGGTTGAATTTCTTTACTGTATATTTACCTTCATCAATGAGCTTTTCATGTTTCTATAAGTTCATCTGGTCTCATTTGTCATTTAAGGTCAGTATTTCCTGTATTCATTTTCTGTGTGGATGACTTGCTCATGGATATAAGCAGCGTGTTAAAGTGCCTAGTACTGGAAACCTGGATGGAGTCAAAAGAAAGAGCAAATGTTACAATGTCTTTGGGTTTTGTATAAATATGTAAATTTTTAGATAAAGACTATTCTTGTAGGATAGCTGTTTATATTTCACTACAGAGAAATTTCTCAATAATTTCATTCCCAGTGGGGGTTGCCTGTTTTCACTGCCTGTAACAGAGGGGCCCAGATCCTAGGTCTTGCTGCTCCTGCACACGGGGCCTAATAGTATGTGTTACTGTTGATATCTCCCTTTAGGTCTGTTATTCTCCCTTTATGTCTGGTAATGTTTAAGTGCTTCTGTGTTGGGTGCATCTATATTTAGTTATTTCTTTTTGGACTGATCCCTTGATAATTATGTAATATCCGTTGGTTCTTGTAACAGTCTTTGTTTTAATATTTGTTTTGTCTAAGTATTTTACCTGTTTTTCTGTTGATTTCATTTTGTGTATAACATCTTTTTCAGACTGTATGGATCTTTAGATCTCAAGTGAGTCTCTTGTAGGCAGCATATATATGACTCATTTTTGTATACATTCAAAGTAATTATTGGTAGGTAAGTATTGTTACTCTGTTCATTGTTTGGGGGCTGTTTTTATAATTCTCTTCTGTTTCTTCTTGCTTTGTCTTCCCTTGTAATTATTTTTAGTGTTATCTGAACTCTGTGTATCTGTTGTACATTTTTGGTTTATGGTTACATATAGATGTAGATAACTCTATATGTGATTATATTAAGTGGTTAGCTCTTAATTTCAAATGCATTTACCAAGTCTGCATTTTTACTGTCCTCCCTTCATAGTTACTGTTTTTCTCATCGTATTTTATATCTAGTCTTTTTGTTACTCTCTTAGCTGCTTATTATGGAAATAGGTGATTTTATTGTCTTCTAACCTTCCTACTAGCTTTATATGTGGTTGATTTAATTCCTTTACTGTATATTTACCTTCATCAATGAGCTTTTTTCATGTTTCTAGTTTTGACCTTTTTCTTTTATTTATAGAGGACTCCCTTTAACATTTCTCTTTTTTATGATGGGGGGAGGTGGGTTGGGGGCGGGTTGGGGAGGGAGCAGGGTGGGCGGGCCACTTCTATTGGTCTTTTTTTAAAGATTTATTTATTTGTTTTGGTGGAGGGGGTGGGGAGGGAGGGGAGCAGGCGGGCCACTTCTATTGGTCTTTCATTTGTCCATTTTCATCCATCTTTGTTCTTTGGCCCGTGTGGGCCTCCCATCACGGTGGCCTCTGTTGTTGCAGAGCACCAGCTCTGGGCGCATGCGCTCCAGAGCTCTGGCTCCGTAGTTGGACACATGGGTCCAGCCTCTCCGCAGCATGTGGGATCTTCCCAGGCCAGGGATTGAACCGGCGCCCCTTGCACTGCATACCCACTGGACCACCAGGGAAGCCTCCCTTTAACATTTCTTGTAAAGTTAGTTTAGTGGTACTGAACTTTTAGCTTTTGCCGATCTGTAAAACTTTTTCTCTCTCCATCAAATCTGAATGAAAGTCTTGCCAGGTAGAATATTCTTGGTTGTAGGTTTTTCCTTTCATCATTTTAACTACATCTTACCATTCTTTTCTGGCCTGCAGAGTTTCTGCTCAAAAGTCAGCTGATAGCCTTATGGGAGTTCCCTAGTAAATAACTTGTTGCTTTTCCCTTGCTGCTTTTAATAACCTCTTTGTCTTTGATTTTTGCCATTTTACTTACAGTGTGCTTTGATACGTTCCTCTTTGGGTTGATGCTGTTTGGGGCTCTCTGTACTTCCTGGACTCGTGTGCTTGTTTCATTTCACAGGTTAGGAGAAGTCTTCAGCTGTTATGTCTTCAAATAGGTTCTCTGCCACTTTCCCCGTCTTCTCCCTCTGGGACCCCTGTAAGGTAAATGTTCATGTACACGATGGTGTCCCAGAGGCCTTTTGAAGTGTTCTCTTTATTCTTGAGTGATCTCCGCTATTCTGTCTTACAGCTTGCTGATCTATTCCTCTGTATTAATTTACTATTGATTCCTTCTAGTGTATTTTTCATTTCAGTTATTCAGTATTTCCTTTTGCTTGGTTCTTTGTATTTATTGGAGGATAATTACTTTACAGTAAGGTAATGGTTTTTGCCATATGCCATCGTGAACAGGCCACAGGTATACATGTGTCCCCCTCTCCCTTCCCTCGCACCCTCTCCCCTCTGGGTTGTCTCAGAGTACTGGCTTTAGGTGCCCTGCTTCAGGCATTGAATGTGCACTGGTCATCTGCTTTACATATGGTCATGTACATGTTTCACTCCTGTTCTGCCAAATCATCCCCCCCTCGCCTTCTCCCACTGACTCCAGAAGTCTGTTCTTTACATCTGTGTCTCCTTTGCTCCCCTGCATGTAGTATCATCATTAACATCTGTCTAAATTTCATATCTATGTCTTAATATACAGTATCTGTCTTTCTCTTTCTGACTCACTTCACTGTATAATAGATTCTAGCTTCATCTACCTAATTAGAACTGATTGAAATACATTCCTTTTTATAGCTAATATTCTATTCTGTATATGTACCACAACTTCCTTATCCATTCATCTGCTAATGGACATCGAGGATGCTCCCATGTCCTAGTTATTGTAAACAGTGCTGCAGTGCATGCATTGGGGTGCATGTGTCTCTTTCAGTTCTGGCTTCCTCAGGGTGTATGCCCAGCAGTGGGAGTGGTGGGTTGTAGGGCAGGTCTCTTTCCAGTTTTTAAGGACTCTGCACCTGTTCTCCATAGTGGCTGTGCCAGTTTGCATTCCCACCAGCAGTGTAAGGGGGTTCGCTTTTTCCACACTCATTTGCTTAGTTCTTTATATTCTCTACCTCTTGGCTAAAAACTTCTGACTGCCCACTCTGTTCATCATTCTTCTCTAGAGTTCCCCTTTTTTTGTTGCTATTCTAATTTTTAAAATTGAAGTATGGTTAATTTACAATGTTAATTTCTTCTGTACAGTGATATATGATTCAATTATATATACTCTTTTTATATCTTCCATTATGTTTCATCACAGGATACCAAATATAATTCCCTATGTTTACAGGAAGACCTTATGTTAATCCATTCTATGTCTGGTGACTGGGGCCACATTCTGGGAAGGCTGCCTGGGGGCTGCTGCCAGCCTACTGGTGGACTGGCCCAGGTCCCGAGGTCTCTGCTATAGGCCCTGGGGGTCCCAGTTCTATTACCTGTGTCCAGGTGGACAGGGCTAGGTCCATGGGTGACTGTGGGCTTAGTGTTTTAATGCGACCTGCCCATTACTAGGTGGGGCTGCGTTCCTGCTCAGCTACTTTCTTGGCCTGAGATAAACTGGTGCCCATAGGCTGATGGGTATAGCCTGGGTTCCAGGGCTGACAAGCTAGAGGGAGAATTACAAAATAGCATGTACCAGCACCACTGTCCATGCTGTGGCACAGGCTCCCCTAAGTGGTTACCTCCAGTGTCTGTGTCCCCAGGGTGAGGGCCAGTTGCCTCCTATCACCCTGGGAGACTCTCCAAGAGCTGCAGGTGGGTCAAACCCAGAGTCCTTTCAAATTACTGCTTCTTCCCTGGGTCCCACAGTGTATAAGATCTCACATATGTCCTTTAAGAGTGGAGTCTACTTCCCACAACTCACAGGGTCAGCTGAAAGCCCCACTGGCCTCCAAAGCGAAATGTCCCATGTGTTTAGAGTCCCATGAATGCAGGAGCCCAGTGTGGGACTCAAGACTCCTCGGGGAGAATCTCTGCCACGTAGTTCCTTTCCTGTTTGGGAGTCACCTACCGGGGTGTTGCCTTTGACTAGAGCACAGCTTTCGCCCACCCGACCCATCTCATTGTGGTTCTCTGTATCTTTAGTTGTAGACGTCTTCTGGTAGGTTCTAGCGTTTCTCATCAATAGTTTCTCTGTACACAGTTGTAATTTTTCTGCGCCTATGAAAGGAGTTGAGCACAGTTTCTTCCTAATCCACTAGGTCTTATTTTTCTCCAAGTTGATAGATGGCAATGACCCTGAAGACCTGAATATGGATGAAAATAATAGTAACTACTGAGGTTTAAATGCATACGAAGTTCCAGACAATATATTCGGCATGTTTAGCAACACCTTATCTAAATTTCTTACAGCATCTATAGATGTGTTCTCATATGTTAGTTAAGGAAATTAGTGCTTAGAGATGTTAAGCAGACTGCAGACTGTGCTGTGGTCTGTGTGGCTCTAGTCCCCGTTCTCTCAGCCGCACTGCTGTGAAGTGCTGCAGGCTGCTGTATGGTTTACCCTGTGTAAACTAGCTGAAGTTGAACAGCACAGAACTCACATTCTGTAGAATTCTGGGAATTCTATGCTGTTCAGGCTTCAGCTAGTTTACATAGGGTAAATCTTCTTTACCTTAGTATTGTGCTTTACTAGCTGTATGACTTTAGGCAAATTAGCTACTCTGTGTCTCAGTGTTTTCATCTGAAGATGGGGATAGTAATAATGTTCTCTTTCAGGGATATGAGTGGTTTAAATGAATAATTATATGCCAACTACTTGAAACAGTGTCCCTGGCACAAATTAAGGACAAATGCTAACTGCCATCAGCATTATCACAGTTACCACTTTTCAAGGGAAATAGGATGCTTAATGTACTCAGCTTTCATAATAAACATTCTTAGATTGTGGCACTAGGAACAACGTCTAAAGCCATGAACTCAACTCTATCAAAATGTACCCTTCATATTAGGGATGAAGGCTCACAGAGAAGTATGAGACAAAGTCTTGACCTTCAGGTCACTTAGGGTCTAGGTAAAAAAAACAAAATGTAACTTACATTAAGCACTTACAGAATGGTACAAACTCAAGTGTGGTCATGGTAAATGCAGGGTGACTCAGTCCATAGAGACTTCCTGGAGGAGCTGGACTTCGGCTGGGCTCTGCAGATGGGCAGGATCAGGGGTACAGGGGTTCCCGGTGAGGGAAGCCGCTCAGCAGCAGAGTGGAGGCAAAACTGGTAGGGAGGAGTGTGGCTGGACTGAGCAGAGTGGGAACAAGCAGCAATATTAAGATTTAGGTTGAGTTACCTTTGGAATGTATCCTTCCAAAACGGCAGGAAATTTTTCTTTAATCCAGTCAGCCTTAAGCAAGAGAAAATGTGGTTTGCAGAGTGATCATATCTGTCACTACTCTGTTGAAAACCTTTAGGGATGATCTGGTCTGACCTCCCAAGTAACATGTCTTCTGTCCCTTTGGCACAGTGAGGAACGCACAGCGGAAACATGTGCTGGCAGCCCATCAGATCATCCACGGGCACACGGAAGACATGCTCAAGAAGAATTTTGTAGAGCAAGGGCAAACATCAGACACTGAGCTCCTGGAAGGGGAAACTGAAAATGAGCAGGATACCTGAGGTGAGTTTGATTTTTCATTTGGAAGGAAGTAGAGAGGAGGCACCAGCAGCATCACTAAGCTCTAGCTGTATCCTGACAGTCGCGATGCAGAGACCGAAGCTCTCCCAGGTGCGGTGGTGCATTTCGTGCATCTGACAGACAGGCCTGAGGCAGAGGTTTCCACTACAGATTCAAGAAGAAAGTACCCTCCTGCTTTCTGTCCGACAGTGGCAGCCCAGACTGAACGTGGAAATACAGCGGGGAAAATATTGGTGCATTTCATCTTGGTTATGCTATCTGCTATTGCACTGTTGATATGACAGCAGTTAGACCTTTTTGAACAGAAAACAAGACTTAAAATTATTTCTATAGGTTCTTTTGGCAAATGACTACACGAATACTAAGTTGCTTCAGTCATGCCTCATTCTTTGCGACCCCAAGGTCTGTAGCTGCCAGGCTCCTCTGCCCATTGGGATTGTCTAGGCAAGAGTACTGGAGTGGCTTGCCATGCCCTTCTCCAAGAAAGGGGTCTTCCTAACCCCCCCCCAGGTTTCTAGGTAAAAACAAAATGTAACTTACATTAAGCACTTACAGAATGGTACAAACTCAAGTGTGGTCATGGTAAATGCAGGGTGACTCAGTCCATAGAGACTTCCTGGAGGAGCTGGACTTCGGCTGGGCTCTGCAGATGGGCAGGATCAGGGGTACAGGGGTTCCCGGTGAGGGAAGCCGCTCAGCAGCAGAGTGGAGGCAAAACTGGTAGGGAGGAGTGTGGCTGGACTGAGCAGAGTGGGAACAAGCAGCAATATTAAGATTTAGGTTGAGTTACCTTTGGAATGTATCCTTCCAAAACGGCAGGAAATTTTTCTTTAATCCAGTCAGCCTTAAGCAAGAGAAAATGTGGTTTGCAGAGTGATCATATCTGTCACTACTCTGTTGAAAACCTTTAGGGATGATCTGGTCTGACCTCCCAAGTAACATGTCTTCTGTCCCTTTGGCACAGTGAGGAACGCACAGCGGAAACATGTGCTGGCAGCCCATCAGATCATCCACGGGCACACGGAAGACATGCTCAAGAAGAATTTTGTAGAGCAAGGGCAAACATCAGACACTGAGCTCCTGGAAGGGGAAACTGAAAATGAGCAGGATACCTGAGGTGAGTTTGATTTTTCATTTGGAAGGAAGTAGAGAGGAGGCACCAGCAGCATCACTAAGCTCTAGCTGTATCCTGACAGTCGCGATGCAGAGACCGAAGCTCTCCCAGGTGCGGTGGTGCATTTCGTGCATCTGACAGACAGGCCTGAGGCAGAGGTTTCCACTACAGATTCAAGAAGAAAGTACCCTCCTGCTTTCTGTCCGACAGTGGCAGCCCAGACTGAACGTGGAAATACAGCGGGGAAAATATTGGTGCATTTCATCTTGGTTATGCTATCTGCTATTGCACTGTTGATATGACAGCAGTTAGACCTTTTTGAACAGAAAACAAGACTTAAAATTATTTCTATAGGTTCTTTTGGCAAATGACTACACGAATACTAAGTTGCTTCAGTCATGCCTCATTCTTTGCGACCCCAAGGTCTGTAGCTGCCAGGCTCCTCTGCCCATTGGGATTGTCTAGGCAAGAGTACTGGAGTGGCTTGCCATGCCCTTCTCCAAGAGATCTTCCTAACCCAGGGATTGAACCAGGTCTCTCTAAGTCTCCTGGACTGGCAGGCAAGTTCTTTTACTACTAGCACCACCTGGGAAGCCTGCTACAAAATGTGTTTGTATTATTACAAAAAAAAAAAAAAACCCACAACTTGTTCTCATTGGTAGGACCGGATACCTCAGGCACATTGTACTGCTAAACATGGCATGAGGCATAGCCTGCCCAATACTAGCCCTGAGTCCCTCTTCAGTGTCCACCAGGCCCTGGTCTTAGATGTACCTTACAATTCAGTGGCTCAGAAGGTAAAGAATCCACCTGCAAAGTGGGAGAACCTAGGTTCAGTCTCTGGGTCGGGAAGATCCCCTGGAGAAGGGAAAGGCTACCCACTCCACTATTCTTGCTTGAAGAATTCCATGGCTTATCCATGGGTCACAAAGAATTGGACACAACTGAGCGACTTTTACTTAACATTCATACTCACAAGACTACACAGGCCATATTTGGTATGATTTGAGTATCAATATCCTAAGCTATAAAGCCCGGTATCTTCCAGCAGCACAGCATTGGGTGTTTCTCTTCCTGCAGGAGCTCTTGCTGAATCTACGTGGAGGACCACAGGTCTATTTTCTTTAACCCCCAGGTTACAAAGCTCAGGTGCGAGGAAAAGAGCTTCACACTGGGTGGGTGCAGGAGCTGCCCTGGTTTACACGCCCTGGGACCTCTTGTAGTAATTCCACTGGCAGAGTTTCCAGGGTCCCCCCCTCAATGGATCTACCCAATTACAAAAGGCAGCACACTCAGGATACCTCAACATTACAGTTTCCTGTTAATACCTAACAGTTTGTTTAAAATTCCTCCCAGTCAGATGCTAGTTACCAATCAGGGGTCATTTTTACCTTAAGTAATGTGACTCAGATGGTAACGAATCTGCCTGCATTTCAGGAGACTTGAGTTTGATCCTTGGGTTGGGAAGATCCCCTGGAGAAGAAAATTGCAACCCATTCCAGTATTCTTGCCTGGAAAATTGCATGGACAGAGGATCTGGAGGGCTACAGTCCATGGGGTTGCACAGTCAGACACGACTGAGCATGACTTAGTTTCTCTATGGCTAAGAAACTAATGTTGCTTAGTGATACAGTTGACACCAGATTATCAGATTACTGGAGAACAGGGCTTGGAGAGATCCAAGTACAGTTCTCATGAAAGGGGAAGGGAGTGAATGGAATGACCTGGACCTTTTTTCAACCCTCACCCTCATGGCAGAGGCACATCATTTGCTAATCTGCCCGTGAGGGTGTGCTATTAGAAAGGCACTAAGGCTTAGGGTAAATTTGAACCTGGCATTGAAGTCTGGGTGTTGGCAGCTCCACCAATTGTGTAATCTTATACAAACAATTTCCCTTCCCTTGAGGTCAACACATGAATATGTGACCAAGAGACCTTCTAAGGGAAAATTTATTGAGAGCGTAAGTCTCAGAGAGGCTCATGGTAGGAAGGCTGAGATGAGGGAGCCGTTAAGAGCAGAGAGAAAACAGAAAGAATTCTTAAATACCAAGCTATAAATTAAAACAGAAAATCCTTTGTTTTCTATTAATAATAAAATAACCTCTGAAATCACTGAAGATATAAACCATGACTTTACATGTAATGTTATACAATACGAGTTCAAGAGTCAGAGCCTTTTGCCTATCTTATTATTGTGTTAAAAATCAGCCTAAGCAGCACAATTCCTCCACCGGGTCCCTTGGATCTCTCCCTATCCAGCTGATGTTGGACAGTGGGTGAAAGAACCTGAGAGCATGCACTGGGAAGAACTCAGCTCTAAGGCATTGCGAGCAGTGCTCTAGGCAGACAAAGGATTCAGTGCCTTGGTCTTGAAACAGTGATCTAGCTGGACACAGAACCCAAAAGATGACCCTCAATGGATCTACCCAATTACAAAAGGCAGCACACTCAGGATACCTCAACATTACAGTTTCCTGTTAATACCTAACAGTTTGTTTAAAATTCCTCCCAGTCAGATGCTAGTTACCAATCAGGGGTCATTTTTACCTTAAGTAATGTGACTCAGATGGTAACGAATCTGCCTGCATTTCAGGAGACTTGAGTTTGATCCTTGGGTTGGGAAGATCCCCTGGAGAAGAAAATTGCAACCCATTCCAGTATTCTTGCCTGGAAAATTGCATGGACAGAGGATCTGGAGGGCTACAGTCCATGGGGTTGCACAGTCAGACACGACTGAGCATGACTTAGTTTCTCTATGGCTAAGAAACTAATGTTGCTTAGTGATACAGTTGACACCAGATTATCAGATTACTGGAGAACAGGGCTTGGAGAGATCCAAGTACAGTTCTCATGAAAGGGGAAGGGAGTGAATGGAATGACCTGGACCTTTTTTCAACCCTCACCCTCATGGCAGAGGCACATCATTTGCTAATCTGCCCGTGAGGGTGTGCTATTAGAAAGGCACTAAGGCTTAGGGTAAATTTGAACCTGGCATTGAAGTCTGGGTGTTGGCAGCTCCACCAATTGTGTAATCTTATACAAACAATTTCCCTTCCCTTGAGGTCAACACATGAATATGTGACCAAGAGACCTTCTAAGGGAAAATTTATTGAGAGCGTAAGTCTCAGAGAGGCTCATGGTAGGAAGGCTGAGATGAGGGAGCCGTTAAGAGCAGAGAGAAAACAGAAAGAATTCTTAAATACCAAGCTATAAATTAAAACAGAAAATCCTTTGTTTTCTATTAATAATAAAATAACCTCTGAAATCACTGAAGATATAAACCATGACTTTACATGTAATGTTATACAATACGAGTTCAAGAGTCAGAGCCTTTTGCCTATCTTATTATTGTGTTAAAAATCAGCCTAAGCAGCACAATTCCTCCACCGGGTCCCTTGGATCTCTCCCTATCCAGCTGATGTTGGACAGTGGGTGAAAGAACCTGAGAGCATGCACTGGGAAGAACTCAGCTCTAAGGCATTGCGAGCAGTGCTCTAGGCAGACAAAGGATTCAGTGCCTTGGTCTTGAAACAGTGATCTAGCTGGACACAGAAAGACCCAGCTTTCTGGTGGAAGATAGGAGATGATGAGGGCTGACGTAGATAAATTATATCAGTGACCCTAGACTTACCACTGAGACAGGTGCTAGAGTAGAAGAGCTTGAGCTCACCTCCTTTTATGAAAACATCAGAATCACAACTAACTGCTGGACAACCATCGACAGAAAAACACTGGAATCTAGCAGAAATACCCTTCATCCAAAGACAGAGGAAGCAAGCCACATGAGACAGTAGGAGAGCCGCGGTACAATCAAATCCTGTACATGCCAGGTGGGTGACCCAAAAACTAGACATTTCACCATAGAAGCTCTCTATGAGCAGAAGTTCTAAGCCCCATGTCAGGCTCCCTAGCTTAGCGGTCTGGCACTGGGAGGAGGAGCCCTGGGAAAATGTAGCTTTGAAAACCAGTAGGGTTTGATCATAGGAATTCCACAGGATGGAGGGAAAGAAACTCCATGCTTGGAGGTGCACACAGGGTTTGTGATGTGTCACAAGACACAGGGGAAAAAGCAGTGACCTATAAGAGGTTGGGCCAGACTTACCTGCCTATTTTGAAGGGTCTACTGCAGAGACGGGGAGCCACAGTGGCTCATTGTGGGGACACGAACACTGGCAGTAGTCATTCTAGTGAGTACTCATTGGTGAGAACCTCCTAGAAGCCGCCATTTTCTCCCTGAGATCTGGCCCCGCCCAATAGCCTGTAGGCTCCAGTGGTGGGGTGCCTCGGGCCAAACCGACAACAGGGCAGGAACACAGCCCCAGCTCTCAGCAGACATGCTACAAGTGAAAGAATGAAATTAAAGCACCCTCTAACATCATACACAAAAATAAACTCAAAATGGATTCAATACCTAAATGTAAACTCCAACACTATAAAACTCTTAGAGGAAACATAGAATACTCTTTGGCATAAATTGCAGAAAGATCTTTTTTGACCCACCTCCTAGAGAAATGAAAAACTAGAACAAATGGGACCTAATCAAACTTAAAGAGCTTTTTGCACAGCCAAGGAAACCATCAAGACCAAAAGACAACCCTTAGAATGGAAGATAATCCTTTGTTAGTTGCTTCACTTGCAAAGATTTATCTCCAAATACACAAACAGCTCATGCAGCTCAATATCAAAAACACAAACCCAATCAAAAACAAAAAAGGCATGTGGCCTAAATAGACGTTTCTCCAAAGAAGAAACATGAATGGCCAAGAGGCACATAAGATGTTGCTCAACATCGCTAATTATTAGAGAAATGCAAATAAAAACTACAATGAGATTATTACCTCACACTAATCACACTGGCCACCATCAAAAAGTCTACAAAAAGATGTGTACAATGGAATATACTCAGACATAAAAAAGAATGAAATAATGTCATTTGCCACAACATAGATGGACCTGGAAATTATCATGCCAAGTCAAGTAAGTCAGACAAATACAGTATCACTTACATATGGGATCTTTAAAAAAGAATACAATTTGAACTTATCTATAGAACAGACAGACTCACAGACTGAAAGAAAAAAATTTATGGTTACCAGGTGGGAAGGCTGGGGGAAGGACAGATTGGGAGTTGGGGACTGACATGTACACACTGCTATATTTAAAATAAAATGCCTTTCCATAAAGGAAAATGTAGCGGGAGGGGAAAAAAAAATATGGTACTGGCAAAAAAAAAAAAAAAGGAAGAAATACAGATCAATGGAACAGGATAGAAAGCCCAGAAATAAACCCCTACCTGTGGTCAATTAATCTACAACAAAGGAGGCAAGTGTTGGGAAAACTGGACAGCTACATGTAAAAAAATGAAACTAGAACATTGTTTAACACCATATACAATAATAAACCCAAAATACACTCGGACCTAAATATAAGGCCAGATACTATAAAACTCAAGAGGAAAACACAGGCAGAATAATCTGACATAAGTTGCAATAACTTTCAAGCCATTTTTGTTTTTATCTCAAAATGAAAACAAAAATGGACAAACAGGAACTTAAGCTCAACGGCTTTTGCACAGCAAAGGAAACCACACGTGGCTAATCTCATGTTGTGGGTGTGAGACTGCAAGACCTTTACAACCTTAAGCTATTGTTTTAACAACCGACTGAAAAATAAAAATTGCCATGCTTAAACTGACAAAGGGGGTACTCTTCTATCCCCCTTCCAGTGCCTGTCCTGGAAGCTTTTCCTTATCCTTTCTTACTTTAATAAAATTTTTACTGCACGAAGCTCTGAGTGACCATCGCCGAGTCCTTTTGATCTCAGTGTGAATTCTTCTCCATTGGAGATCAAGAATCCGACACGGTTCACGGTAACCTACCGTCACCTATCACCTATCAACATCTAGCCTCCAGAACTGTGAGAAAATACATTTCTAATAGTTAAAACAATCTTGAGAAAGAAGAAAAGCTGGCAGTGTCATACACCTGATTTCAAACTGTACTACAAGGCTACAATAATCAAAATTATATAATACTGACATAGAAACAGACAAATCGATCAATGGATCAGTAATAAACCTACACATATATGGGCAATTAATCTACGACAAAGGAGTTAAGAATATACAATGGGGAAAATGCAGCCTTTTCAATAAATGGTGTTGGAGGAACAAGAGCTACATGGAAAAGAAACTGGGCTTTTCTACTTCCTCACACCATGCACAAAAATAAACTTGAAGTGAATTAAAAGATAAATGTAAGACCTTAAACCATACATTTTCTAGAAGAAAACACAGGCAGGATGCTCTCTGACACTGACTTTGATTTTATATATATATGTGTGTGTGTGTGTGTGTGTGTGTGTATAGGCAAGGGAGACAAAGCAAAAGTAAACAAACAGAACCACATAATGAATGGGCAAAGACATCTGCAAATCATACACACACACACACACACACACATATATGGGGTCATCAAAAAAAGAAAACCCCAATTAAAAAAAAATAGAGGATCTGCGTAGACTTTCTCCAAAAAATACACAGGTGGCCAACAGGCACAAGAAAAGACCCTCAACATCAGTAATCATCAGAGAAATGCAAATCAAAATCACGGTGAGATGTCATTGCACATCAGTCAGAATGGCTGTTATCAAAAAGACCACAAATAACAAGTGTTCGCAAGGCTGTGGAGAAAAGAGAATTCTCATGTGCTACTGACAGGAATGTCAATTGGTATAGCCACTAAGGAAAACAGTATGGACATCCTCAAAAAAAAAGACTACCAAATGATCCAGCAATTCCATTTCTGGGTATTTATTCAAAGGAAATGAAAACACTAATTAGGAAAGGTTTGTGCACCCCATTTTCATACCAGTATTATCTACAATTGTCAAGATATGGAAGTAATGTAAGTACCCATCTGTAGGTGAATGGATAAAGATGTGGAGTATATACACAGTGGATTATTACTCATAATAAACAATGAAACTTTGCCATTTGTGACAACATGGATGGATCCAGAGGCTATCATGCTGAGTGAAATAAATCAGATAAATTAAAAAACTGTGTGATTTCACTTATGTGTGAAATTCAAAAAAAGAAAACAAAAGAACACCTAACCATATAGAAACAAAGCCATAGCTGCAGAGACAAACAGGTGGTTGCTATGCTTTCCAAAAGGGAACAGACAGACGGAAGAGAGAAATAGGCAAGGGAGATAAGATGTACAAACGTCTGGTGGTAAAATAAATGAGTCATGGGTATGAAATGTACAGTCTGGGTAATATGGTCAATAATTATGTATTATCTTTGCATGGTGGCAGATCATATCCAGCCTAATCATGGTGATCATTTTGACATGTATAGAAAAATCAAATTACTTTGTTACGTAACAGGAACTAACATAGTTTTGTAGGTCAATTATACTTTAAAAACAAACTCAGAAAAAGGTATCAGATTTGTGGTTACCAGAGGTGTAAGGGGGGAAGCAGAGATTGAACAAAAGCAATCAAAAGGTATAAATTTCCAGTTATAACATAAGTAAGTGCTAGGGATGAAATAAACATGATAAATGTAATCAACATTGCTATTATATATGAAAAATTCTAAGACCAAATCCTAAGAATTCTCATTAAAAAAAGAAAGAAAAAAAAAAGTTTCTGTTATTTAAGCTACCCAGTCTAAGGTATTTTGTTCTGGCATCCTGAGCTAAAACAGTATGTTCAAAGAAATGAAAGTCAATACTGAAATTTTTAAGAGAATAAGAAATGATAAAAAATAATATGCAGCAGATTTTGAAGAAAGCAGAAATTCTAGAATTTAAAAATATAGCAGTCTAACATGAGAAACTCAATGAATAGATTTAAGATCAGGATATAGACTGCTGAAGAGGAAAACTAGTAAATTGGAAGATCAGAATAATCTATCTAGAAACAATCAGAATTGCAAACTACAGAAGAGAAGGACAGATGTAGGATAACTAAGGGGACAAAATGATAGTAGCCATAGACTACTGATTTAAAAACTCTGACTTCTAACAAAAGGAAAGTGTTGGGAAATTACATAAAATATGAATTTTCTGAAACAGATGAAAGTCAGTACTTAGGAAGGCTTCTTAACCTTAGACAAAATAAAAAATCTATACCTATATACATTTAATATGACTACTGAAAAGAAGAAAAAAGTGTTGAGAAAGAAAATTACTCGACAACAACTATGGTGAGAACTGACTTCTCACCAGAAACAGAAGTAGACAATGGAATGTTAGTACTTATGTGTGAAATTCAAAAAGAAAACAAAAGAACACCTAACCATATAGAAACAAAGCCATAGCTGCAGAGACAAACAGGTGGTTGCTATGCTTTCCAAAAGGGAACAGACAGACGGAAGAGAGAAATAGGCAAGGGAGATAAGATGTACAAACGTCTGGTGGTAAAATAAATGAGTCATGGGTATGAAATGTACAGTCTGGGTAATATGGTCAATAATTATGTATTATCTTTGCATGGTGGCAGATCATATCCAGCCTAATCATGGTGATCATTTTGACATGTATAGAAAAATCAAATTACTTTGTTACGTAACAGGAACTAACATAGTTTTGTAGGTCAATTATACTTTAAAAACAAACTCAGAAAAAGGTATCAGATTTGTGGTTACCAGAGGTGTAAGGGGGGAAGCAGAGATTGAACAAAAGCAATCAAAAGGTATAAATTTCCAGTTATAACATAAGTAAGTGCTAGGGATGAAATAAACATGATAAATGTAATCAACATTGCTATTATATATGAAAAATTCTAAGACCAAATCCTAAGAATTCTCATTAAAAAAAGAAAAAAAAAAGTTTCTGTTATTTAAGCTACCCAGTCTAAGGTATTTTGTTCTGGCATCCTGAGCTAAAACAGTATGTTCAAAGAAATGAAAGTCAATACTGAAATTTTTAAGAGAATAAGAAATGATAAAAAATAATATGCAGCAGATTTTGAAGAAAGCAGAAATTCTAGAATTTAAAAATATAGCAGTCTAACATGAGAAACTCAATGAATAGATTTAAGATCAGGATATAGACTGCTGAAGAGGAAAACTAGTAAATTGGAAGATCAGAATAATCTATCTAGAAACAATCAGAATTGCAAACTACAGAAGAGAAGGACAGATGTAGGATAACTAAGGGGACAAAATGATAGTAGCCATAGACTACTGATTTAAAAACTCTGACTTCTAACAAAAGGAAAGTGTTGGGAAATTACATAAAATATGAATTTTCTGAAACAGATGAAAGTCAGTACTTAGGAAGGCTTCTTAACCTTAGACAAAATAAAAAATCTATACCTATATACATTTAATATGACTACTGAAAAGAAGAAAAAAGTGTTGAGAAAGAAAAATTACTCTCGACAACAACTATGGTGAGAACTGACTTCTCACCAGAAACAGAAGTAGACAATGGAATGATATATTCAGTACTTCTACACCTTTGAGAATGACAGTAAAAGATATTTTCAGGTAAATGAAATAGAATTTGTCACTAGGAGATTTACACTGCAAGAGATTACTAAAAGGTGGTCTTTAAGCAGAAGGAAAACTACCCCAGTTGGAAGGCTGGAGATAAAGAGGATTAACACATGGATAAATACGTACTTACTGCATGTAACAACAGGAGGACCCAGCCACAGTGGAGCAGCACAGCTGGGTAAGTTAGGAAAGCACAGATGGTTGAGTTGTCCTAAGGCTCTTGGTTTATTTAGGGGGCGGCTAAAAGTATCATCTAACATCATAACTGGTAACTCAAGGAAACATTTTCTATGTATGACATCTAAACAATGAAATAAATAAAAAATGAAATCAACAACAACAAAAAATCAATACAAAGAAAGGAGAGAAAAAGAAAACCCAACTAATAGAAAGCACTGAATAAAATGATAGGTGTTTATCATTGATTTGTCATTAATTACATTAAATGTAGATAGACAAAATGCTCAAAGTCAGAATTTGTCAGACTGAATAAAAAAAATAATTGTACGCCTAAAATTTTATGAGACATATAAAGTCTAAGTACTTAGAGTGGTTACAAGAAGAGTAAAAGATACCATGAAAACACCATCCACAAGAAAGGTGATGTAACTATAAAGACAACTTTAAGCCAGAAAGCATTTATTAGAGCAAAAGAGGGCCACTTCATAAAAATAAAGGTTTAATTCACTGGGAAGGCATAGTGAGTCACAATTTTAATATATCTAATAACATGACTTCAACCTATATGAAGCAAAGGTTACTAGAACTGCAAGGAGAAATAGAAAAATTTATAATGCTAGGAAATTTTAATCTCAAGAACTGCAAGGAGAAATAGAAAATTTATAATGCTAGGAAACAAAAGAATTTCTGAAAAGAAGTAACTTAGGAAGGCTTCTTAACCTTAGACAAAATAAAAATCTATACCTATATACATTTAATATGACTACTGAAAAGAAGAAAAAGTGTTGAGAAAAATTACTCTCGACAACAACTATGGTGAGAACTGACTTCTCACCAGAAACAGAAGTAGACAATGGAATGATATATTCAGTACTTCTACACCTTTGAGAATGACAGTAAAAGATATTTTCAGGTAAATGAAATAGAATTTGTCACTAGGAGATTTACACTGCAAGAGATTACTAAAAGGTGGTCTTTAAGCAGAAGGAAAACTACCCCAGTTGGAAGGCTGGAGATAAAGAGGATTAACACATGGATAAATACGTACTTACTGCATGTAACAACAGGAGGACCCAGCCACAGTGGAGCAGCACAGCTGGGTAAGTTAGGAAAGCACAGATGGTTGAGTTGTCCTAAGGCTCTTGGTTTATTTAGGGGGCGGCTAAAAGTATCATCTAACATCATAACTGGTAACTCAAGGAAACATTTTCTATGTATGACATCTAAACAATGAAATAAATAAAAAATGAAATCAACAACAACAAAAAATCAATACAAAGAAAGGAGAGAAAAAGAAAACCCAACTAATAGAAAGCACTGAATAAAATGATAGGTGTTTATCATTGATTTGTCATTAATTACATTAAATGTAGATAGACAAAATGCTCAAAGTCAGAATTTGTCAGACTGAATAAAAAAAATAATTGTACGCCTAAAATTTTATGAGACATATAAAGTCTAAGTACTTAGAGTGGTTACAAGAAGAGTAAAAGATACCATGAAAACACCATCCACAAGAAAGGTGATGTAACTATAAAGACAACTTTAAGCCAGAAAGCATTTATTAGAGCAAAAGAGGGCCACTTCATAAAAATAAAGGTTTAATTCACTGGGAAGGCATAGTGAGTCACAATTTTAATATATCTAATAACATGACTTCAACCTATATGAAGCAAAGGTTACTAGAACTGCAAGGAGAAATAGAAAAATTTATAATGCTAGGAAATTTTAATCTCTATCACAGACTGATATACTGAGCAGAGGGAAAAAACAGAGATGGAAGATTTGAGATAGATAGTTTAAAAACTTTACCTAATGGACATTTTGGAATATTATACCTAGCAATTCCAGTATTGCAATTTAGAATATTTAGACACTGCAATTTAAAAATTTTAGAATGATACCCAGCAATTTGAGTAATGCATAGTATTTTCATGCACACAGAATATTTGCAACAACTGACTGTATACAGTGTCACAAAGCAAGTATCAGCCATTTCAAAGAGTTGAAAGCACACTAGAGTCTGTCCTCTGATAAAAATGCAATGACAAGATGATTCTAATATGTCTGGAAATTAAGAAATGCAGGTATACATCTGTTCAAAGGAGGTATTATAATAGAAACTAGAAAATATTTTGAACTGAAAAATGAGGAAAATGCTATGCAACTATCCAACCTGTGGAATGCTGCTGATTTGGTGCCTAAATGGAAATTTGTTTAAAAGCATTTATTGTAACAGAAATAAAGATTAAATATCCTTTTTTAGAAATAAATAAGAAATAAGATTAGGTGTCCTTTTTTAGAAGTTAGAAACGAATGGCAAATTAGATGCAAAAAAAAGTAAAAAAGGAGGGCTTCCCTGTTGGTCCAGTGGGTGAGGAGTCCGCCTTGCAGTGCAGGGGGCACCAGTTTGACCCCTGGCCTGGAAAGATGCCACGTGCCGCAGAGAGGTTGGGGCCAGTGTGTCCAATTATGAGCCAGCGCTCTGGAGTGCATGCACCCAGAGACGGTGCTCTGTGATGGGAGAGGCCATTGCAATGGGAGGGCCACACAGGCCAAAGAATAAAAATGGATGGAAAATAAACGATGACTTAGAGGCCAAAAAAAGAAAAAAATTCTTTTTGAGAAGAAGAAAACTACCCTTAGCCACCATCCACAAGAAAGGTGATGTAACTATAAAGACAACTTTAAGCCAGAAAGCATTTATTAGAGCAAAAGAGGGCCACTTCATAAAATAAAGGTTTAATTCACTGGGAAGGCATAGTGAGTCACAATTTTAATATATCTAATAACATGACTTCAACCTATATGAAGCAAAGGTTACTAGAACTGCAAGGAGAAATAGAAAAATTTATAATGCTAGGAAATTTTAATCTCTATCACAGACTGATATACTGAGCAGAGGAAAAACAGAGATGGAAGATTTGAGATAGATAGTTTAAAAACTTTACCTAATGGACATTTTGGAATATTATACCTAGCAATTCCAGTATTGCAATTTAGAATATTTAGACACTGCAATTTAAAAATTTTAGAATGATACCCAGCAATTTGAGTAATGCATAGTATTTTCATGCACACAGAATATTTGCAACAACTGACTGTATACAGTGTCACAAAGCAAGTATCAGCCATTTCAAAGAGTTGAAAGCACACTAGAGTCTGTCCTCTGATAAAAATGCAATGACAAGATGATTCTAATATGTCTGGAAATTAAGAAATGCAGGTATACATCTGTTCAAAGGAGGTATTATAATAGAAACTAGAAAATATTTTGAACTGAAAAATGAGGAAAATGCTATGCAACTATCCAACCTGTGGAATGCTGCTGATTTGGTGCCTAAATGGAAATTTGTTTAAAAGCATTTATTGTAACAGAAATAAAGATTAAATATCCTTTTTTAGAAATAAATAAGAAATAAGATTAGGTGTCCTTTTTTAGAAGTTAGAAACGAATGGCAAATTAGATGCAAAAAAAAGTAAAAAAGGAGGGCTTCCCTGTTGGTCCAGTGGGTGAGGAGTCCGCCTTGCAGTGCAGGGGGCACCAGTTTGACCCCTGGCCTGGAAAGATGCCACGTGCCGCAGAGAGGTTGGGGCCAGTGTGTCCAATTATGAGCCAGCGCTCTGGAGTGCATGCACCCAGAGACGGTGCTCTGTGATGGGAGAGGCCATTGCAATGGGAGGGCCACACAGGCCAAAGAATAAAAATGGATGGAAAATAAACGATGACTTAGAGGCCAAAAAAAGAAAAAAATTCTTTTTGAGAAGAAGAAAAACTACCCTTAGCCACCATCATGGAATACTTTGGAATCAACTTTTGCTGCAGACGAATCCAGCCTAAAATTACAAGGCTGTAAAACAGGGCTTATATGCAGACTTACTATGTGGTAGAGTTATTTCAGTGATAACTAACATTGTCTGTATCATAAATAATGGTAAGCTACTTTGTATACTTCTTGTGCTGCCAGAGCTAAAAAAAAAAAAAAAAGAAGAAGAACAATTCTCATGCATATTTGAAGTGAATGTATTTTCTAAGCTTAAACTATCATTTATCCAAAAAGGACTCTAAAACAAGTGGGAAGGATAGTTCCATATTTCAGAATCATTTAACTATGTACTAGAAGCATGCTCACCTAACCTTCAATTGGAAGTGATTAATCTGCTTTGTAATGATGTGCTAAAAGGCATCAAGAAAAGAAGCTAGTGGGGAGACTTCCCTGGTGGTCCAGTGGCTAAGACTCGTCACTCCCAATGCAGGGGCCCAAGTCAGTCCCTGGTCAGGGAACTAGATCCCACATGCCACAACTAAAGGTCCTATATACTGTAACTAAGACCCAACATAGCCAAATAAATAATTTAAAAAGAGAGAGAGAGAAGCAGCGAGTGGAATTCTATAAATGCCTTCCAGGCAATAAATCTGCAGTTAAAAGTGGAGGGCTTGTTAATCACCTATATTCCATAATAAAAAGTTTTAAAACTGCTACCAAAAAAAAAAAAAAAAAGTGGAGGGCTTCCCTGTGGCTCAGTGATAGGGAATCTGCTTGCTGATGTAAGAGACAAAGGTTTGAACTCTGGTCCAGGAAGATCCCACATGCCACAGAGCAATGAAGCCTGTATACCACAGCTATTGAGCCTGTGCTTTACAGCCTGGAGCTGCAGCTCCTGAGCCCATGCGCTGCAATGACTGAAGCCTGCATGCTCTAGAGCCTGTGCTCAGCAACAGGAGAAGCCGCTACAAAAAGCAGCCCACACGCCAAAACTAGAGAGTAGCCCTTGTCTCTGAAATCAGAGAAAGGCCCGCACAACAACACAGACCAAGCACAATCAAAAACAAATTACTTTTTAAATTGAAATCAGTACTGCCAGCACCTGTGAAGGACTTGTTTTTAATTTGAAGCATAGTTGATTTACACATTGTGTTGGTTTCAGGTATACAGCAAAATGATTTGGTTTTAAAATTGTTTTCCATTATATGTTATTGCAAGATACTGAATATAGTTTCCTGTGCTAAACAGTAAATCCTTATTGTTTATCTATTTTATACATGTTAGTGCGTATCTATTAATCACACACTCCTAATTTATCCCTTCTTTGCCCCTTTTCTCTTTGGTTAAGTTTCTTTCCTATGTCTGTGTCTGTTTTTGTTTTGTAAATAAGTTCATTTGTACTGTTTTTTAGATTCAACATATAAGTGATATCATACAATATTTGTCCAAAAGACATTTTCAAAACTGAAATAGGGTGAAGTCTCATTGCATGTCATCATTAACAGATGAACATCTGCAATCAGTTTTATTTATCTGAACCCCAGTTAAGCAAAATGGTATTCCCTAAAATATTCATTCATTTCTTCAGAAGACTTGTATTGCCAAAAAAAAAAAAAAACCTGTAATCAGTTACTATCTTTTGAATTTTATCAATAAAAATTTGTGAATATTTCCTTTCTTTCTTGTTATTCTAGTACCAACCTAATATTCTCAATTTTGTATTTGGCCCATCAAACCTAAAATATTTACTGTCAGAGCTTTTGCAGAAAAAGTCTGTTAATCCACACTCTGCAGCAGATAAAAAGAATGAAGAACTAAGTATAAACACATGGATGAATCTCAAAAATATAGTAAAAATTAAAAAAAAAAAAAAACCCTACAGAACGAGACTATCAAATTCAAAGTCAGCACTAAACTACTGTATTGTAGAACAGTGATTAGTTTTAGAGGGTAGGGAGAGGGTTGTGATTGGACTAAGTGGGAGCTTATGGGATTTCCTGACCTGGCTGGCATCTACAGAGGTGAGAAGTACACATTAATTCATTAAGTTGCCCTTTGAATTTTTTTGTACTTTCCCTTATGTGTCATATTCTGTCCAAACATGTACATACATGCATGATGCCTGCGTGTACACGCAGAATAATCCTGAAAAGATCAACAAGAACTTGCTAAGTATTTATTACCGGAATGTAAACTGAGAACTGGAGGTCAGACTGAAGAGAAAGATGCGTACTTTCCTCACATTTCTGTCCTTCTGTAGTCTGAATTTTTTTTTTATAATGCATACCTGTTAATTTTTCAGTTATAATCCAGTTACTGTAAAGTTTTGTAAGTGCTAGAATTTAGAAACTGAGACCCTGTGAATTAGGAAACGCTTTTGGTTCATGGGTAAATGTTTTCCATTATATGTTATTGCAAGATACTGAATATAGTTTCCTGTGCTAAACAGTAAATCCTTATTGTTTATCTATTTTATACATGTTAGTGCGTATCTATTAATCACACACTCCTAATTTATCCCTTCTTTGCCCCTTTTCTCTTTGGTTAAGTTTCTTTCCTATGTCTGTGTCTGTTTTTGTTTTGTAAATAAGTTCATTTGTACTGTTTTTTAGATTCAACATATAAGTGATATCATACAATATTTGTCCAAAAGACATTTTCAAAACTGAAATAGGGTGAAGTCTCATTGCATGTCATCATTAACAGATGAACATCTGCAATCAGTTTTATTTATCTGAACCCCAGTTAAGCAAAATGGTATTCCCTAAAATATTCATTCATTTCTTCAGAAGACTTGTATTGCCAAAAAAAAAAAAAAAACCTGTAATCAGTTACTATCTTTTGAATTTTATCAATAAAAATTTGTGAATATTTCCTTTCTTTCTTGTTATTCTAGTACCAACCTAATATTCTCAATTTTGTATTTTGGCCCATCAAACCTAAAATATTTACTGTCAGAGCTTTTGCAGAAAAAGTCTGTTAATCCACACTCTGCAGCAGATAAAAAGAATGAAGAACTAAGTATAAACACATGGATGAATCTCAAAAATATAGTAAAAATTAAAAAAAAAAAAAAACCCTACAGAACGAGACTATCAAATTCAAAGTCAGCACTAAACTACTGTATTGTAGAACAGTGATTAGTTTTAGAGGGTAGGGAGAGGGTTGTGATTGGACTAAGTGGGAGCTTATGGGATTTCCTGACCTGGCTGGCATCTACAGAGGTGAGAAGTACACATTAATTCATTAAGTTGCCCTTTGAATTTTTTTGTACTTTCCCTTATGTGTCATATTCTGTCCAAACATGTACATACATGCATGATGCCTGCGTGTACACGCAGAATAATCCTGAAAAGATCAACAAGAACTTGCTAAGTATTTATTACCGGAATGTAAACTGAGAACTGGAGGTCAGACTGAAGAGAAAGATGCGTACTTTCCTCACATTTCTGTCCTTCTGTAGTCTGAATTTTTTTTTTATAATGCATACCTGTTAATTTTTCAGTTATAATCCAGTTACTGTAAAGTTTTGTAAGTGCTAGAATTTAGAAACTGAGACCCTGTGAATTAGGAAACGCTTGGTTCATGGGTCCACCATAGCAGAGCTGCGGCATGTCTGGGACTCTGTGTAATTGTGTCACAGCCTTTGCTGGATGTGTTGATCTGATAATGATTGTTTCTAAAAAGATAACAAACATTTGTGTTGTTCCTTTTTTTTTTTTTACAGACTATGATCTTGTTAAAGAGAAGCTGTACAAATCACTGTGGAGCATTCTGGCCGTCTGGATTCTCCTGAGATGTGCAGCTCTTATGGGCCTATCTGTGTGTGATTCACAAGGAAACAGATTTGTTTTCTTCAAACTCTCAGTAATTTAAGGTGATTTTTAGTAGTAACAATTGAATGAAGAAGCTCTGTTCTCTTTGGTATTCCCTAGATGTTCTACTTCAAGAGAAAAATTTGTTCATGTGTCATTTCAACATTTTGTTAACTAAAAAGATACATTGGCTTATTGAGTCAAGTATAAATCAGTAAAAAAAATATGTTACTGAATATGTCTCAAGTGGTTTTGGTTTGTCACTCATAGTATTATCTGTTAAGGTTGAAAGTATGCAATTCCCAAGACCCAGCACTTCATTCTCCAGTAGAAATGCAGAGGATGTGTACCCACAGGCGTGACAAGACTGTTTATGTACTATTTGTGCTGGCCCCGGAACTGGAAACCCAAATAAAACCTACTATATCCATATAAAGTCACATCAAGTCACCAGTGAGCTTTATTTAGCTCTGAGAAGTCTACTCATGCAGCACCCATGGAGAGGGTGCTGCCAGAGAGCAATCTGCCCATCCCACATGCTGACGAGAGTCAGGGTTGAATGATCTCTCTTCATTTAATGATGAGTAAATAGTAAAAACAATAACCAAAAAGCCTCAGCAACAAATTAACATGGGACTCATGCAAAGAACTTTAAAAAGAAACTGTGCATTATCTGAACACACAATAAAAATCTAGCTTAGAAAATATCCAACTGTGCAAACAAGAAAAGCTTCATATCTGTTTGCTGTTTATAATAGGACACAAAAGAAATGGCCCCTTCGAAAACTGAATCAGGGAATTAAAAACAAAAACAGAGGTTAGCCCTCGATGACCTACAAGCAACTGCAATTCTTAAAGAAACCAAAACAAATAAAATAGAAACAATAATCAAAGCTATAGTAAAAAAAAATTCTACAAACCTGAATCTATCTTATTCTAGGAAAACTAGGACTGGGCCAACAGTTTTTGTCTGTTTTGCTTGCCTTGAGGATCACTGATCAACAGAAACATTCTGCACAATTACGGTGCAATTGAATTTTATGTTGTTCCTTTAAAAATGCTAACCCTGGGACTTCCCTGGTTGTCCAGAGGCTAAGACTCCATGCTTTCAATGCAGGGGGCCTGAGTTCAATTCCTGGTCAGGGAACTAGATCCCACATGCTACAACTAAGAAGTTCACATGCCACAACTAAAGATCCCCTCATATTGCAACTACGAAGGTCACAGCTAAAGATTCCACACGTTGCAACTAAGTCAAAATTTTTTTTTAAAAAGTGCCAACCTTAATAGGTATAGGTAAAGATATTCATTTGTGAAATGAAAAATAAGGAACACAAGGTGAGAAGACATGAGTTAGGGATGATGGGAAAGAAGATGAGAGGGAAAATGTGGTACAGCTAGGAACAAGAGACTTTACACAAAGAGCCAGAGAGCAACTATTTCAGACATTGCAGGCAAGTTGGTCTCTGTTGGAACTACCCAGCTCTGTCATTTTAGGGTGAAAGAAGAAAAGGGTAACACATGAACGAATGAACATTGCTGTGGTCAAAAAAAAAAAAAAAAACTATACAAAAGCTGGCAGGTCAGATTTGATCTCTGAGCTATAAGTATGCTCATCTCTGTTACACAGCAGTGAACTAAACACCCAATAGCTACTTTAATAAAGGCTTTAGACAGCTTCTAATAAAGAACATACAATGAAACTTACAAGAGAATATTTTCTAAAAAATCTTTCCATCCTTACATCACCTTCTAAACTAAGCTTTGTGTTTAGAAAAGAAGAAAACTATAAAGTATTTTAATAAAATCTCACTAGCTAATTGAAATTTACCAAGAAAGGAAAACTTTGTCCTGATACTGGCAGCCCTCTGTTTTTAAAGACTTGAAACACCCCAACTTTAGTATTTAATAGTCTTTGCTCTTGAAAATAAAACATCCTGATAAGCAAAATTTGTGGTTAAAGCCATGTGATCATGACAACTGGAGCCATGTAGCAGAGACTGGGTCTGCTACACCAGTACCATTGGTAGTGATGCCCAATCCCAACAAACCAATTTCTGAGGTAGGAAATGGTTTTTGCATGGAAGCGTAATTATGATACAGCAAATCCCTGTGCTTCTTGACAAAGGTATTATCTCTATTCAAAATGCTTAAAAATGCTAACCCTGGGACTTCCCTGGTTGTCCAGAGGCTAAGACTCCATGCTTTCAATGCAGGGGGCCTGAGTTCAATTCCTGGTCAGGGAACTAGATCCCACATGCTACAACTAAGAAGTTCACATGCCACAACTAAAGATCCCCTCATATTGCAACTACGAAGGTCACAGCTAAAGATTCCACACGTTGCAACTAAGTCAAAATTTTTTTTTAAAAAGTGCCAACCTTAATAGGTATAGGTAAAGATATTCATTTGTGAAATGAAAAATAAGGAACACAAGGTGAGAAGACATGAGTTAGGGATGATGGGAAAGAAGATGAGAGGGAAAATGTGGTACAGCTAGGAACAAGAGACTTTACACAAAGAGCCAGAGAGCAACTATTTCAGACATTGCAGGCAAGTTGGTCTCTGTTGGAACTACCCAGCTCTGTCATTTTAGGGTGAAAGAAGAAAAGGGTAACACATGAACGAATGAACATTGCTGTGGTCAAAAAAAAAAAAAAAAACTATACAAAAGCTGGCAGGTCAGATTTGATCTCTGAGCTATAAGTATGCTCATCTCTGTTACACAGCAGTGAACTAAACACCCAATAGCTACTTTAATAAAGGCTTTAGACAGCTTCTAATAAAGAACATACAATGAAACTTACAAGAGAATATTTTCTAAAAAATCTTTCCATCCTTACATCACCTTCTAAACTAAGCTTTGTGTTTAGAAAAGAAGAAAACTATAAAGTATTTTAATAAAATCTCACTAGCTAATTGAAATTTACCAAGAAAGGAAAACTTTGTCCTGATACTGGCAGCCCTCTGTTTTTAAAGACTTGAAACACCCCAACTTTAGTATTTAATAGTCTTTGCTCTTGAAAATAAAACATCCTGATAAGCAAAATTTGTGGTTAAAGCCATGTGATCATGACAACTGGAGCCATGTAGCAGAGACTGGGTCTGCTACACCAGTACCATTGGTAGTGATGCCCAATCCCAACAAACCAATTTCTGAGGTAGGAAATGGTTTTTGCATGGAAGCGTAATTATGATACAGCAAATCCCTGTGCTTCTTGACAAAGGTATTATCTCTATTCAAAATGCTTAAAAATAGGCAAGGTACAATCCAAGGAAAAAGTCTGTAGTGTCATATTGGTAGCAACTTGTTGGAGAGTCCAAATTCCTGAAGTGAAGAGCTCCCAGACAAATTGAGGTTTGAGTATATGTTACTTCAGAAGCAGCTCCCACCACTAACTCTCACCCCTCTGAATTCTAGATCCTGGTACCCACCTGGGAGTAGAGCTGCATCTACTAGGAAGACTTTGAGTGCTTTTATGCAGCAGGCATACATGAAGTAGCCCAGTGAGTTTCAGACCCTAATCAGATGAGTTTCTCCATCTCACCTGGAGAAGAGTAAGAGAGAATATGGATATGCTGTCCTAAGAGGGGAAGGAGGAAGAATGAGTGTCCCACGTTCTGTAGACAGTAAAGGACCCCTCACTACCAGAAGACAGAGAGGTCATAAGATGGTGAAAAAGAATTTCCCAGGAAACTAAAACCATTGAAGGAGGAATCTTTCATTGTAGGTGTCAAGTATTAAGAAAACTGGGATCAAGGACCATTGTGGTTGTCAACCCAGGCTGCATGTTAAAGTCACCTGAATACTTCATATATATACAAAAAAGGCTCTTCAGTCTCTAGATCAATTAAGATAGATCTTTAGGAGTAAGGCAAGGGTATTTTTTAAAAAAACCTTTCCAAATGATCTAAAGTGCATTCAAGTTTTAGAGTTGGAGAAGAGTTTCCCAAGGACACTGTTCCTCCCCATGCACTTAGCATTCAGAGAGATTTACCACAGCAGACATGTCTCAGTACACATTTCAGTCATACATTATTCTTAAACCCTCAAAGATTACAAAAGAAGAAAATGTAGAGGAAACACTGATACTGGGCACAATCATAACTAACCTCAACTTCCTCTGCCACAGCACACTTGGTGCTAAATGCTTCCGTAATCATCTCTCTCACCAACTGGCCTCAGGCCTGAGGGGAGGGCAGTTGCTGTGCCTCATGAGTTTATCTGTTTAGATCCTTGTGCCTGGGACAAGCTCTGCCACAATACTAATCCTGTAATATTTACTGCATGAAGTTCTACATACCTAATGTTTGTAGAAGCAAACATCTGTGTGGTTTTGGAAAACATTTATGATGTCCTGGCATTTTATGGTAAAAATGAGTTTTTATGAATGTAATTCTAATTTATAACATTAATTTCAAGTAAAGAATATTTCAACTCTTTTTGATTCAACTGGTGAATATTACCAAGGAACCAAACAAGTCATGAAAGGACTTGGGGCTTTCTGTACTATATCCTGAAAGGTACTTATCCCACTTATCCTTGCACAAACAACATTCAACAACCTGAGAAACTCCAACAGAAGATTTAGAGAAGATGTAGAAATATTGTTTTATTTTTTTAATAAAGGTTAAAGACATTATATTAAAACAATTACAGTTTCCAATTATAACAGAAAGAGGTCAGAAATCTGTACTTTACTAAAATAAAAAGTATATACTGACAAAATTGTGAGGGAAGGAGGAAGAATGAGTGTCCCACGTTCTGTAGACAGTAAAGGACCCCTCACTACCAGAAGACAGAGAGGTCATAAGATGGTGAAAAAGAATTTCCCAGGAAACTAAAACCATTGAAGGAGGAATCTTTCATTGTAGGTGTCAAGTATTAAGAAAACTGGGATCAAGGACCATTGTGGTTGTCAACCCAGGCTGCATGTTAAAGTCACCTGAATACTTCATATATATACAAAAAAGGCTCTTCAGTCTCTAGATCAATTAAGATAGATCTTTAGGAGTAAGGCAAGGGTATTTTTTAAAAAAACCTTTCCAAATGATCTAAAGTGCATTCAAGTTTTAGAGTTGGAGAAGAGTTTCCCAAGGACACTGTTCCTCCCCATGCACTTAGCATTCAGAGAGATTTACCACAGCAGACATGTCTCAGTACACATTTCAGTCATACATTATTCTTAAACCCTCAAAGATTACAAAAGAAGAAAATGTAGAGGAAACACTGATACTGGGCACAATCATAACTAACCTCAACTTCCTCTGCCACAGCACACTTGGTGCTAAATGCTTCCGTAATCATCTCTCTCACCAACTGGCCTCAGGCCTGAGGGGAGGGCAGTTGCTGTGCCTCATGAGTTTATCTGTTTAGATCCTTGTGCCTGGGACAAGCTCTGCCACAATACTAATCCTGTAATATTTACTGCATGAAGTTCTACATACCTAATGTTTGTAGAAGCAAACATCTGTGTGGTTTTGGAAAACATTTATGATGTCCTGGCATTTTATGGTAAAAATGAGTTTTTATGAATGTAATTCTAATTTATAACATTAATTTCAAGTAAAGAATATTTCAACTCTTTTTGATTCAACTGGTGAATATTACCAAGGAACCAAACAAGTCATGAAAGGACTTGGGGCTTTCTGTACTATATCCTGAAAGGTACTTATCCCACTTATCCTTGCACAAACAACATTCAACAACCTGAGAAACTCCAACAGAAGATTTAGAGAAGATGTAGAAATATTGTTTTATTTTTTTAATAAAGGTTAAAGACATTATATTAAAACAATTACAGTTTCCAATTATAACAGAAAGAGGTCAGAAATCTGTACTTTACTAAAATAAAAAAGTATATCACTGGACAAAATTGTCAAAAACACCTATCTTAGGGTGGTAGAAATCTACTGAAAATGGACAACAAATTGAAAATCTGCTGAAGATTCAAGTAAGAACAGCCTAAGTCTAGTACCCCTCCATCCCCCAACCCTGACCTAGCTCAGTCATCAAGAACGGTGGTCTTAAAAAAAAAAAGAATGGTGGTCTTCTACCCCAGCATCTTTGCTGTCAGACTTGGAAGACTTAAGATTTAGGGTAGGCAGTTGGGGTGAAATCTTGCGACTTCACATGAAAAGTTAGTAAACTTGGTTAGAAATGAACAGGAAAAACCCACAGCTGTGTTAACCCAAAGATGCAGTCTCAGTTGGGATGAGTAGCAGACCACCCAGAAATTAAATGAAAGAGATCCTGGGAGGGTTAAGACAAGTTCTATATGTATCGCTAGGTGATTAGGCATACCAAAAATTAACCCAGATGTGGGAAAGAATGGAAAAGCCAAAGACCACAACACTGATGGGACAAATAGAAAACAAAAAGCAAATAGTCCCCTAAACTCAACTACTGTTGCTTAGTCACTGAGTTGTGCCCAACTCTTATGACCTGATGGACTGTAGTCCAACAGGATCCTCTGTCCACAGGATTTCCTAGGCAAGAGTACTGGAGTGGGTTGCCAGGTTCTTCCTGTGCCAGGGATCAAATCCACGCTCAGCATTCATGTGTGGTTTTGGAAAACATTTATGATGTCCTGGCATTTTATGGTAAAAATGAGTTTTTATGAATGTAATTCTAATTTATAACATTAATTTCAAGTAAAGAATATTTCAACTCTTTTTGATTCAACTGGTGAATATTACCAAGGAACCAAACAAGTCATGAAAGGACTTGGGGCTTTCTGTACTATATCCTGAAAGGTACTTATCCCACTTATCCTTGCACAAACAACATTCAACAACCTGAGAAACTCCAACAGAAGATTTAGAGAAGATGTAGAAATATTGTTTTATTTTTTTAATAAAGGTTAAAGACATTATATTAAAACAATTACAGTTTCCAATTATAACAGAAAGAGGTCAGAAATCTGTACTTTACTAAAATAAAAAAGTATATCACTGGACAAAATTGTCAAAAACACCTATCTTAGGGTGGTAGAAATCTACTGAAAATGGACAACAAATTGAAAATCTGCTGAAGATTCAAGTAAGAACAGCCTAAGTCTAGTACCCCTCCATCCCCCAACCCTGACCTAGCTCAGTCATCAAGAACGGTGGTCTTAAAAAAAAAAAGAATGGTGGTCTTCTACCCCAGCATCTTTGCTGTCAGACTTGGAAGACTTAAGATTTAGGGTAGGCAGTTGGGGTGAAATCTTGCGACTTCACATGAAAAGTTAGTAAACTTGGTTAGAAATGAACAGGAAAAACCCACAGCTGTGTTAACCCAAAGATGCAGTCTCAGTTGGGATGAGTAGCAGACCACCCAGAAATTAAATGAAAGAGATCCTGGGAGGGTTAAGACAAGTTCTATATGTATCGCTAGGTGATTAGGCATACCAAAAATTAACCCAGATGTGGGAAAGAATGGAAAAGCCAAAGACCACAACACTGATGGGACAAATAGAAAACAAAAAGCAAATAGTCCCCTAAACTCAACTACTGTTGCTTAGTCACTGAGTTGTGCCCAACTCTTATGACCTGATGGACTGTAGTCCAACAGGATCCTCTGTCCACAGGATTTCCTAGGCAAGAGTACTGGAGTGGGTTGCCAGGTTCTTCCTGTGCCAGGGATCAAATCCACGTCTTCTGCATTTCAGGCAGACTCTTCACTGCTGAGCCACCAGGAAAGCCCAAGAGCAACTATAACATGCATTAAATACAAGTGGATTTAGCACTCCAAATAAAAGACGCAGACTGTTAAAATGGATTAAAAAAAAAAAAAAAAAAAAGACAAGAGAAAAGCAAATGGAAACACAAGAGACCCCGGATAGCCAAAGCAGTCTTGAGGAATCAACCTTTCTGACTTAGACTGTACTACAAAGTGACAGTTATCAAGCAGTATGGTACTGGCACAAAAACAGAAATATAGACCAATGGAACAAGATAGAGAGTGAAGAGATAAACCCACGCACTTATGGGTACCTTATCTTTGACAGTGGGGCAAATAAGTGGTGCTGGGAAAACTGGACAGCTACATGTAAAAGAATGAAGTTGGAACACTACCTAACACCATACTCAAAGATAAACTCAAAATGGATTAAAGACCTAACTTTAACTCAAAAAACTCTTAGAGGAAAACACAGGCAGAACACTTGATGACATAAATCAAAGCACCTATAATCCCCCTCTAAAGTAACAGAAATAGAAACAAAAATAAATATGTGGAACCTAATTAAAAGCTTTTGCATAGCAAAAGAAGCTATAAACAAGGTAAAAAGATAACCCTCAGAATAGGAGAAAATAGCAAATGAAACAACCAACAAAGAATTTCCAAAATATACAAGCAGCTCATACAACTCAATACCAAAAAAAACCCCAAACAATCCAATCAAAAAGTGGCTAAAAGACGTAAACAGACATCTCTCCAAAGAGGACATACACATGGCCAACAAACATATGAAAAGATACTCAACATCGCTCATTATTAGAGAGATGCAATTCAAAGCTACAATGAGATATCACCTCACACCAGTCAGAATGACCATCATCAAAAGTCTAGAAACCGGGCTTCCCTGGTGGTGCAGTGGGTGGAGAGTCTGCTTTGCAGTGGAGGGGGCACCGGTTTGATCCCTGGCCCGGGAAGATCCCACATACCTAGGAGCGGCTGGGCCCGTGTGTCCACTTACGAGCTAGAGCTAGTACTCTGGAGCGCATGTGCCCAGAGCCAGTGCTCTGCCACAAGAGAGGACACTGTAATGGGAGGCCCATAAAGGCCAAAGAATGAAGATGGATGAAAAATGATGACTTAAAGGCCAAAAAAAGTTTCAAAAAAAGTCTACAAACCATAAATGCTGGAGAGGGTGTGGAGCAAAGGGAACCCTCTTGCACTGTTGGTGGGAATATAAATTAATATATCCTTTTGGAGGACAGTATGGAGATTCCTTAAAAAACTAGGAATAGAAGAAAAAAAAAGAAACTAGGAATAGAACCACTATATGACCCAGCAATCCCAATATGAGGCATATACCCTGAGGAAATCAAAATTAAAAAAAGACACATGTACACCATTGTTCACTGCAACACTATTTACAATAGCAAGAACATGCAATCAATGAATGGATAAGGAAGCTGTGGTACATATAGACAATGGAATATTACTTAGCCATAAAAAGAAATGTGTTTGAGTCAGTTCTAATGAGGTGTATGAACCTAGAACCTATTATACAGAGTGAAGTAAGTTAGAAAGAGAAAAACAAATATTGTACTCTAACACATACATATGGAATCTAGAAGAATGTTACTGATGAATGTATATGCAGAGGAACAATGGAGAAACAGACATATGGAACAGACTTATGGGCGCTGAAGGGAACAGAGGAATGGGTGAGATGTATGGAAAGAGTAATATGGAAACTTACATTACCATATATAAAACAGATAATCAATAGGAATCTGCTGTGAGACTAAGGGAACTCAAACAGAGGCTCTGAGCCTTCCCTGGTGGTCCAATGGGTAAAGAGTCCACCGTGCAGTGCAAGGGGTACCAGTTCGATCCCTGGCCCGAAAGATCCCACATGCCATGGAGCAGCTGGACCAGTGTGTCCAATTACGAGCCAGCGTTCTGGAGTGCATGCGCCCAGAGCGGGTGCTCTGCAATGAGAGCAGCCACTGCAGTGGGAGGCCCACACAGGCCAAAGAATAGAGATGGGTGAAAATGAATAAACAAACAACTAATAAAAGAGGCCAAAACTAAAACAAAACAAAAAAAACAGGAGCTCTGAAACAACCTAGAGGCGGGGGATGGGGAAGGAGCCAGGAGGGAAGTTCAAAAGGAAGGGATCATATGTATATTTATGGCTGATTCATACTGCTCTTTGGTAGTAAACAATAAAACTCTATAAAGCTATTATCCTTCAATTAAAAAAGCAAAACCCAACTATATGATGCTTGTAAGGAACTTTAAATATAAAAAGAGAAATAATCTGAGTAAATAGATGGGCGAAGTATACCAGGAACGTACTTAAAATAGGGAAACTGCACTGGCAGGTGGATTCTTCACCTCTAGCGCCACCTGGGAAGCCCATATGGGAAAACTAGAGTAGCTCTATTATAGCTGGCAAAGAAAGCCTCAAGACAAGGAGCATCAACAAAGACTTAAAAAGTTGCTTTAAAATGATAAAAGGATCAATTCATTAAGGAAACAAAACAATCTTAGTTATCTATATTCCTAATAACTAAGCTTCAAAATTCATGAAGCAAAGCTGGTAACACTATCCACTACCTTGATCTAATACTAATTAGAGTACTACACCCAACCACTGTAGGCTATATACTTTGAAATGTACATAGGGCATTTACTAATATGGGCCATAAAACAATCTCAATAAATGTCCAAAGGCTGAAATCTTATGGAATATGTTCTCTGGTTGCAGAAATAATTAAATTTAGAAATCAGGAGCCCCCCCAAATTGTTTAAAAATCCCCCAAACAGCTGAAAGCTAAACAGTACATTTCTAACCTTTGGTTCAGAGAACTCACACTGGAAATTAGAAAATACTTTGATCTTAATGCTTGAGAAAACACAACTTTGGGTTTTACGGGAAGCAGCTAAAACACTGCTTAGAAAGAAATATACAACTTTATATATACTCATATTAGAAAAGAAGCTTAAAACCAGTTATTGGAGCAGTCTCTCAGAGCTATCTGAGGTGTTGTCTTCTAGGCTGCAGTCCTAACTGTGCCCCAAATAAAACTCAATCCACAACTCTCAAGTTTTTCATCATTTTTTAGTTGACAGTTTTGGTAACCAACGATGTGACCCAGAGTGGACTTCCCTCCTTGTGCCCATCCACCTCCTCGGGGAGTGCAGACAAATTTGGGTAAGTCCCTCCTGGTTCTAGAATGTCCCATATTGGTTGAGATTCTGAGTTTTATTTGGTGGTGAGCAGGTCACCTGCCCCCTCCCAGTAGGAAAGGTACTAGAGGGAGGGGCCCAGATGAAGCATCCGGAGCATACCCACTCATGATCTAGACACTTGAGTGGGGCTTAGTTGAAAGATACCAAGGAATTCCCACCCAGTTCAAAGATACTGGGTAGGTTGCTGGCTGAAAAATGCCAGGGGAATTTCCTACCCAGTGGATAGGTGCTGTGGAGGGGACTTGATTGGAAAAATCGAGGAATACCAGGGGCGCAGATGAAAGATGTCGAGGTTGCTCCGTTGTAGGGGACTGAATCATCTTGACTGAGTGGTTAGGTAAGGGGCTGATCTGATGCTTTTCCACAATTTGGCTGCCTTTATAGAATTTGTCAGGATAAAAGTGGGCAAAATATGAGAGCTTTGCCCCAAAGAAAAGGGACAAGACTCCTCCCAGCTGGTTACTCCTCCCAGTTGGTTTTCTCAGGTGACTGAGAAACTTACGGGGGAGGCCACTGCTCATACCGTGTAGTGGTCCCATAGGGAAACCCACTCATTCATTAAAATATTTGCTTGTCCAGTGATCACACATGAGAACTGGCCATCCAGTGACCTAAGCAGCAATGGTGGTCTTAGATTGCCAGAGGCAGGTTCCAAGACACATAAGAGAGCTGAAACAACTCTGGGGTGACTCCTGGAGGAGTTAAGCTCACAAGCAGCACATGGCCCACAACACAATTTCACTGGTAATTTTATCTTAAAATGGGAAAAAGAATCTCTCAAAAACAGGAACAAAGAACATCAGAAGGCCAAGGTCAATATCTGACTAACACTCCAGCCAGATTCATGTAAAATACATTTGGAGCTCAAGGTCAATATCTGAAACCTCAACTTTCAAATAAAACTCAATCCACAACTCTCAAGTTTTTCATCATTTTTTAGTTGACAGTTTTGGTAACCAACGATGTGACCCAGAGTGGACTTCCCTCCTTGTGCCCATCCACCTCCTCGGGGAGTGCAGACAAATTTGGGTAAGTCCCTCCTGGTTCTAGAATGTCCCATATTCACTGAGATTCTGAGTTTTATTTGGTGGTGAGCAGGTCATCTGCCCCCTCCCAGTAGGAAAGATACTGGGGTTGGGGAGGGCCCAGATGAAACATCCAGAGCATACCCACTCATGATCTAGACACTGAGTAGGTCTTGGTTGAAAGATACCAAGGAATTCCCATCCATTTGAAAGATAATGGGTAGGGGGCTAGCTGAAAGATGCCAGGGGAATTTCCTACCCAGTGGATAGGTGCTGTGGAGGGGACTTGATTGGAAAAATCGAGGAATACCAGGGGTGCAGATGAAAGATGTCGAGGTTGCTCCGTTGTAGGGGACTGAATCATCTTGACTGAGTGGTTAGGTAAGGGGCTGATCTGATGCTTTTCCACAATTTGGCTGCCTTTATAGAATTTGTCAGGATAAAAGTGGGCAAAATATGAGAGCTTTGCCCCAAAGAAAAGGGACAAGACTCCTCCCAGCTGGTTACTCCTCCCAGTTGGTTTTCTCAGGTGACTGAGAAACTTACGGGGGAGGCCACTGCTCATACCGTGTAGTGGTCCCATAGGGAAACCCACTCATTCATTAAAATATTTGCTTGTCCAGTGATCACACATGAGAACTGGCCATCCAGTGACCTAAGCAGCAATGGTGGTCTTAGATTGCCAGAGGCAGGTTCCAAGACACATAAGAGAGCTGAAACAACTCTGGGGTGACTCCTGGAGGAGTTAAGCTCACAAGCAGCACATGGCCCACAACACAATTTCACTGGTAATTTTATCTTAAAATGGGAAAAAGAATCTCTCAAAAACAGGAACAAAGAACATCAGAAGGCCAAGGTCAATATCTGACTAACACTCCAGCCAGATTCATGTAAAATACATTTGGAGCTCATACTTGCAAGTACTTAGTTAATTAGGGAAGTAATACTAAAAGAAACCTCAACTTTCAAAATTTATATATATATATATATATATTATATAAAGATTTATTTATTTATTTTATTTATTTTGGGCGGGGGTCGGGTTGGGGAGGGAGGGGAGCAGGCGGGCCACTTCTATTGGTCTTTCATTTCTCTATTTTCATCCGTCTTTGTTCTTTGGCTCACGTGGGCCTCCCATTGTGGTGGCCTCTGTTGTTGCAGAGCACCGGCTCTGGGTGCACGCGCTCCAGAGCTCCGGCTTGGTAATTGGACACATCGGTCCAGCCGTTCCGCAGCACGTGGGATCTTCCCAGGCCAGGGATCAAACCGGTGCCCCTTGCACTGCGAGGCGGTGTCCTTACCCACTGGACCACCAGGGAAACCCATAGTTTAACTCTGTATATGAGAAGATGCAATGAGAAGATATACTTTCCTGGACCATACCTAGAAGACAGGTGTCCAGAGATCTTTGACTATTAAGACCTAGTCCATAATAGCACACTGAGTGGCCTATAAGCAAAACCTTCAGAACTGGGAATGAGCCTTCCCAGCAACATAGGACAAAATGGTCATGAAATGGCCCCAAAGTATGGTCAGATTTATGACCACAAGGGGGGCGTGTCAACTACAATTGGCATTTACCAATTACATTGCCAATGAGTGAACAAGGGCTTTTGCCATCTGCCTTTGTGGAGACTTGACTCTGTGCTGACAGCTGCTGACCTTCAACACCCCTGAGGCAGTTCAGGGTGGAGTGAGGCACTCTGCTTGTCCAGTGATCACACATGAGAACTGGCCATCCAGTGACCTAAGCAGCAATGGTGGTCTTAGATTGCCAGAGGCAGGTTCCAAGACACATAAGAGAGCTGAAACAACTCTGGGGTGACTCCTGGAGGAGTTAAGCTCACAAGCAGCACATGGCCCACAACACAATTTCACTGGTAATTTTATCTTAAAATGGGAAAAAGAATCTCTCAAAAACAGGAACAAAGAACATCAGAAGGCCAAGGTCAATATCTGACTAACACTCCAGCCAGATTCATGTAAAATACATTTGGAGCTCATACTTGCAAGTACTTAGTTAATTAGGGAAGTAATACTAAAAGAAACCTCAACTTTCAAAATTTATATATATATATATATATATTATATAAAGATTTATTTATTTATTTTATTTATTTTGGGCGGGGGTCGGGTTGGGGAGGGAGGGGAGTAGGCGGGCCACTTCTATTGGTCTTTCATTTCTCTATTTTCATCCGTCTTTGTTCTTTGGCTCACGTGGGCCTCCCATTGTGGTGGCCTCTGTTGTTGCAGAGCACCGGCTCTGGGTGCACGCGCTCCAGAGCTCCGGCTTGGTAATTGGACACATCGGTCCAGCCGTTCCGCAGCACGTGGGATCTTCCCAGGCCAGGGATCAAACCGGCGCCCCTTGCACTGCGAGGCGGTGTCCTTACCCACTGGACCACCAGGGAAACCCATAGTTTAACTCTGTATATGAGAAGATGCAATGAGAAGATATACTTTCCTGGACCATACCTAGAAGACAGGTGTCCAGAGATCTTTGACTATTAAGACCTAGTCCATAATAGCACACTGAGTGGCCTATAAGCAAAACCTTCAGAACTGGGAATGAGCCTTCCCAGCAACATAGGACAAAATGGTCATGAAATGGCCCCAAAGTATGGTCAGATTTATGACCACAAGGGGGGCGTGTCAACTACAATTGGCATTTACCAATTACATTGCCAATGAGTGAACAAGGGCTTTTGCCATCTGCCTTTGTGGAGACTTGACTCTGTGCTGACAGCTGCTGACCTTCAACACCCCCTGAGGCAGTTCAGGGTGGAGTGAGGCACTCTGTGTTCCAGAGAATCTGATGGGGTAGGTCTATAGATAGGTGGATGTTTTTAGGATCTCAGTCCTTGCATCTCCTCATATTTAGAAAAGCACTAAATCCCTTCACGGTGACATCGGATCTTTGAGACTAACAAAAAACCTTTTGTTTGTTGTTTCTAAGCTCCCCCTTCTCATATATTATACATATTGATATATATATTATATATATAATATATGAGATTATATATATTATATATTGACCCTCCTCCTGCTGCCTCTTTGGAGCAGTCTCTCAGAGCTATCTGAGGTGCTGTCTTCCAGGCTGCAGTCCTAATTGCACCCCAAATAAAACTCAACCCACAACTCTCATAAAAAAAAAGAAACAACACAGTTATCTAAGTTCCCATCTAGGGAAGGGACAAAAAGAAAAAGAAAGGAAATTCAAAATAAGTGTTAAGGGGGAAAGTTTTAAGAGCAGAAATCAATGAAACAGAAACTTATAAATAATAAAGGTAATTAACAAAATAAAAAGATTAAGTTAATAAAGTCCTAGCAATACTGATTTTAAAGAGAGAATACAAATGAGCAATGTCAAGAATGAGAAGAATGGACTTCAATCAAGATGGTGAAGAGGATGCAGAACTCACCTTCCCCTACGAACACACCAAAAATACATCTACACGTGGAAAATTTCTCACTGAACACTGACTGAAGATAGCAGAAGACTCTTATAAAGCCAGGTGGAAAGGAAGATACAGGCAGAATCCGGCAGGAAGGGAAGACAAGTGATCAGGCCAGGATCAGTGTCCATGGGAGGGGAACCAGGGGAAAAGGGAGATTATATGCGGGACTCTCCACGGAGTGAGCAGTTTGAGCCACATGAGTTCCAACCCTGGGGTCTGACGGAAAGACTTAAGGGTGACTGTGGAAAACCCCCATGTGACAACAAGGGGCAGTTCAGGGAATTGGTATTTTGACCACAAGGGGCGTGTCAACTACAATTGGCATTTACCAATTACATTGCCAATGAGTGAACAAGGGCTTTTGCCATCTGCCTTTGTGGAGACTTGACTCTGTGCTGACAGCTGCTGACCTTCAACACCCCCTGAGGCAGTTCAGGGTGGAGTGAGGCACTCTGTGTTCCAGAGAATCTGATGGGGTAGGTCTATAGATAGGTGGATGTTTTTAGGATCTCAGTCCTTGCATCTCCTCATATTTAGAAAAGCACTAAATCCCTTCACGGTGACATCGGATCTTTGAGACTAACAAAAAACCTTTTGTTTGTTGTTTCTAAGCTCCCCCTTCTCATATATTATACATATTGATATATATATTATATATATAATATATGAGATTATATATATTATATATTGACCCTCCTCCTGCTGCCTCTTTGGAGCAGTCTCTCAGAGCTATCTGAGGTGCTGTCTTCCAGGCTGCAGTCCTAATTGCACCCCAAATAAAACTCAACCCACAACTCTCATAAAAAAAAAGAAACAACACAGTTATCTAAGTTCCCATCTAGGGAAGGGACAAAAAGAAAAAGAAAGGAAATTCAAAATAAGTGTTAAGGGGAATGTTTTTAAGAGCAGAAATCAATGAAACAGAAACTTATAAATAATAAAGGTAATTAACAAAATAAAAAGATTAAGTTAATAAAGTCCTAGCAATACTGATTTTAAAGAGAGAATACAAATGAGCAATGTCAAGAATGAGAAGAATGGACTTCAATCAAGATGGTGAAGAGGATGCAGAACTCACCTTCCCCTACGAACACACCAAAAATACATCTACACGTGGAAAATTTCTCACTGAACACTGACTGAAGATAGCAGAAGACTCTTATAAAGCCAGGTGGAAAGGAAGATACAGGCAGAATCCGGCAGGAAGGGAAGACAAGTGATCAGGCCAGGATCAGTGTCCATGGGAGGGGAACCAGGGGAAAAGGGAGATTATATGCGGGACTCTCCCTACGGAGTGAGCAGTTTGAGCCACATGAGTTCCCCAACCCTGGGGTCTGACAAAAGGAAAGAGGAATTCTGTTGGCTGATTAGAGGGCTAGGGGGTCTCACAGGAGGGCTGTGGAAAACCTGGGCTCTGCCCATAAGTTGCAAGGTAATGGTTGCTTGCGTGCAAAGCGGAGCAGAAGCAGCAGATTAAAACCACAAGGCTAGGTCTTCCCTGGTGGTCCAGGGGCTAAGACTTGACACTCTCAATGCAGGAGGCCTGAGTTCAGTCCCTAGTCAGGGAACTAGATCCCACATGTCACAGTGAAGAACAAAGATGACATGTGCTGCAACTAAGACCTAGTATAGATGAATAAATAAATATTAAAAAAAACTCACAAGGCTGTGAAAAATGCCACTGATAATTTGATAGGGATTGCACTGAATCTGCAGATTACATTCACTTAAGGGGGTGTTATTTTTGACAAAGGAGGCAAGAATATACAATGGGGCAAAGACAGCCTCTTCAATTAAGTGGTGCTGGGAAAATTGGACAGCTACATATAAAAGAATGAAGTTGGAACACTTCCTAACACCATACACAAAGATAAACTCAAAATGGATTAAAGACCTAACTGTAAGACCAGAAACCATAAAAGTCTTACAGGAAAACATGAGCAGAACATTCGATGACATAAATCAAAGCAAGATCTTCTATGCTATACACAAGTTAAAAAGACACCCCTCAGAATGGGAGAAAATAGCAAGTAAAACAACCAACAAAGAATTAATTTCCAAACTATATAAGAAGCTCATACAACACCAAAATAACCCCAAACAACCCAATGAAAAAATGGGAAAAGACCTAAACAGACATCTCTCCAAAGAAGACATACACGTGGAAAATTTCTCACTGAACACTGACTGAAGATAGCAGAAGACTCTTATAAAGCCAGGTGGAAAGGAAGATACAGGCAGAATCCGGCAGGAAGGGAAGACAAGTGATCAGGCCAGGATCAGTGTCCATGGGAGGGGAACCAGGGGAAAAGGGAGATTATATGCGGGACTCTCCCTACGGAGTGAGCAGTTTGAGCCACATGAGTTCCCCAACCCTGGGGTCTGACAAAAGGAAAGAGGAATTCTGTTGGCTGATTAGAGGGCTAGGGGGTCTCACAGGAGGGCTGTGGAAAACCTGGGCTCTGCCCATAAGTTGCAAGGTAATGGTTGCTTGCGTGCAAAGCGGAGCAGAAGCAGCAGATTAAAACCACAAGGCTAGGTCTTCCCTGGTGGTCCAGGGGCTAAGACTTGACACTCTCAATGCAGGAGGCCTGAGTTCAGTCCCTAGTCAGGGAACTAGATCCCACATGTCACAGTGAAGAACAAAGATGACATGTGCTGCAACTAAGACCTAGTATAGATGAATAAATAAATATTAAAAAAAACTCACAAGGCTGTGAAAAATGCCACTGATAATTTGATAGGGATTGCATTGAATCTGCAGATTACATTCACTTAAGGGGGTGTTATTTTTGACAAAGGAGGCAAGAATATACAATGGGGCAAAGACAGCCTCTTCAATTAAGTGGTGCTGGGAAAATTGGACAGCTACATATAAAAGAATGAAGTTGGAACACTTCCTAACACCATACACAAAGATAAACTCAAAATGGATTAAAGACCTAACTGTAAGACCAGAAACCATAAAAGTCTTACAGGAAAACATGAGCAGAACATTCGATGACATAAATCAAAGCAAGATCTTCTATGCTATACACAAGTTAAAAAGACACCCCTCAGAATGGGAGAAAATAGCAAGTAAAACAACCAACAAAGAATTAATTTCCAAACTATATAAGAAGCTCATACAACACCAAAATAACCCCAAACAACCCAATGAAAAAATGGGAAAAAGACCTAAACAGACATCTCTCCAAAGAAGACATACACGGGCCAATAAACACATGAAAAGATGCTCAACATCACTCATTGTTAGAGAATGCAAATCAACGCTACAATGAGATATCACCTCACATCAGTCAGAATGGCCATCATCAAAAAGTCTACAAACAATAAATGTTGGAGAGGGTGTGGAGTAAAAGGAATCCTCTTGCACTGTTGGTGGGAATGTGAACTGATACAGCCACTTTGGAAGACAATATGGAGATTCCTTAAAAAACTAGGAATAAAACCACTATATGATCCAGCAATCCCACTACTAGGCATATATCCTGAGGAAATCAAAATTAAAAAAGACACATGTACCCCATTGTTCACTGTAGTACTATTTACAATAGCTAGACTACTGAAACAACCTAGACGTCCATCGACAGATGAATGGATAAAGAAACTTTAGTACATATATACAATGAACTATTATTACTCAGCCATGAAAGGAAATGCATTTGAATCAGTTCTAATGAGGTGGATTAACCTAGAGCCTATTATACAGAGTGAAATATAAGTCAGAAGAGAAAGATAAATATTGTACACTAACACATATATATGGAATCTAGAAGGATGGTACTGATGAATGTACCATTGTAGGGCAGCAATGGCGAAACAGACATAGAGAACAGACTTATGAACATTGAGGGGACACAGCAATGGGTGAAATGTATGGAAAGAGTAGCATGGAAACTCACATTACTTTACTTATATGTAAAACAGACAACCAATGGGAATCTGCTGTAAGACTAAGAGAACTCAAATAGGGGTTCTGTAATAACCTAGAGGGGTGGGATGGGGAGGGAGACAGGAGGGAAGTTCAAGAGGCAGGGGACATATATGTACACCTATGGCTGATTCAGGTTGATGTGTGGCAGTAAACAACAAAACTCTGTAAGAATTTTAAAAAATTAAAGAAACAAACAAACAAAAACCCCCACAAGGTTGGCTGACTGGTTTCCTGTGACAGCATCAGTACACATCCCAGCCTGAACTGAGTGAACACTCCAGGATGATTTGCCTCACATCGAAGCTCCATGCTGGAAGGAGGGCTACCATGACGTTGGACACTCTAGTGACTCAATATCTAAGTAGCATCTGAGCTGAGAGAGAAGCCATTACTGGCAATGGCACAGAAAGTGCATTAGAGGCAGACCACATCTCTGACACTGCCCCAATCACCACACCCTCTGAACTGACCCTTGTCAAATGCCCATGTCCGCCCTTCTTGCTCCAGCATTGTTCCTGTTGGGGCTGAGGGTGCTGGTGCTGGGAGGGGAAGATTGCACACTTACAGGAAACTGAACCTGCCTGCACCTGAACCTCAGCGCTCTGTTCCAAAAACTTGGAACCAGATCCCGCCCCCAATAGGGAAGCCACAGTCCCTGAGCAGAGAGGAAATGCCATCTCACACCTTGTTACCACCCTAGCCACTCCTTCTCCAGCCTTGCCTCTTACCATGATGACAACTGCCAGCAGATGGGGCCTTTCATTTAACTAGAGCCAAATATGGAATGGATAAAGAAACTTTAGTACATATATACAATGAACTATTATTACTCAGCCATGAAAGGAAATGCATTTGAATCAGTTCTAATGAGGTGGATTAACCTAGAGCCTATTATACAGAGTGAAATATAAGTCAGAAGAGAAAGATAAATATTGTACACTAACACATATATATGGAATCTAGAAGGATGGTACTGATGAATGTACCATTGTAGGGCAGCAATGGCGAAACAGACATAGAGAACAGACTTATGAACATTGAGGGACACAGCAATGGGTGAAATGTATGGAAAGAGTAGCATGGAAACTCACATTACTTTACTTATATGTAAAACAGACAACCAATGGGAATCTGCTGTAAGACTAAGAGAACTCAAATAGGGGTTCTGTAATAACCTAGAGGGGTGGGATGGGGAGGGAGACAGGAGGGAAGTTCAAGAGGCAGGGGACATATATGTACACCTATGGCTGATTCAGGTTGATGTGTGGCAGTAAACAACAAAACTCTGTAAGAATTTTAAAAAATTAAAGAAACAAACAAACAAAAACCCCCACAAGGTTGGCTGACTGGTTTCCTGTGACAGCATCAGTACACATCCCAGCCTGAACTGAGTGAACACTCCAGGATGATTTGCCTCACATCGAAGCTCCATGCTGGAAGGAGGGCTACCATGACGTTGGACACTCTAGTGACTCAATATCTAAGTAGCATCTGAGCTGAGAGAGAAGCCATTACTGGCAATGGCACAGAAAGTGCATTAGAGGCAGACCACATCTCTGACACTGCCCCAATCACCACACCCTCTGAACTGACCCTTGTCAAATGCCCATGTCCGCCCTTCTTGCTCCAGCATTGTTCCTGTTGGGGCTGAGGGTGCTGGTGCTGGGAGGGGAAGATTGCACACTTACAGGAAACTGAACCTGCCTGAACCTGAACCTCAGCGCTCTGTTCCAAAAACTTGGAACCAGACCCCGCCCCCAATAGGGAAGCCACAGTCCCTGAGCAGAGAGGAAATGCCATCTCACACCTTGTTACCACCCTAGCCACTCCTTCTCCAGCCTTGCCTCTTACCATGATGACAACTGCCAGCAGAGCCTAAGGACAGGCAAGACTTGTGTTCACTTCAAATCTGGCTCTCCCACCAAAGCCACTGAACACACACAGGCAGTACAAGGATGCTCTCACATAGGACACCCCTTCAGACCACAGTAGGTAATTGTTTCAACAATTTCACAGAGACAGAGAACCATAAGCAAAATGAGAAAACAGAGGAATTTTTCTCAACTGAAATGAGCAATAGAAAACCTCTGAAAAACAACTAATGAATAAGGAACAAGTTGCTAGATAAAGAATTCAAAGCATTAGTAATAAGAATGCTAACTGAATTAGGGAGAAGAACAGATGAGCACAGTGAGAATTGTGATGAAGAATTAGAAAATGTAAAAAAAATCCAGTCAGAACTTAATTATACAATAACTAACATGAAAAACACACTAGAAGGAATGAATAGCAGACTAGGTACTACAAAACTCATAAGTAATCTGGAAGAAAGAAAAATGGAAGTCATCCAATCAGAATGGCAAAAAATAAAAACAAATTTTAAAAACTGAGACCAGTTTAAGGGACTTCTGGATAATATCAATATACCAATATTCACAGAAAAGGGGTAAAGAAAGATAAAAGGGTGTGAAAATGTATATAATGAAATTATGACTGAAAAATCCCCAAGCCTGAAGAAGGCTATAGGCATAGGAAACTCAGAGGTTCCCAAACAGATGAACACAACCAAATCTACACCATATGTGTCTATACCATAATAAAAATGGCAAAAGTTAAGGATAAAGAGAGAATTCTAAAACAGCAGGAAAAAAACAAAGAATCATATACAAGGGAATCCCCCATAAAGCTATTAGCTGATTTTTCTGAAGAAAACGCTGTAGCCCAGAAAGAAGTGGCACGATATACTTTAAAAGCTGAGAGAAAAATCTGCAACATAAGATAATCTATTCAACAAATTACAGACCTAACTCAGGCCTGCCCATCAGAGTGAGTAAAAAAAAAAAAAAAAAAAAACCCAAAACTCACCTCCCTCTTATACCCTACAAGAAGCTTATACAAACTTATGGACCAACATTACAACGGCAGAAACCAAAAGCAAGAAAGAATTCAACCTCGAAACCAGGGAAAAGGAGACCTCAAACACAGTAAGTTAAAAATTAATAATAATAATGAAAAGGCAGAGAAATACTGCACAAATGAAGGAACAATCTACAAACACACAAGTCCAAATAAACAAAGAGGAATTAAACTTTCTGAAAAAGAATTCAGAATACAGATAGTAAAGACGATTTAAAATCTCGAAAACAGAATATTAAAGTTTAAGAATCAACTAAAATATTGAAAAAAGAAGTAAAAGAACTTAAAAATAAACAGGAATCTGCCTGCCAATGCAGAGATCATGGGTTCGTTCCCTGGCCCAGGAAGATCCCACATGCCATGAGGCAATTAAGACCACCCTCTAGAACCTATGAGCTTCAACTACTGAGCCTGCACACCTAAACTCCATGCTCCACAACAAGAGAAGCCACTGCAATGAGAAGCCCATGCACTGCAACGGAGACTCCACTGAGCCAAAAATAAGTATATAAATAAGTTTTTAAAAAAGAAACAAACAGCTCAATTGTTGTACTTAAAAATACTCTAGAAGAGGCTTCCCTGGTGGTCCAGTGGTAGAGAGTCTGCCTTCAAGTGCAAGGGGAAACAGGTTTGATACCGGGAAGATCCCACATGCCTGAGGAGCAGCTGGACCAGTATGTCCAATTATGAGTCAGCATTCTGGAGCACATGCACCCAGAGACAGTGCTCTGCAAGGAAAGAGGCCTCGACAGTGGGAGGCTAAAAGTTAAGCTTTGATACCATAATAAAATGGCAAAAGTTAAGGATAAAGAGAATTCTAAAACAGCAGGAAAAAAACAAAGAATCATATACAAGGGAATCCCCCATAAAGCTATTAGCTGATTTTTCTGAAGAAAACGCTGTAGCCCAGAAAGAAGTGGCACGATATACTTTAAAAGCTGAGAGAAAAATCTGCAACATAAGATAATCTATTCAACAAATTACAGACCTAACTCAGGCCTGCCCATCAGAGTGAGTAAAAAAAAAAAAAAAAAAAAACCCAAAACTCACCTCCCTCTTATACCCTACAAGAAGCTTATACAAACTTATGGACCAACATTACAACGGCAGAAACCAAAAGCAAGAAAGAATTCAACCTCGAAACCAGGGAAAAGGAGACCTCAAACACAGTAAGTTAAAAATTAATAATAATAATGAAAAGGCAGAGAAATACTGCACAAATGAAGGAACAATCTACAAACACACAAGTCCAAATAAACAAAGAGGAATTAAACTTTCTGAAAAAGAATTCAGAATACAGATAGTAAAGACGATTTAAAATCTCGAAAACAGAATATTAAAGTTTAAGAATCAACTAAAATATTGAAAAAAGAAGTAAAAGAACTTAAAATAAACAGGAATCTGCCTGCCAATGCAGAGATCATGGGTTCGTTCCCTGGCCCAGGAAGATCCCACATGCCATGAGGCAATTAAGACCACCCTCTAGAACCTATGAGCTTCAACTACTGAGCCTGCACACCTAAACTCCATGCTCCACAACAAGAGAAGCCACTGCAATGAGAAGCCCATGCACTGCAACGGAGACTCCACTGAGCCAAAAATAAGTATATAAATAAGTTTTTAAAAAAGAAACAAACAGCTCAATTGTTGTACTTAAAAATACTCTAGAAGAGGCTTCCCTGGTGGTCCAGTGGTAGAGAGTCTGCCTTCAAGTGCAAGGGGAAACAGGTTTGATACCGGGAAGATCCCACGTGCCGCGGAGCTGCTGGACCAGTGTGTCCAATTATGAGTCAGCATTCTGGAGCACATGCGCCCAGAGTCAGTGCTCTGCAAGGAAAGAGGCCTCGACAGTGGGAGGCTCACACATGCCAAAGAATAAAGATGGATGAAAATAAATAAATTAATTAATTAAATCAATAAATAAAATTCCTAGAATAAAATGATTATGAAAACACAACAACTTAGAACCTATGGGATGCAGCTAAAGCAGTTCTAAGAGGGAAGTTTATAGCAATACAATCCTACCTCAAGAAACAAGAAAAACATCAAAAAGACAACCTAACTTTACACTTAAAATAACTGGAAAAAGAACAACAAAACCCCCCTAAGTTAGCAGAAGAGAAATCATAAAGATCAGAGCAGAAATAAATGAAAAAGAAAGGAAACAAACAATAGTGACAATTAATAAAACCAAAAGCTGGTTCTTCAAAACGATAAACAAAATTGACAAACCTTTAGCCAGACTCATCAAGAAAAAAAGAAGAATCAAATCAACAATGTTAGAAACAAAAAAGAAGAGGTTACAACAAATACAAAGGATTATGAGACTATTATGAACAACTATATGGTAATAAATTGGACAACCTGGAAGAAATGGACAGATACTTAGAGACGTGCAATCTTCCAAAACTGAACCAGGAAAAAACAGAAATTATGAATAATCCAATTACAAGCACTAAAATCGAAACCTGTGATCAAAAATGTACCCAAAAATAAAAGCTCAGGGCCAGATGCCTTCACAGGTGAATTATATCAATCATTTAGAGAAGACCTAATCCCTATCCTTTAAAAACTCTTTCAAAAAATAGCATAGGAAGGAACACTTCCAAACTCATTCTATGAGGTCACCATCACCCTGATACCAAAACCAGGCAAAAAAGATACAAAAAATGAAAATTAAAGGCAAATATCACTGATGAATATAGATGCAAAAATCCTCAACGGAGACTCCACTGAGCCAAAATAAGTATATAAATAAGTTTTTAAAAAAGAAACAAACAGCTCAATTGTTGTACTTAAAAATACTCTAGAAGAGGCTTCCCTGGTGGTCCAGTGGTAGAGAGTCTGCCTTCAAGTGCAAGGGGAAACAGGTTTGATACCGGGAAGATCCCACGTGCCGCGGAGCTGCTGGACCAGTGTGTCCAATTATGAGTCAGCATTCTGGAGCACATGCGCCCAGAGTCAGTGCTCTGCAAGGAAAGAGGCCTCGACAGTGGGAGGCTCACACATGCCAAAGAATAAAGATGGATGAAAATAAATAAATTAATTAATTAAATCAATAAATAAAATTCCTAGAATAAAATGATTATGAAAACACAACAACTTAGAACCTATGGGATGCAGCTAAAGCAGTTCTAAGAGGGAAGTTTATAGCAATACAATCCTACCTCAAGAAACAAGAAAAACATCAAAAAGACAACCTAACTTTACACTTAAAATAACTGGAAAAAGAACAACAAAACCCCCCTAAGTTAGCAGAAGAGAAATCATAAAGATCAGAGCAGAAATAAATGAAAAAGAAAGGAAACAAACAATAGTGACAATTAATAAAACCAAAAGCTGGTTCTTCAAAACGATAAACAAAATTGACAAACCTTTAGCCAGACTCATCAAGAAAAAAAGAAGAATCAAATCAACAATGTTAGAAACAAAAAAGAAGAGGTTACAACAAATACAAAGGATTATGAGACTATTATGAACAACTATATGGTAATAAATTGGACAACCTGGAAGAAATGGACAGATACTTAGAGACGTGCAATCTTCCAAAACTGAACCAGGAAAAAACAGAAATTATGAATAATCCAATTACAAGCACTAAAATCGAAACCTGTGATCAAAAATGTACCCAAAAATAAAAGCTCAGGGCCAGATGCCTTCACAGGTGAATTATATCAATCATTTAGAGAAGACCTAATCCCTATCCTTTAAAAACTCTTTCAAAAAATAGCATAGGAAGGAACACTTCCAAACTCATTCTATGAGGTCACCATCACCCTGATACCAAAACCAGGCAAAAAAGATACAAAAAATGAAAATTAAAGGCAAATATCACTGATGAATATAGATGCAAAAATCCTCAACAGAATTCTAGCAAACAGAATTCAACAACACATCAAAAAGCTCATACACTGTGATCAAGTTGGGTTTATTCCAGGCATGCAAGGATTCTTCAGTATTTTCAAAATCAATGTGATACACTATATTAACAAACTGAAAGATAAAAATCACATGGTAATCTCAATAGATGGAGAAAAAAGCCTTTGACAAAATCCAGCACTCATTTATGAAAAAGTTCTTAAAAAAATGGGTATAGAAGGAACCTACCTCAATATAGTGAAAGTCATATGTAAGTCCACAGTAAACACGATTCTCAATTGTGAAAAACTGAAAGCATTCCCTCTAAGATCAGGAACAAGATAGGGGTATCCATTCTCATGACTATTATACAACATAGTCTTGGAAGTTCTAGCTACAGCAATTAGAGAATAAAAAGAAATAGAAATAATACAGGTTGGAAAAGAAGAAGTAAAACTCTCACTGTTTACAGATTACCTGATACTATACATAGAAAATCCTAAAGATACTAACAGAAAATTACCAGAGCTAATCAGCAAACATATCAAAGTTGCAAGATACAAAAGCAATACCCAGAAATAACTATATACTAAAAATGAAAAATCAGAAAGAGAAATCAAGGAAGCAATTCCATTCACCACGGTAACAGAAAGAATATCTAAATATTTTTAGATACAAAATAACCTACCAAAAATCACACAGAGTACAGAAAGATATTCCATAAAAAAAGAATGAGCTATTATGAACAACTATATGGTAATAAATTGGACAACCTGGAAGAAATGGACAGATACTTAGAGACGTGCAATCTTCCAAAACTGAACCAGGAAAAAACAGAAATTATGAATAATCCAATTACAAGCACTAAAATCGAAACCTGTGATCAAAAATGTACCCAAAAATAAAAGCTCAGGGCCAGATGCCTTCACAGGTGAATTATATCAATCATTTAGAGAAGACCTAATCCCTATCCTTTAAAAACTCTTTCAAAAAATAGCATAGGAAGGAACACTTCCAAACTCATTCTATGAGGTCACCATCACCCTGATACCAAAACCAGGCAAAAAAGATACAAAAAATGAAAATTAAAGGCAAATATCACTGATGAATATAGATGCAAAAATCCTCAACAGAATTCTAGCAAACAGAATTCAACAACACATCAAAAAGCTCATACACTGTGATCAAGTTGGGTTTATTCCAGGCATGCAAGGATTCTTCAGTATTTTCAAAATCAATGTGATACACTATATTAACAAACTGAAAGATAAAAATCACATGGTAATCTCAATAGATGGAGAAAAAAGCCTTTGACAAAATCCAGCACTCATTTATGAAAAAGTTCTTAAAAAAATGGGTATAGAAGGAACCTACCTCAATATAGTGAAAGTCATATGTAAGTCCACAGTAAACACGATTCTCAATTGTGAAAAACTGAAAGCATTCCCTCTAAGATCAGGAACAAGATAGGGGTATCCATTCTCATGACTATTATACAACATAGTCTTGGAAGTTCTAGCTACAGCAATTAGAGAATAAAAAGAAATAGAAATAATACAGGTTGGAAAAGAAGAAGTAAAACTCTCACTGTTTACAGATTACCTGATACTATACATAGAAAATCCTAAAGATACTAACAGAAAATTACCAGAGCTAATCAGCAAACATATCAAAGTTGCAAGATACAAAAGCAATACCCAGAAATAACTATATACTAAAAATGAAAAATCAGAAAGAGAAATCAAGGAAGCAATTCCATTCACCACGGTAACAGAAAGAATATCTAAATATTTTTAGATACAAAATAACCTACCAAAAGAGACAAAAGAACTGTACACAGAGAATTATAAAACACTGATGAAAGAAGTCAAAGAAGACATACACAGATGGAGAGATATTCCATAATCCTGGGTTGGAAGAATCAATATCATAAAAATGATTATACTACTAAATGGAATCTACAGATTCAATGTGATCCCTATCAGATTACCAATGGCATTTCTCACAGAACTAGAACAAAAAATACCACAATTCATATGGAAACACAAAAGACCTCAGACAGCCAAAACAGTCTTGAGAAAGATGAATGGAGTCGCAGGAATCAACCTACTTGACTTCAGATTATACTACAAAGTGACAGTCATCAAGCAGTATGGTACTGGCACAAAAACAGAAATATAGGACAATGGAACAAGATAGAGCACAGAGATCAACTCACACACTTATGGGCACCTTATTTTGACAAAAGAGGCAAGAATATACAATGGGGCAAAGATAGCCTCTCAATAAGTGGTGCTGGGAAAACTGGGCAGCTAATGAAGTTGGAACACTACATAAGACTATACCACAAAGGTAAAGTCAGAATCGATTAAAGACCTAACTGTAAGACCAGAAACCATAAAACTCTTAGAGAAGAACGTAGGCAGAACACTCGATGACATAAATCAAAGCAGGGTCTTCTATTACCCACCTCCTAGAGTAATGGAAATAAAAACAAAAATAACTAAGTGGGACCTAATTAAACTTAAGCTTTTGCACAGAAAAAGAAACTATAAACAAGGTGAAAAGACAACCTTCGGAATGGGAGAAAATAACAGCAAATGAAACAATCAACAAAGGACTAATTTCAAAACTGCACAAGCAGCTCAGACAATTCATCACCAAAAAAAAAAAAAAAACAATCAAAAAATGGGAAAAAGGGGCTTCCCTGGTGGTCCAGTGGGTAAAGACACCGCCTTGCAGTGCAAGGAGCGCTGGTTCCATCCCTGGCCTGGGAAGATCCCACATGCTGCAGAGCGGCTGGACTGATGTGTCCAATCACCGAGCCAGAGCTCTGGAGTACATGCGCCCAGAGCCGGTGCTCTGTGACAACTGAGGCCACCGCGATGGGAGGCCCATAAGAGCCAAACAAAGATGGATGAAAATAAGAGAAATGAAAGACCAATAGAAGTGGCCCACCCACCCCCTAAAAAAAGATAAATAAATAAATAAGAAAAAAAAAAAGGGAAAAAGACCTAAATAGACATCTCTCCAAAGAAGACATACACATGGCCAACAGACAAATGAAAAGATGCTCAACATTGCTCATTATTAGAGAAATGCACATCAAAGCTACAATGAGATATCACCTCACACCAGTCAGAATGGCCATCATCAAAAAGTCTACAAACAATAAATGCTGGAGAGGGTGTGGAGAAAAGGGAATCCTCTTGCACTGTTGGTGGGAATGTAAACTTATGCAGCCACTATGGAAGACAGTATGGAGATTCCTTTAAAAAACTAGGAATAGAACCACTATATGACCTAGCAATCCCACTACTAGGCATATATCCTGAAGAAATCAAAATCGATTAAAGACCTAACTGTAAGACCAGAAACCATAAAACTCTTAGAGAAGAACGTAGGCAGAACACTCGATGACATAAATCAAAGCAGGGTCTTCTATTACCCACCTCCTAGAGTAATGGAAATAAAAACAAAAATAACTAAGTGGGACCTAATTAAACTTAAGCTTTTGCACAGAAAAAGAAACTATAAACAAGGTGAAAAGACAACCTTCGGAATGGGAGAAAATAACAGCAAATGAAACAATCAACAAAGGACTAATTTCAAAACTGCACAAGCAGCTCAGACAATTCATCACCAAAAAAAAAAAAAAAAAACAATCAAAAAATGGGAAAAAGGGGCTTCCCTGGTGGTCCAGTGGGTAAAGACACCGCCTTGCAGTGCAAGGAGCGCTGGTTCCATCCCTGGCCTGGGAAGATCCCACATGCTGCAGAGCGGCTGGACTGATGTGTCCAATCACCGAGCCAGAGCTCTGGAGTACATGCGCCCAGAGCCGGTGCTCTGTGACAACTGAGGCCACCGCGATGGGAGGCCCATAAGAGCCAAACAAAGATGGATGAAAATAAGAGAAATGAAAGACCAATAGAAGTGGCCTGCCCGTCCCCCTCCCTCCCCACCCACCCCCTAAAAAAAGATAAATAAATAAATAAGAAAAAAAAAAAGGGAAAAAGACCTAAATAGACATCTCTCCAAAGAAGACATACACATGGCCAACAGACAAATGAAAAGATGCTCAACATTGCTCATTATTAGAGAAATGCACATCAAAGCTACAATGAGATATCACCTCACACCAGTCAGAATGGCCATCATCAAAAAGTCTACAAACAATAAATGCTGGAGAGGGTGTGGAGAAAAGGGAATCCTCTTGCACTGTTGGTGGGAATGTAAACTTATGCAGCCACTATGGAAGACAGTATGGAGATTCCTTTAAAAAACTAGGAATAGAACCACTATATGACCTAGCAATCCCACTACTAGGCATATATCCTGAAGAAATCAAAATTTAAAAAGACACATGTACCCCACTGTTCACTGTAGCACTATTTACAATAGCTAGAACATGGAAGCAACCTAGATGCCCATTAACAGATGAACAGATAAATAAGCTGTGGTACATAGAGACAATGGAATATTACTCAGCCACAAAAGGAAATGCATTTGAATCAGTTCTAATGAGGCTAAATCTAGAACCTATTATAGAGTGAAGTATGTCAGAAAGAGAAATATTGTATACTAACATATATATATATATGGAATCTAGAAAGATGGTGCCGATAAATGTATATGCAGAGCAGCAATGGAGAAGCAGACTTTGATAACAGTTTTATCAACATTGGGGTGAGGGAAGGGAATATGCTGTGGGACTAGGGGATCTCAAACAGGGGCTCTATGGAGACCTGGAGGGGGTAGGATGGGGAGGGAGACTGGGCGGGTATTTGGTGGGGGGACATATGTACACCTATGGTAGATTCAGGTCAATGTGCAGCAGTAAACAACAAAACTCTAAATATAAAATTAAAATATCTATAGGAAAAGAAAAATCCCATTAGTGCAGGCAAATATAAAGGAACATCTGATCATCAACTACTTAAAGTAGCATGAATAAAGACCTAAAAAATAATAAAATTAAGTATAACTATAATAATAAGTAATGGGATAAACATGAAGATATCCAATATGACATCAAAAATACTAAGTATGGGGAAGGGAGTAAAAAAAGTAGATCTTCTAGAGTGTTTGAACTTAAAGGACTACCTGTTTCAACAAATAAATATAGCTAAAGGTCAACTTATATAAACCCCATAGTAACCACAAATCAAAAATCTATGATAGATACACAGAAACAGAGAGAAAAGAGCAGAAGCACACCACTAAAAAAAAAAAAAAAAAAAATCAAACTACAAGGGAGAAAACTAAACAAAGCTCAGACAAGAACTACAAAAACAGAAAACAAGTAACAAAATGGCAGCAAATACAAAGTTGTCAATAACTACTTTAAATGTTAATGGACTAAATGCTCCAATCAAAAAACTAGAGGCTGATTAGATAAAAATACAAGACCCATGTATATTCTGCTTACAAAAGACTTCAAAACTAAGGACACATATCGACTAAAAATGAAGGGATGGAAAAAGATGTCATGTAAATGGAAATGACAAAAATTGGGGAGTAACAATATTATTTATTAGATAAAATAGACTATAAAACAAAGTCTACAACAGAAGGCAAACCATTATATGGTGATAAGAGGGTCAATACAAGAAAATATTACCCTCATTAACATGCATGCACCTAATACAGGAGAACCTAAATATACAGAGCAAATATTGACAATAGACACAATGGGAGAAACTGACAATACAATACTACAGGGGACTTCACCACCCCACTTACGTCAATGGTCAGATTATCCAGACAGAAAATCAATAATGCAATAGTGGTCTTAAATGACACAATAGATCAGTTGAACTAAGTATGTACAGGACATTTCAACCCAAAACAGCAGAATGCACATTACCTTCAAGTGCACATGGAACATTCTCCAGAGCAGATTACATGTGAGGACAAGTGTCAACAAATTTAAGACAGAAATTACATCAAGCCTGTTTTATAACCACAGTGGTATGAAACCAGAAATTATATGCAAAAAAAATGGAAAAAATGCAAACATGTGGAAATATACTACTAAAAACATCAATGGGTCAATGAAGAAATCATAAGAGGAAATCAGAAAAAAACCTGACTAATGAAAATGGAAACACATCCATCCAAAAATCTATGGAATTCAACAAAAGCAGTTCTAAGAGATAAATTCATAGCAATACTATAGCTTTCCTCTAGAAACAAGAAATATCTCAAATAAACAAGCTAACCTTCCATTTAAAGAAATGAGAAAAGGAACAAATGAAGCCCAAAGTCAGCAGAAGGAAGGAAACAGTACAGATCAGAGAAGAAATACATAATATAGTGACCCAAACAAACAAACAAAATCAATGAAATCAAGATTTGGTTCTTTGAAAGACTAAACAAAATTGATAAACCTTTAGCCAATCCTAGTCGATTTCATCAAGAAGAGAAAGAGGGCCCAATCAACAAAACAAGAAATGACACAGGTATCAAAACAAGAAATAGCAACTGGTAGCACAGATACAAAAATTTATGAAAGAATACTATAAACAGTTTAACACCAACAAATCTGACAACCTGGAAGAAATGGACACATTTCTAAAAACATACAAACTACTAAAACTGAATCAGGAAGAAACAGACAATCTGAACACATCAATCACTAGTAGAAAAATAGAACTGGTAATAAATATGCCACAGCAAACAGAAGTATAGAACCAGACAGCTTCACAGGAGAATGTTACCAAACATATAAAGAGTCAACACCCATACTTCTCAAACAATTCCAAAATATTGAAAAGGATGCAATATTCCCAAATTGATGCCATGAGGCTACCATTACCCTGATACCCAATACCAGACAAAAATAACACAAAAAGAAAATTACAGGTCAATATCTTTTATGAATATAGATTCAAATATCCTGAACCATATATTAGTAACTAAGCAATTTAAAAGAAAAAGTGCACATGGAACATTCTCCAGAGCAGATTACATGTGAGGACAAGTGTCAACAAATTTAAGACAGAAATTACATCAAGCCTGTTTTATAACCACAGTGGTATGAAACCAGAAATTATATGCAAAAAAAATGGAAAAAATGCAAACATGTGGAAATATACTACTAAAAACATCAATGGGTCAATGAAGAAATCATAAGAGGAAATCAGAAAAAAACCTGACTAATGAAAATGGAAACACATCCATCCAAAAATCTATGGAATTCAACAAAAGCAGTTCTAAGAGATAAATTCATAGCAATACTATAGCTTTCCTCTAGAAACAAGAAATATCTCAAATAAACAAGCTAACCTTCCATTTAAAGAAATGAGAAAAGGAACAAATGAAGCCCAAAGTCAGCAGAAGGAAGGAAACAGTACAGATCAGAGAAGAAATACATAATATAGTGACCCAAACAAACAAACAAAATCAATGAAATCAAGATTTGGTTCTTTGAAAGACTAAACAAAATTGATAAACCTTTAGCCAATCCTAGTCGATTTCATCAAGAAGAGAAAGAGGGCCCAATCAACAAAACAAGAAATGACACAGGTATCAAAACAAGAAATAGCAACTGGTAGCACAGATACAAAAATTTATGAAAGAATACTATAAACAGTTTAACACCAACAAATCTGACAACCTGGAAGAAATGGACACATTTCTAAAAACATACAAACTACTAAAACTGAATCAGGAAGAAACAGACAATCTGAACACATCAATCACTAGTAGAAAAATAGAACTGGTAATAAATATGCCACAGCAAACAGAAGTATAGAACCAGACAGCTTCACAGGAGAATGTTACCAAACATATAAAGAGTCAACACCCATACTTCTCAAACAATTCCAAAATATTGAAAAGGATGCAATATTCCCAAATTGATGCCATGAGGCTACCATTACCCTGATACCCAATACCAGACAAAAATAACACAAAAAAAGAAAATTACAGGTCAATATCTTTTATGAATATAGATTCAAATATCCTGAACCATATATTAGAGAACTGAATTCTAAAATATTTAAAAAGGATTACAGGGGCTTCCCTTGTGGCTCAGTGGATAAGAACCCGTCTGCCAGTGCAGGAGACACAGGTTCGATCCCTGAACCAGGAAGATCCCATATACCGCAGAGCAGCTAAACCCACCAACAAAGACCCAGCACAGCCAAAAATAAATAAATAAAAGTTTAAAAAAAAAAAAAAAAAAGGATTACACACGATAATCAGGTGGGATTTATTCCAGGGATGCAAGGATGGTTCAATATTTACAATTAATCAATGTTATACCACATTAACAAGCAGAAGGATAAAAATCACACAACTATCTCAATAGACGGAGAAATGCATCTGACAAAATTCGACATCCATTTATGATAAAAATTCTCATCAAAGTGGGTATAGAGGGAACATATCTCAACATAATAAGAGCCATCTATGACAAACCCACAGCTAACATTATATTCAATGGTGAAAAACTGAATGCTTTTCCCCTAAAATAAGGAACAAGACAAGGATGCCCACTCTTGCCACCCACATATATTTCACATGCTGCTGGCAATTCTAGCAAGAGCAATTAGACAAGAAAACTGGGAAAGGGCGTCCAAACTGGAAGAGAAGAAGTAAAATTGCCACTATTTACAGATGACATGATACTGTAAATAGAAAACCCTAAAGTCTCAAACAAAAACTATTAAAACTAATTAATTCAGAAAGTTGCCACTCATAAGGTTAATATATAGAAATCAGCTACTTTTGTATACACAAATAATTACTATCAGAAAGACAGATTAAAGAAATAATCACATTTATAATCACAACAAAAAGAATAAAATACCTAGAAATAAACTTCAAAGAGATGAAACAATTATATTCTGAAAACTATAATATATTGATGTATAATATCAATATATTGATGTATAATCATTTGAAAATGATATAAAGAAATGGAAAGACTGTGTTTGGGGCTTGGAAGAATTAATATTGTTTAAATGAAGATACTACCCAAAGCAATCTACAGATTTAATATGAGCACTATCAAAATACCCATGACATTTTTCACATAACTAGAACAAATAATCTTAAAATTTTTATGGAGCCACAAAAGATCCCAAACTGCCAAAGCAATCCTGAGCAAAAAAGAATAAAGCTGGAGGTTTAACTCATCCAGACTTCAGACTATACTACAAAGCCACAGAGGTCAAAATAGCACAGTACTGGCATAAAAACAGTTACACAAACCAATGGAACAGAACAGAGAGCTGAGAAATAAACCCACACATCTACGGCTAATTAATACACAACAAAGAAGGCAAGAATATACAATGGAAAAAAAGATAGTCTCCGATAAATTGGACTGAAAAAACTGGGCAGCTACATGTAAAGCAATGTAATTAGAACATTACCTCACGCTGTATACAAAAATAAACTCAAAATCGCTCAAAGACCTAAATTTAAGACATGAAACAATAACACTCCTAGAAGAGAACATTGATGGAAAACTATTTGACACAAATTGTAGTAATAATTTTTTAGATCAGTCTCCTAAGGCAAAATAAATAAAAGCAAAAATGGACAAATGGAACTGAAGTTAAGAGCTTTTGCAAATCAAAGGAAACGACTGACAAAATGAAAACACCATCTACAACCAAAGATAATATTTGTAAATGATATAAATGGTTAATGTCCAAAATATATAGACATCTCATACAACTCAACATCAAAAAATCAAGAACCCAGTTAAAATAGGGCCAGAAAACCTGCATTGATATTTTTCCAAAGAAGATATACAGATGGCAAATAGGCACATAAATAAAAAATCCTCAATCTTACTTATCAGAGAAATGCAAATCAAACAATGAAATACTACCACATACCTGTCTAAAACTGGTTTCCATCAAAAAGTATACAAATAACAAACAGTGGCAAGGGTGGAGAGGAAGGGAACTCTAGTATACTGCTGGTAAGATTTTAAATTGGAATAATCACTAAGGAAAATAGTATGAGATTTCTTAAAAAACTGAAAGTAGCACTACCATATGATTCAGCAAATCCACTGCTGTGTATACATTCAGAGAAAATGAAAATACTAGTTCAAAAAGTTATACGCACCCAAATATTCATAGCACCTTTATTTACGACAGCCAAGATATGGAAGCAACCTCAGTGCCCATCAGCAGATGAATGGACACGATAAAAGAAAAGGGCTAACACCAATCTAAAATTTTAAAGCACATCAAAATACCCATGACTTTTTAAAAACAAACCAATTTTTATGGAGCCACAAAAGATCCCAAACTGCCAAAGCAATCCTGAGCAAAAAAGAATAAAGCTGGAGGTTTAACTCATCCAGACTTCAGACTATACTACAAAGCCACAGAGGTCAAAATAGCACAGTACTGGCATAAAAACAGTTACACAAACCAATGGAACAGAACAGAGAGCTGAGAAATAAACCCACACATCTACGGCTAATTAATACACAACAAAGAAGGCAAGAATATACAATGGAAAAAAAGATAGTCTCCGATAAATTGGACTGAAAAAACTGGGCAGCTACATGTAAAGCAATGTAATTAGAACATTACCTCACGCTGTATACAAAAATAAACTCAAAATCGCTCAAAGACCTAAATTTAAGACATGAAACAATAACACTCCTAGAAGAGAACATTGATGGAAAACTATTTGACACAAATTGTAGTAATAATTTTTTAGATCAGTCTCCTAAGGCAAAATAAATAAAAGCAAAAATGGACAAATGGAACTGAAGTTAAGAGCTTTTGCAAATCAAAGGAAACGACTGACAAAATGAAAACACCATCTACAACCAAAGATAATATTTGTAAATGATATAAATGGTTAATGTCCAAAATATATAGACATCTCATACAACTCAACATCAAAAAATCAAGAACCCAGTTAAAATAGGGCCAGAAAACCTGCATTGATATTTTTCCAAAGAAGATATACAGATGGCAAATAGGCACATAAATAAAAAATCCTCAATCTTACTTATCAGAGAAATGCAAATCAAACAATGAAATACTACCACATACCTGTCTAAAACTGGTTTCCATCAAAAAGTATACAAATAACAAACAGTGGCAAGGGTGGAGAGGAAGGGAACTCTAGTATACTGCTGGTAAGATTTTAAATTGGAATAATCACTAAGGAAAATAGTATGAGATTTCTTAAAAAACTGAAAGTAGCACTACCATATGATTCAGCAAATCCACTGCTGTGTATACATTCAGAGAAAATGAAAATACTAGTTCAAAAAGTTATACGCACCCAAATATTCATAGCACCTTTATTTACGACAGCCAAGATATGGAAGCAACCTCAGTGCCCATCAGCAGATGAATGGACACATAAGATGGGCTACACACACACAGGAATATTACTCAGCCAAAGAAAAAGAACTGAATTCTACCACATGCAACAAAATGGATAGAGAATATTATGCTTGGTGAAATAAAGACAAATACTCTACATTTTTACTTGTATGTGAATTCTGAAAAATAAAATGAATGTATATAACAAAACAGAAACAGACTCACAGATAGGAGAAACTAGTGGCTGCCAGTGGAGAAAGAGCAGTGGGAAGGGCAAAGTGGGTATGGGATTAAGAGACACATGGGGGCTTCCCCTGGTGGTCCAGTGGGTAGGGACACCGCCTTGCAGTGCAAGGGGCGCCGGTTCGATCCCTGGCCTGGAAAGATCCCACGTGCTGCAGAGCGGCTGGACCGATGTGTCCAATTACCGAGCCAGGGCTCTGGGGCGCATGCGCCCAGAGCCGGTGCTCTGTGACGACAGAGGCCACCGTGATGGGAGGCCCACAGGAGCCAAAGAACAAAGACAGATGAAAATAGATAAATGAAAGACCAATAGAAGTGGCCCGCCCGTCCCCCTCCCTCCCCACCTCACCCCCCAAAAAGATAAATAAAAAGTAAATGTTAAAATAAAAAGTAAATGTTAAAAAAAAAAAAAAGACACATGGGATTCCCTGGTGGTCCAGTGGGTAAAGAGTCTGCCTTGCAGTGTAGGGTACGCCAGTTTGATCCCTCGTTGGGGAGGATCTCATGTGCCGCAGAGTGGCAGGACTGGTGTGTCCAATTACGAGCCAGCTCTCTGGAGTGCATGCGCCGAGTCAGTCCTCTGCAAGGAGAGAGGCCACTGCAATGGAAGGCCCACACATGCCAAAGAATAAAGATAGATGAAGATAAATAAATAAACTAACAAAAGGGGCCAAAACAAAAAAAGAGACACAAATTGCTATGTTATAAAATAAGTAAGTAACAGGGATATATTTTATAGCAAAGGAAAATATAGCCATTATTTTCTAATAACTTTAAATGGAGTATAATCTATAAAAATATTGAATCACTATATTGTTTACCTGAAATTAATGTAATACTGTAAATCAACTATATTTCAGTTAAATAAAAAACCCTAATGCTACTATCCAGAAAAAAAGAGAGATCAGGGAAGGGTATCACTACAATGCAGAAGAGAAGGTCACTACACAGAGGCATTAAAAGCCTAATAAGGGGGCTTCCCTGGTGGTCCAGTGGGTAAGGACACCGCCTTGCAGTGCAAGGGGCGCCGGTTCCATCCCTGGCCTGGGAGGATCCCACGTGCCATGGAGTGGCTGGACCGATGTGTCCAATTACTGAGCCGGAGCTCTGGAGCACATGCCCCCAATGCCGGTGCTCTGCGACAACAGAGGCCACTGCGATGGGAGGCCCGCGCGGGCCAAAGAACAAAGATGGATGAAAACAGATAAATGAAAGACCAATGGAAGTGGCCCGCCCGCCCCCCTCCCTTCCCCCCCACCAAAATAAGTAAATAAATTTTAAAAAAGCCTAATAAGGGAATATTTTGAGGACTTAACAACAATAAATTTGATCATTTCGTGGGAATGGACAATGTCCTTAAAATACAGAATTTACCAAAACAGATTATGAGGACGGAATATCTGACTAGTTCTATACTCATTAAGTAAAATGAACTCACTATCAGAAAACCTTCCACAAAGAAACCTCAGAGACCAGGTGGTTTAAATGCTGAATTCATCAAACATTTAAAGATTCCAATATCAATTTTACACAAATTCTTTCAGAAAATAAAGAGGAAACACTTAACTATCACAGTTTTAAGATCCAATATAAGCATGATACCAAAACCTGACAAAGATAAGAAAGTAAGTCTACAGAACTATTATCTCTCATTAATATAGACGCAAAAGTCATTAACAAGTGCTTCCCTGGTAGCTCAGTGTTAAAGATTTTGCATGCCAATGCAGGAGACATGGGTTCAATCCCTCACCTGGGAAGATCCCACATGCTGCGGAGCATCGAAGTCTGTGAGTCACAAATATTGAGTCTGGGCTCTAGAGCCTCGGAGCTGCAACTACCGAAGCTCCTGTGCCCTACAGCCTGAGCTCCACGACAAGAGAAGTCAGCTCAACAAGAAGCCTGTTCACCTCAATTAGAGAGTAGCCCCCACTCCCTGCAACTAGAGAAGAGCCTGTGGCAGCAGTGAAAACCCAGAAGAGCCAAAAATAAATAAATAAAATTTAAACATTTACTTATTAAAAATAAAAGTCATTAACAAAATGTGACCAAACCAAATCCAGCACTATAAAACAAGAACCCAGACAATACATCAGGACCAAGTGGATTTATTCCAAAGACACAAGACTGGTTCAACATTCAAAAAAGTATTTAAAAAAGAAGAAAAATCAGTATAATTTACTATATAAATAGAAAAAAAGGAGAAAATCATTACGATCTCAATAACTGAAGACAAAACTTCAACAAAATTCCACTCATTCATGGCCAGAAATTCTCAAAAAATCTAGGAATAGAAAAAAATCTCCTCCATTCGATAAAAGCATCTATACAAAAACCCCTAAAGTTAGCATCACAGTCAATGGTAAAACAGTCAATGCCCCGACCTCAAACCTGAGAACAAGTCATTACTATGGACAAAATTGTCCGTGGAATGGACAATGTCCTTAAAATACAGAATTTACCAAAACAGATTATGAGGACGGAATATCTGACTAGTTCTATACTCATTAAGTAAAATGAACTCACTATCAGAAAACCTTCCACAAAGAAACCTCAGAGACCAGGTGGTTTAAATGCTGAATTCATCAAACATTTAAAGATTCCAATATCAATTTTACACAAATTCTTTCAGAAAATAAAGAGGAAACACTTAACTATCACAGTTTTAAGATCCAATATAAGCATGATACCAAAACCTGACAAAGATAAGAAAGTAAGTCTACAGAACTATTATCTCTCATTAATATAGACGCAAAAGTCATTAACAAGTGCTTCCCTGGTAGCTCAGTGTTAAAGATTTTGCATGCCAATGCAGGAGACATGGGTTCAATCCCTCACCTGGGAAGATCCCACATGCTGCGGAGCATCGAAGTCTGTGAGTCACAAATATTGAGTCTGGGCTCTAGAGCCTCGGAGCTGCAACTACCGAAGCTCCTGTGCCCTACAGCCTGAGCTCCACGACAAGAGAAGTCAGCTCAACAAGAAGCCTGTTCACCTCAATTAGAGAGTAGCCCCCACTCCCTGCAACTAGAGAAGAGCCTGTGGCAGCAGTGAAAACCCAGAAGACCCAAAAAATAAATAAATAAAATTTAAACATTTACTTATTAAAAATAAAAGTCATTAACAAAATGTGACCAAACCAAATCCAGCACTATAAAACAAGAACCCAGACAATACATCAGGACCAAGTGGATTTATTCCAAAGACACAAGACTGGTTCAACATTCAAAAAAGTATTTAAAAAAGAAGAAAAATCAGTATAATTTACTATATAAATAGAAAAAAAGGAGAAAATCATTACGATCTCAATAACTGAAGACAAAACTTCAACAAAATTCCACTCATTCATGGCCAGAAATTCTCAAAAAATCTAGGAATAGAAAAAAATCTCCTCCATTCGATAAAAGCATCTATACAAAAACCCCTAAAGTTAGCATCACAGTCAATGGTAAAACAGTCAATGCCCCGACCTCAAACCTGAGAACAAGTCAACCTCATCACACTTCTGTCTGATTTTGTATTAATGATTTTAAATGGTGTGATAAGGCAAGAAAAAGCATAAAGACTGGAAAGGAGCAAGTAAAAATCATTATTTGCAACAATTTCTTTTTTACATGAAAGACCCTAAGGAATAGTAGGAAGCAAACAGTGGAACTAGTTTAAAAAGTCACAGGACACAGGGAAATATAATGAAGAATGAAAAAATACATGTGTATGTATGTATGTGTGTATATGTATATATATAATATACATATTTACATACTAGTAACAATTAGAAAATAGTAACAGTAGTACAAAAAATCCTGAATACTTAATAATAAATTAAACAAAAGATATGCAAGATCTCTGCACTGAGAATTACAAAACACTGTGATAAAGTAAGTGACCTAATTAGAGACATGTACCCGGTTCACATATTGGAGCACTCAACACTGTTGATTCTCCCCCAAACTGATATATAGATTTAATGATAACAATCAAAATACCACAAACATTTTAGTAACTTTGAGAAGTTGATTTTCACTTTTATGTAGTAATGGTCATAGGTCAATCTTAAGCAAAGTTGAATGGTCCATACCATCTATTTCAGGATTTGCTGTAAAGCTTCCATTAAAACGCTGTGATATTGGCATCAGGAAAGATAATCAGATAAACGTCACAGAACAGGGAGTCCAGATTCAGGCCCAGACACATACAGTTAAATGATTTTTGAATAATGTGCCAGAGCTGTGTAATAAAGAAAGGATCAGTCTTTTCAACAAATGATGCTGGAACTACTGAATAAATGAAAGGGAGGAAGATGAATCTTAATATCTATATCACGCCAAATACAATTAAATTGCAATGGATCCTGTGTGTGTGAAGTTGCTTCAGTTATGTCCAACTCTTCATGACCCCATGGACTGTAGCCTGCCAGGCTTCTCTCTCCATGGGACTTTCCAGGCAAGAATACTGGAGTGGGTTGCCATTTCCTACTCCAGGGAATCCTCCTGACTGAGAGATCAAAAACAAGAAAATTCAAAATCCCCGATAAAAGCATCTATACAAAAACCCCGAAAGTTAGCATCACAGTCAATGGTAAAACAGTCAATGCCCCGACCTCAAACCTGAGAACAAGTCAACCTCATCACACTTCTGTCTGATTTTGTATTAATGATTTTAAATGGTGTGATAAGGCAAGAAAAAGCATAAAGACTGGAAAGGAGCAAGTAAAAATCATTATTTGCAACAATTTCTTTTTTACATGAAAGACCCTAAGGAATAGTAGGAAGCAAACAGTGGAACTAGTTTAAAAAGTCACAGGACACAGGGAAATATAATGAAGAATGAAAAAATACATGTGTATGTATGTATGTGTGTATATGTATATATATAATATACATATTTACATACTAGTAACAATTAGAAAATAGTAACAGTAGTACAAAAAATCCTGAATACTTAATAATAAATTAAACAAAAGATATGCAAGATCTCTGCACTGAGAATTACAAAACACTGTGATAAAGTAAGTGACCTAATTAGAGACATGTACCCGGTTCACATATTGGAGCACTCAACACTGTTGATTCTCCCCCAAACTGATATATAGATTTAATGATAACAATCAAAATACCACAAACATTTTAGTAACTTTGAGAAGTTGATTTTCACTTTTATGTAGTAATGGTCATAGGTCAATCTTAAGCAAAGTTGAATGGTCCATACCATCTATTTCAGGATTTGCTGTAAAGCTTCCATTAAAACGCTGTGATATTGGCATCAGGAAAGATAATCAGATAAACGTCACAGAACAGGGAGTCCAGATTCAGGCCCAGACACATACAGTTAAATGATTTTTGAATAATGTGCCAGAGCTGTGTAATAAAGAAAGGATCAGTCTTTTCAACAAATGATGCTGGAACTACTGAATAAATGAAAGGGAGGAAGATGAATCTTAATATCTATATCACGCCAAATACAATTAAATTGCAATGGATCCTGTGTGTGTGAAGTTGCTTCAGTTATGTCCAACTCTTCATGACCCCATGGACTGTAGCCTGCCAGGCTTCTCTCTCCATGGGACTTTCCAGGCAAGAATACTGGAGTGGGTTGCCATTTCCTACTCCAGGGAATCCTCCTGACTGAGAGATCAAACCCGCATCTCTAGGTAGGTTCTTCACCACTAGCGCCAGAATTAAGTTAAAAGCTTAAACTACACAGTTTGTAGAAGAAAACATAGGAGAATATCTTCATGATTTATCTGCAGAGGAACCAAAAAGTACTAATCATAAAAAAATACAAACTGATCATGCATATAGCTACTTCTGGGGAGAGGTCATTCATCATTATGGCCAATGTGGACACAAAGCCCAACAGAAAAAGGCTTTTGGCTTGAGGACTAAAAAAAAGTTGTCACCCATTTTAATAAACAATGCCACTGTCAAGCCATCAGTCACTGCAGTGTACCACCCTGAGGGACATTCAGGATGGAGGAAAGTGGGCTATTGGCCCGAGATAGTTAAATGCATATCTATATATTCATATTCTAATGAATATATAGAAAGGCACTAAAATCATTAACTTGAAATGCCTGGGATATTTTTGTGATTAGCAGTGAAACAGGAAGGAAGGGGACAGGACACAACCTTTAAAAGAATGGCAGAGCTGAGAACTTTCCTGGTGGTCTAGTGGCTAAGACTCTGTGCTTTCAATGCAGGAGGGCTGGGCTCAATCCCTGGTCAGAAAACTAGACTTCACATGCCACAACTAAGAGTTCAAATGCCCCAGTGAAGATCCTGCAGGCTGCAGCTAAGACCATGTAAAATAAATAAAATAAAATAAATATAATTTTAAAAATAATAATGAAAATTAAAAAAAAAAAAAGAACGGCAGAGCCATAGGACATGACAAAGACTGGTTAGACCCAAGAAGGTCCAAGATGGTGGAAGAGGCTACTCCCTGTAGACCTCGAGTCTCTTTATACACTCACTGTGATACATGAGTATGCTAACACATCCACCAGCACCATGACAGTTCTGAGACTAACGAAAGACCAAGAACTGGGTGGTGGCCCAACACGTGGAAATCCCCAACACCATCCCCAAATAATTGGAATAATCCTCCCACTCACTAGTCAATGAAATTACCCAGTACATAAGAACTAACCACAGCATATTTGCAAGCTCGCTTGCTCTTGGCTTCTGAGATGGCCCACACTGTGTCTTCAGAGTATATTTCTCTTGAAATCCATTTCTTACCTACCACTTCATATCCAAATTCTTTCTCAATGGAGCAAGAACCCTCAAATTCACCGGCAACAGCAGTCATCTCTTCAACTACATTTTATTCCCCAAGCAAAACCTCCTTTACATTCTGGCTCCTCTCTTACCTCTTTGGTAAGCTCTACAAAGCTTTCTGAGAGGCTGTTTACATGCTATAGTCCATAGTAATATCCCTGAGTAAATCCTAATTCTCAGCTTTCAGGCTGTGCTTTTCTTTTTTCAGTTGACAGACTTCTAGGTTAGGCTTGTTTTGTCTTATCGATCATTTCTCTCACAAGTAAAGCCTCACAACAAGCTACTTATCTCATCTCCTGTACAGAAAAAAGAACTGAGACACAGAAGAAGTTAAGAAATGAGTCATCCATGAGCACTGGTGATGCCAGTAAAATGGCAGAGTGGGTGGTTCCAAACTCCTGTCCCTCCACACAAGTGCTGAAAAACAAGCAGCAACTGTCAGAACCAACGTTGCCAGAACTCTTGAAAAAGAGTCAAAGGTTTATACCAACAAAGCAAATGCTGAATTAAGAAAAAGACCACATAAAAAAAGAAAGAAAGAAAGAAATAGGCTACTTAAAAACTGTAGGCAAGCTCTGTGGCATTTTTACTTGTTCTTACTGCATTCCCTACCTGGCTCAGCAGCAGTCTTGAAATCAGCTGTCTCTATTTCAACACATTTCCAGAGCATGTGTTTCCCTGGTGGTTCAGAGTAAAGAATCTGCCTGCAACAAAGGGAACCTGGGTTCCATCCCTGGGTTGCGATTCCCAATGTGGCACCTCAGTCCCTGATTCTCCAGGGAGCAGAACAGACCTTATTCACAAATTACTATGTTTCTCTTTCCCAACCTGTCAGGGGTAGGGATGGGGTAGCTGAAGGGCTGCTGCACTGCACTCTCTTTTGACTCACTTGGAACCCACATGGGGAAGGTAATGCATGTAGCAAGCACTGCTCAAGAACTCTGTAAGGCAAACAAAAAACCCACAGCTTCCTGGGGACAAAAGATTAAGGCTGAGATGTACAATAGGCTGCCAAAGGTCTGGGAGGAAAAGCCAAGGAGAGATTCTTTGGGAAATCAGGACAATTCAAAAGTGTCTGTGTATACTGGAAAAATTAGAAAACAACACGCATGCCCAGGACAGAAGTGTTCAGAAAAGATCTGTAAGCTTTTACAGTTGGCTGCTCTCCAGGCTAAGGGCAAGCAGGAAGTGAGAGCTAATGAAGGATTTTAAATGGTTAGGTGTAGAGAGATGGAAATACCAGACCACCTTACCTGTTCCCTGTGAAGCTTGTATTCAGGACAAGAAGTAACAGTATGAACGAGACATGGACCAGTGAGCTGGTACAAAATTAGGAAAGAAATACATCAAGGCTGTATATTATCACCCGGCTTATTTAATTTATATGCAGAGTTCATCTTTTAAAATTCCGGGCTGGATGAAGCACAAGCTGGCATCAAGATTGCTGGGAGAAATATCAATAACCTCAGTTATACAGATGACGACAACCTAATGGCAAAAACCGAAGAGGAACTAAAAGGCCTCTTGATGAAGGTGAAATAGGAGAGTGAAAACGCTGACTTAAAACTCAACATTCAAAAAACAAAGATCATGGCATCCGGTACCATCACTTAATGGTAAACAGATGGGGAAACAATGGAAACAATGACAGTCTTTACTTTCTTGAGCTCCAAAATCACTACAGATGATGACTGCAGCCATGAAATTAAAAGATGCTTGCTCCTTGAAAGAAATGCTATGACAAACCTAGACAGTGCATTCAAAAGCAGAGACGTCACTTTGCCAACAAAGGTCTGAATAGTCAAAGCTATGGTTTTTTCAACAGTTATGTACAGATGTGAGAGTTGGACCTGATGCAAAGAGACAATTCACTGGAAAAGAGCCTGATGCTGGGGAAGATTGAGGACAGGAGGAGAAGGGGATGACAGAGGATGAGATGGATGGATGGCATCACTGAGTCAATGGACATGAGTTTGAGCAAACTCCAGGAGGCAATGAAGGACAGGGAAGCCCGGTGTGCTGTAGTCCATGGGGTCACAAAGCGTGGGACATGACTGAGTGACTCAACAACAATAGGTGTTAAAAGCAGTGCCCAGAACAGTGCCAATCCATGAAGAGTAGGAAAGGTGAGGGTTCTGTTTTAGTTTCTATATTTCAAGAATATCTCTGTCAAACACTAACTGAATACAAGCTAAGCCTTCAACAATTAATAAAAGTAAACCCTAGGGCTTCCCCTGGTGGTCCAGTGGGTAAGGACACCGCCTTGCAGTGCAAGGGGCGCCGGTTCGATCCCTGGCCTGGGAAGATCCCACGTGCCGCGGAGCGGCTGGACTGATGTGTTCAATGACCGAACCAGAGCTCTGGGGTGCATGTGCCCAGAGCTGGCGCTCTGCAACGATAGACGCCACCACGATGGGAGGCCCATGTGGGTCAAAGAACAAAGATGGATGAAAATAGAGAAATGAAAGACCAATAGAAGTGGCCCGCCCACTCCCCTCCCTCCCCAACCCCTGCCCAAAATAAATAAATAAATAAATAAATCTTTAAAAAAAAAAAAAAGTAAACCCTAGGAGAAGGGGAGACTCTTGCTTCCTGATTTAATACACTATAATATTTGAATGTCCAGTTTTCAGCAACAATAAAATTACAGAGCATACATAGAAGGAGAGAAGTATGATCCATTCAAATGAAAAAATGGAAACAATGACAGTCTTTACTTTCTTGAGCTCCAAAATCACTACAGATGATGACTGCAGCCATGAAATTAAAAGATGCTTGCTCCTTGAAAGAAATGCTATGACAAACCTAGACAGTGCATTCAAAAGCAGAGACGTCACTTTGCCAACAAAGGTCTGAATAGTCAAAGCTATGGTTTTTTCAACAGTTATGTACAGATGTGAGAGTTGGACCTGATGCAAAGAGACAATTCACTGGAAAAGAGCCTGATGCTGGGGAAGATTGAGGACAGGAGGAGAAGGGGATGACAGAGGATGAGATGGATGGATGGCATCACTGAGTCAATGGACATGAGTTTGAGCAAACTCCAGGAGGCAATGAAGGACAGGGAAGCCCGGTGTGCTGTAGTCCATGGGGTCACAAAGCGTGGGACATGACTGAGTGACTCAACAACAATAGGTGTTAAAAGCAGTGCCCAGAACAGTGCCAATCCATGAAGAGTAGGAAAGGTGAGGGTTCTGTTTTAGTTTCTATATTTCAAGAATATCTCTGTCAAACACTAACTGAATACAAGCTAAGCCTTCAACAATTAATAAAAGTAAACCCTAGGGCTTCCCCTGGTGGTCCAGTGGGTAAGGACACCGCCTTGCAGTGCAAGGGGCGCCGGTTCGATCCCTGGCCTGGGAAGATCCCACGTGCCGCGGAGCGGCTGGACTGATGTGTTCAATGACCGAACCAGAGCTCGGGGGTGCATGTGCCCAGAGCTGGCGCTCTGCAACGATAGACGCCACCACGATGGGAGGCCCATGTGGGTCAAAGAACAAAGATGGATGAAAATAGAGAAATGAAAGACCAATAGAAGTGGCCCGCCCACTCCCCTCCCTCCCCAACCCCTGCCCAAAATAAATAAATAAATAAATAAATCTTTAAAAAAAAAAAAAAGTAAACCCTAGGAGAAGGGGAGACTCTTGCTTCCTGATTTAATACACTATAATATTTGAATGTCCAGTTTTCAGCAACAATAAAATTACAGAGCATACATAGAAGGAGAGAAGTATGATCCATTCAAATGAAAAAAATGAACTGACAAAATTGTTCATGAGGAAGCTCAAACACTAGACTTACTAGAGAAAAGGTTTGAAAAGATTACTTTAGATATACTCAATGTATAAAGGACTTCCCAGATAGTGCTAGTGGTAAAGAACCCACCTGCTAATGCAAGAGACATAAGAGACACAGGTTCAATCCCTGGGTTGGGAAGATCCCCTGGAGGAGGGAATGGGAACCCACTCCAGTATTCTTGCCTAGAGAATCCCATGGTCAGAGGAGCCTGGCAGCCAGGCTATGGTCCATGGGGTCACAAAGAGTCGGACATGACTGAAGTGACTTAGCATGCACGCAAAGACTAAAAGAAAACCAAGGACAGGAATAAAGGAAACCAGCTACAGCTGTTGAGAGGTCACAATCATTACTATTGCCAGAAAAACGCATTGCTGTATTATCAGATTGCAGCTTTCCACCTCTTTCTTCAATTCCTTTATTCCTCTTATACATTATGGTGGCTTATTTAAAAATAAGTATAAAAGTCTAAATCATATTTTATTTTTTAGGTAATTCTATTAGGGGAAACACTGACCAAAACTGCCCATGCTAGACAGGCAAGATGGTAGTTATTTGCATGAATTATTACAAAGGGAGGTACCAATAAGGAACACAGAACTAACAAGCTACCACCACCCAGAAGAATTCAGGAAAGGTCAAAAGGAGGGAGGAGATGCCACTTTGTACGTCCTATAGGCCTCCCAGAATCCTTCTTGTTGGCATCCATCTTGGCTGAGCAATGCACTCGCCACCGGGAAGGACTGTGAGCCAGAATGATTGATCAGAGACAACCTGGAAATGCATCCCATCACCATAAAAGCTGAGACTGCAAGCCACATGACAGAGCAGTCCTCCTGGGTTCCCTAACCTCCTGCTCTCCACCCAGTGCCTCTTCCCAATAAAGTCTCTTGCTTTGTCAGCATGTATGTCTCCTTCAAAAGTTCATTTCCAAGTAACAGACAAGATCCCTTTCTCAGGCCCTCAAAGGGGTCCCCCTGCCTGTAACAATTCCATATATATTTAATACTCAATTTTTTTTTTACTGTCAACATGTAATTTATGTCTATCATGGCATTTGTCATCACTGTATAAGTAGGTTTTAAAAATTAAAATTTAAGAGGTTCTACTCATTTGAGCATTAATTCATTTAATAATAAATTAAAAGCAAGCATGAGTTTCATTTAATGGTATCATAAGCTGCAGAGATTCTTTCAAGATGGTTATGAACTGATTTTTTTTTTTTTTTGTCGCCTTTTCAATCAGAACAGAACTCTATTAAAGCAGTGTCAGCAAAATTATCTTTAAAGAACTACTGAATGAACAGAGCACACACCAAATGTATGTGGTACAGGTGATAACAAAAGACAGGTCAGGGACTCTGCCCTCAGGGAAACTACAGTCAGAATCAGGTACCACATTCTGCAGTATATAGTTCATGAGCGAGGGGAACAGTGTTCCAAGCCTCAAAGAGGAGAGATACTGGGGCTCCAACTGATTCTGAGCAGGACCCTGTGGGGCTCACGGGCACAAAAAGCCTTTCTGTGCCCCCCACTTACTGATTATAGGAAATAGGCTTCATTCAGCCTCCATGACCTTCCCTGAGCTCCAAGGGCAGGTTCAAACAGACGCCAAGTAGGGACGGGAAGGGACAGAGACATGGAAGGAACAGTCAAGAATAAGAGTGCAGCCTTGGGGCAAGTTCCTGGTTTCCCCTCAAGAGATGTACATTACATCTTTGAGCTGTTTTGTGGATATAGAAACCTCAGCAGGCAGGAGAAGTTAATGACATGCTTGCTGTCCACAGGCACATAGACCCCAGACCAGCTGAAACCAAAAGGTTCATGATGCTGACTCCCACTTACCCATCCACCGCCAACCAATCAGAAGAGCCACAAGCTGATCACACCTTCATTGAACCATTACTATTAAACTCCTCCCTATCTCCTCCATGTGGGGACACACAGTTCTGAGGGACACAGAGCATCCGAGGGGCCCACTGTCCTCCTTTGCCTGGAAAAGCAATAAAGCTATTCTTTTCTACTTCACCCCAAACTGTCTCCAAGATTTAATTTGGTGTTGAGATACGGAGGCCAGATTAGGTTTCACAACCTACAAGTATGATTGATGGTACCTTGGGGTAATTTTAGGGTCTGGACCAGCTGAAGCCCAAGTAGAGTGACTCCCCAGTTGCTGAGACCTGCCATTTCTAGGAAGGGAAGAATCTTGGCACTGCTCCCACTTATGAAACACTGGACCACATTCAAAGAGAAGGTTCTTATTTCTCATCTTTTTGGCTCCTCCACTATCTCTATCCAAGGATAAAAAGGGAGAGGGTCCCTCCAAGAGGGCCTCATGGGGATGTGAGCTGCACCTCCATGTGTCCTGCCCTTGCTGCCTGCCCTCTTTCCCAGGGACCTCCCTGAGCACACCTGGGGGAATTCTAAGAAATTCTGAGAAGGATACCTGTCTGACTGATAAACATCTATTTCTCACAGACTCAACGTGAATTTATACCATGAGTGAAAAAGTTCTACTTGTGGGATCTTACTGAGGACTATAGCCTGAGAGGCAGTTTCTCAGATAGCTCTGAGAAAGTACTCTGAAGAGTAAAGGATGAGCCTGGATATACAGCAGTTTGAGGCTGGAAAAAAAAAGTATGTTCGAACATCAAAAGATTACTGTGGGACTTCTCTGGTGGTCCAGTGGGTCCACTTTGCAGTGCAAGGGGCACTGGTTCAATCCCTGGCCCGGGAAGATCCCACATGCCACAGAGCAGCTGGACCAGTGTGCCCAATTATGAGCCAGCGCTCTGGAGTCCACGCGCCCAGAGCTGGTGCTCTGCAACGAGATACCACAGCAATGGGAGGCCCACATAGGCCAAAGAAGAGAGATGGATGAGAATAAAAATTGAAAAAAAAATTAAAAAGAGGCCAAAAAAAAAAAAAGAAAGATTACTGTGAGTCACAAAGAACAGACATCTTAATGATTTTAGTGCTTTTCTAGGTACAGGAAGACGCAAGAGTCTGGACTCTGAAATTACTCCTTAGATATGCATCTAAACTACCAACAGCCAGTGTCCAAAGCACAGGATGCTTCCAATTTTTCTCCACCCTGAATCCTCTCAAGGGAACACTGCTGCAGTGGCTAATGGCTTGGTCCTCAAGGGGGAAATCACTAGCCTGTGAGAGAGAGGTTTCACAACCTACAAGTATGATTGATGGTACCTTGGGGTAATTTTAGGGTCTGGACCAGCTGAAGCCCAAGTAGAGTGACTCCCCAGTTGCTGAGACCTGCCATTTCTAGGAAGGGAAGAATCTTGGCACTGCTCCCACTTATGAAACACTGGACCACATTCAAAGAGAAGGTTCTTATTTCTCATCTTTTTGGCTCCTCCACTATCTCTATCCAAGGATAAAAAGGGAGAGGGTCCCTCCAAGAGGGCCTCATGGGGATGTGAGCTGCACCTCCATGTGTCCTGCCCTTGCTGCCTGCCCTCTTTCCCAGGGACCTCCCTGAGCACACCTGGGGGAATTCTAAGAAATTCTGAGAAGGATACCTGTCTGACTGATAAACATCTATTTCTCACAGACTCAACGTGAATTTATACCATGAGTGAAAAAGTTCTACTTGTGGGATCTTACTGAGGACTATAGCCTGAGAGGCAGTTTCTCAGATAGCTCTGAGAAAGTACTCTGAAGAGTAAAGGATGAGCCTGGATATACAGCAGTTTGAGGCTGGAAAAAAAAAGTATGTTCGAACATCAAAAGATTACTGTGGGACTTCTCTGGTGGTCCAGTGGGTCCACTTTGCAGTGCAAGGGGCACTGGTTCAATCCCTGGCCCGGGAAGATCCCACATGCCACAGAGCAGCTGGACCAGTGTGCCCAATTATGAGCCAGCGCTCTGGAGTCCACGCGCCCAGAGCTGGTGCTCTGCAACGAGATACCACAGCAATGGGAGGCCCACATAGGCCAAAGAAGAGAGATGGATGAGAATAAAAATTGAAAAAAAAATTAAAAAGAGGCCAAAAAAAAAAAAAAGAAAGATTACTGTGAGTCACAAAGAACAGACATCTTAATGATTTTAGTGCTTTTCTAGGTACAGGAAGACGCAAGAGTCTGGACTCTGAAATTACTCCTTAGATATGCATCTAAACTACCAACAGCCAGTGTCCAAAGCACAGGATGCTTCCAATTTTTCTCCACCCTGAATCCTCTCAAGGGAACACTGCTGCAGTGGCTAATGGCTTGGTCCTCATAGACCTGGGATGGTGGGCAATATTCCCTATCCACATATGGCTCCTTTCGTGGACTCTCTCTGTTCTTTTCTTAAATATAAACATTCCACCTTAAGTTCCCCACTTGTCACCCTGTATCTGGAAAAGGATGACTTACCTGCTGCTCTTGAAAGCACCATGGACTGCTATGAAAAGTATAAAGTACTGCCAAGGATTCATGATGTCTTATGTAAAACTGGTAGAGAAAGGCAAGACTGATCTAATTCAGAGAGCAATGGACTTCGTGAGCCAAGAACAAGGTGAATGGACTATGCTCTATGATCTCTTCTTTGCCTTCCAACAAACAAGAAATTACAAAGAAGCCAAGAAGATCAATGAGCTGGTGCAATGGTAAAGAATCCATCTGCCAATGCATGAGACTCGAGAGACACAGGTTTAATCCCTGGGTTGGGAAGATCCCCTGGAGGAGAAAATGGCAACCCACTCCAATAGTCTTGCCTGGATCATGTACAGAGTCAGGCACAAGTGACTACAAACCACATTCCTCAGAGAGAGGAAAAACATTAAGTGGATTCATGCTAGGAAAATTCCATAGGTTTATCAGATCTGCTTTCTCTTATCAGAGCCTTAAGAATTTCACATTTCTGGTAGAATGGAGATCAAAGATTCAAATTTCTCCTACTTCTCAGCTACGCTTGAGGCTAACTACTTGAGGGCATCAGTGTGCTGTCCTTAGTATCTGGAGTGTACTCTCTGGGTGTTTCTTAGCTTAGAGCTATGCCTAAAGGTAAAGCTGTCCTTTAGATACCAGAGACCAGGGAGTCCTCTAACCTTTTCTCTGTCTTTTGATCACACAAGATTCTAAAAAAGCAATCCAGAAGATCCCTGCAGAAACCTGAGAATAATTTCTTTGTCTCAGTGGTTTTATGACCACTGCTCCTACTGTACATAACTCACTGCTTTTATAAGAGAGGTAAGGCCAGGACTTTGTGAGCCAGGAAGGATTGAGAGATGAAAGCTATATATTTTACCCATGACCCAAGGACTTCTGGCAAGCTGTCTTACCTAAGCCGGGATCTGCCTTTTTTTTTCTAGCCTACTTTTTAAGATTTTGTGTTTTTAGAGCCGTTTTAGCTCTATAGTAAAACAGAGAGGAAGGTACAGAGATTTCTCATATACTCTGTCTGCAACATCCACAGGCTCCCCCATCACCAATATCCCTCACCAAAACGTGACACTTTTTACAATCAATGAACTTATATCTACATATTATAATTACCCACAGTCCAGAATTTATACTAGAGTTGAATCTTGATGTTGTACATTCCATGGGTTTGGATAAAATGTATAATGACATGCATCTAGCATTGTAAGAATATTTTCACTGCTGAAAAAAGACGATGCTGTTAAAAGTGCTGCACTCAATATTCCAGAAAACTCTGAAACTTCAGCAGTGGCCTCAGGACTGGAAAAGGTCAGTGTTTATTCCAATCCCAAAGAAGAGCAATGCCAAAAAATGTTCAAACTACTGCACCACTGTATTCTTTTCACATGCCAGCAAAGTAATGCTCAAAATCTTTCAAGATAAGCTCAAACAGTATGTGAACCAAGAACTTCCAGATGTCCAAGCTGGATTTAGAAAAGTCAGAGGAACCAGAGATCAAACTGCTAACATCCACTGGGTCACAGAAAAAGCAAGAGATTTCCAGAAAAATACCTACTTTCGCTTCATTGACTGTGTGGATCACAACAAACTGGAAAATTCTTAAAAAGATGGGAATACTGGACCACCTTACTTGCTTCCTGTGAAACCAGCATGCAGGACAAGAAGTATCAGTTAGAACTGGACATGAAACAACAGACTTTGTTTCAAACTGGGAAAGGAGTATTTCAAGGCTGTATATTGTCACCCTGCTTATTTAACTTATATGCAGAGTACAGTATGCAAAATGCTGGGCTGGTTGAAGCACAAGCTGGAACCAAGATTGCTGGTAAAAGTATCAATAATCTCAACATGCAGATGACACCATCCTTATGGCAGAAAGCAAAGAGGAACTAAGGAGCCTCTGGCTTAAAATTCAGCATTCAGGCTTTCCCTGGCAGTCCAATGGTTAAAGAGTCTGCCTTACAGTGCAAGGGGCACTGGTTTGATCCCTGTCCTGGGAAGATCCCACGTGCCGTGGAGTGGCTGGATCAGTGTGTTCAATTGCAAGCCAGCGCTCTGGAGCACATGTGCCCAGAGCTGCTGCTTTCAAATGAGAGAGGCCACTGCAATGGGAGGCCCACGCATGCCAAAGAATAAAAAAGATGAATGAATATAAATATAAATTTAACAGAGACATGAAAGAAAAAGAGGCATGATGGGGAAAAGGAAAAAAAAAATCAGCATTCAAAAAACAAAGATCATGGCATTTGGTCCCATCATTTCATGGCAAATAGATGGGCAAACAATGAAACAATGACAGACTTTATTTTGGGGGGCTCCAAAATCACTGTAGATGATGACCATAGCCATGAAATTAAAAGATGCTTGCTCCTAGGAAGAAAAGCTATGACAAACCTAGACAGTGTATTCAAAAGCAGAGACATTACTCTGCCAACAAAGGTCCATGTAGCCAAAGCTACAATTTTCCCAGTCATGTATGGATATGAGAGCTGGACCATAAAAAAGGCTGAGCACAGAAGAATTGATGCCTTTGAATTGTGGTGCTGGAGAAGACTCTTGAGAGTCCCTTGGACTGCAAGGTGATCAAACCAGTCAATCTTAAAGGAAATAAACCCTGAATACTCACTGGGAGGACTGATGCTGAATCTGAAGCTCCAATACTTTAGCCACCTGATGCAAAGATGACTCATTGGAAAAGACTCTGATGCTTGGAAAAATCGAAGGCAAAAGGAGAAGGGGGTGACAGAAGATGAGATGGTTGAATGGTATCACCAACTCAATGGACATGAGTTTGAGCAAGCTCTGGGAGATGGTGAAGGTCAGGGAAGCCTGGTGTGCTGCAGTCCATGAGGTCACAAAGAGTCAGACACAACTGAGCAACTGAACTGAACTGAAAAGATCTGTGTTCTCAGAAAGACCTACTTTGAATCTTGGAAATAAAGTTCCTGGGATGAGTTCCTTGTGACTGTGCTCATGGCCTTTCGGTCATAGCTTCAAAGGGCATCAGAAGTGCCACCACCAGGCCCAGCCTGCACCCCTCAGGACTCAACAGAGAGGCTGCTTCCACTGGGACCCGAATCCAGGGTTTCATCAGGTCCTTCCTGCCCAAGTGCACCTCCCACCCATGTAGTTCAGTGATTCCCAGCCTTTACAGAATCTTCTGTGGACAATGAGAAGCTTAAGTGAAAGAGAAGAGCCTCATGCTTGGGGGTTCTGGTCATCATGGCTGCTGTAGGTCTCTCACCATGGACTAAGTGAGCCGCCTTATATTTTGCACTTGACTGGGAAGAGTAAAGCAAGAAGCAATTGAGAAATGCTGGAAATCCCAGACTCAAATCCTCCTTACCCCCTAGGAGGGGCAAACTGAGTGGAAGAGAAGAAACCAACTTAACTAAAGACCAACCAACCAAAGACTATACTTAAGATATTCTTGCTTTTCTCATCAGGAGGGCTGGATTAAGGCGTGAGTTCAAAATAAAAACAATTTAAATTGGGAAATAAGTGTGAGGAAGTCCAAATTCTCACACAGTTCTCTTCCCCACCAGTCTAACCAACAGTTCTGCCCATTCTACCCGCATCCCCAGTCCCTTTCTCTTTGTGGCCAGGGCCCTACTGACTGTTGTCTGAAGCATGTACCTAGCTCACTGCCCACATCAGCCACAGAGCATCCTTTAAAACAAAGCAAGCGTAAGAAACATATCCTGTGACTCTCACCACTTCAGGTTCGCATCTCCTCTGTTCCCTTGAGAGCTAGCACAGTCATCAGCAGCGGTGGCTGGGAACCTGGAGGCTGAGATTGAGGAGTAAGGCGCTGTTGGGAGGGACTGGTGGAAGGAAGAACCCTGAGACCCTCTCCCCATGGTACATGCTCCCTGCTCCAGTCAGATGGCTGTCCTGAGGTTACACTCCCGTGAGCTGTGCTCAGACCCCTTGTCTCTCAATCTCTCTCTCTCCCTGTGTGCTTGTCTCTCTCTTACACAAACATGCAGTTTCAAGTCAAGTAACAATATCCAGGAAGGTGGTTCAGACAAAGAAAGAAGACCTAAATTAGGTTTAGGTTTGGAGACCTAAATTCAAATTAATTTTGCCCCAGGGGCTAAAGTGTAGAACCCTTCAGATGCATGAAATGTGCTCAGAACTGATTACAAACAAGCAGATATTAGCCACATTCCTCCTATCAACTACCAATCAGCTCTTACCAATTTGACTGCCAATGACTGAACAACAAAGGCATTTGCCACCTGCCTCTGTGGAGACTGAGCCCCGCGTGGTTGGGAGCTGCTGACCTTTAACACCCCTTGAGGTAGTAGTTCAGGGTGGAGTAAGCACTCTGCTCCAGGGAATCTGGTGGGGCAGGTCTTTAGATAGGTGGATGCTTTTAGGAACAGATTTTATTATCTCAATAGTTGCATCTCCTCATATTTAGAAAAGTACTAAATCTCCTCATGGTGACATCAGATCCTTGTAACTAACCTAAAACCCCTTTGTAAGATGACTGTTTATTAGTATGGAACTCCCCCTTCCTCAAAATGTTATATATTGATCTTCCTCCTGCTGCCTCTCTGAAGCAGTCTCTCAGAGCTATCTGGGGTGCTGCCTCCTGGGCTGCAGTCCTAATTATGCCCTCAATAAAACTTAACCCACAACTCTCAAGCTGTTCATCTTTTTTTAGTCGACACTCCCCTTCTCCTGTGTTTTACAGTGAAGACATCTGAGAGAAAAAGTAGGTGGCACATAATGAGAGTAAATATGGTAATCTGGTCATTTGCAAGTTCAAGCGCTGGACTTGGGACTTAGGAGTGCCAGATGGAGGCCATTTACAGACTACCTCTGACCTGGACTGAAATGTGGGTGAGAGACAGGATTGGCTCAGATCCTGAGAAATAACCACCTCTGACTATAGCACAGGGAGGAGGAGCCCTGCCCTGCCTTCAGCAGGAGCCGTAGCCTCTCGCCCAGGTTAAGTGTTCACCCCCAGGGAGAGACCCAGCTATTACGTCCGTCTTCCAACAAGGCAGCTGCTTCAGCGATACTGATGTTCTGACTGATCCTTTATTCCTGATTGTTCAACTTGGACCTTGAAGGAGAAAACGGACCTCAGAGGGAAATTCAGAGCAAAGAAATCACCACCTAACAGGTATGGTTTTTGTTTCTCTTCTGCGAGGGGAGCAGGGTATCGCTCCCGGCTCCATGTGAAAGAAGCATGCGAACACAAATATACCTTTAAGTGTGAGGTCAGCATCGCAATGGGGTGTGGGTGTGTTGGCCTCCCTGCTCTCCACATTCCCAGGATGGAGAAAACCATGAAGGCAATCGCTTGATGTTGTCGCATTAACGATGCCTCGTGATCCTGCATTTGCCACCTGGAGAAATCATCACAGTGGAGGCCTCACCACACATGAGCCACTGTCAGTCACACAATGCGCAGTCATACAGACACACGCCATCAGCTTCCTCGCGGGTGCTGCTGGAGGCTCCTAGCCCAGGAAACACCATGGTCAGGGACTCCGGGCGCTGGAGCTCCAGGAGCTGGGAGCAGCCTAGCTCTGGCTCCTGCAGCCTGCTGAATGAGTGCTGGCAGACCCTGGAACCAAGCCTGAGACGAAGGAGCACGACCGTCACGGGGCCTCACCCCCTCGGGGAGGGGTACCCCAAGGCCACCCCCACCCTGCACAGCCCTGGGCCTGAGCTGGCTTTGGACCAGCGCATTTCCTGTCTCTTATGGCATGAGAGGTACCCTGGCCCACAGAACCGAGCGTCTCCCACACGTGCCCAGCACCACCAAGCCTTACCCCCGACCTCACAGCCCAGCCAGGCTGAAACCAAAGGCCAGAGACTTTGCCTTAAGGCAACTCTGCACCTGGGGATATTCGGGAGTCACCTTGGAGGCCACCAACCTTGACTCAGTGAGTTACATGGGCAAGCACTACTCACCCACTGCCACCCCATGGGTGGTTGTGAGATTCTGCTTTTGGGAAGGGTGATGGTCACCAAGATGGTCATGGGAAATGGATTCTCTCCACTGGGATGGTGTCTGGTCTCTAACGAAATGACCGAAGTCTAAAATATTCTAAACGAGGCCCCAGAGGCTACTGCCTGTTTAATTAGTTGGTTAATATGAAAGATTATTTTTATATAAATATTCTAATGTATTTAAGATTTTTATTTAAAACACATTTTAGTTACATTAGAAACTTAGTCTAAATAAGGAATTTGCCAACTATAGCTCACAAGCAAAATGTGAGCCATTTGTTTTTATAAAGTTTTATGGGAATGCAGCTTTGCTCATTCATTATATTCATCATGTGGCATTAGCTATAGATGCTTTTGCCCTACAACAGTGGAACTGAGTAGCTGTAAAAGAGACGGTGTAGCCACCAAGGCCTAAAATATTAAGGGTCTGGCCTTTTACAGAAAAAGTTTGCCACCTCCAGTCTCAAGCTATCAACATGTCCCTCAGTTATTATGGAATAAACATAACCATAAAACTGACTAAACCACTGTAACAGCTTCTAAAAATTACAAACGTTAACACCTGACTCCATGCTCCTTGTAAAATGAAAAGGCAGCATTAGATGGAGTGAAATTTTCCGTCAGATACCCTGCGAGGTGCGGATCCCCTGTTCCTCCAAAAGTAACCGTCTGCTCACTTTGGCGTGCATACTGCCAGACGGCCTGCTTCGCATGCACACATGCATGAATGTCCTAACACACTGCACTGTCTTGTTAGTCTCTGCTTTTCCACTCAGCAAACTTTCCCTCCCCATATTTCATATGGAGACTTTCCACATCTATGTATAGCTTTTATCTCTTTCATTTAACTGCTACACAGTATTGCACAAAGTGCAATCCTTTCATTTAGTCATTTCTTTTTTTGATGAATATTTCAGTGGTTTCCAATGTTCCCCTCTTACCAAGAATGCTCCAGGGACTCTCCCTGTCTCTGTCTTCTTGTGCCCACCATCAAGTGCTTTCCGAGAGGAGCGACTGAGAGGTTGAATTACTGCGTCATAGGATCCGTGCGTTTTAAGCTCTGACACTGTCAGACAGTCCGTCCCAGTGCCTGCACCATCTTACACTCTCCCAGCTGGGAACAACAGCTACTATTCCTCCACACCCTGATGCTTGCTACTTATTAAACATTTGATTTCTTTCCCAACTGGATGAGTGAGAATAGTAGCCCATTTAGAAAAGGAATTCCATTTCCCTGATTACTAATATATTAGTTTGCCAGACTGGCGAAGTACCACAGACTGGATGGCTTATACAAAAGAAATTTATTTTTTCACAGAAAGGGCAGAAAGTCCAAAGTGCATCTCTGGTGTGTCTCTTTGTGTCCATGTTCCTCTTCTTACAAAGAGACCCATCATGTTGGGTTAGGGTCCACCCTAATGACCAGACTTGAACTTAATCCCCTCTTTAAAGGTCCTGTTTTCAAATGCAGTCTGAGGTCCTGGGGAACACAAGTCGACCCACAACAAACAGTGAGGCTGGGCATTTTTAGAAAATAATTCTTGACCATTCTATTCCTTCTTAATTGTCTATTCTTATCTTTAGCTCATTTTATACTGGGTTATCTTTGTCCAATCAGTTGTGGGAGTCTAAAATTTATTCCTGACAATGACTCTTTGATATAGTCTAAAATTGTCACTTGTGTTCTTTTTTTTCACTTTTGTGTTCTTAACTTTGCATCATGGTTTTAGTCATCAGAAGATTTGACTAATACCGTTTTCGTTTTTATTATTTTGATGGCGTTCATCTTATTGATTTTCTTCTTTACGGACTTCGTTTTTTTTTTTTTTTTTTTAAGAAAGGCTTCTCAATAGCCAAGATTATGTTAATAGTTTGGCACACTTTTATTTTTCCTTCTAATTTTGGTCTCTCTTACTGATTCTCTATCCACTTATTTTCATCCATCTTTATTCTTTGGCAGGTGTGGGCCTCCCATTGCCATGGCCTCTCTTGTTGCAGAGCACTGGCTCTGAGCGCATGCTCTCCAGAGGACTGGCTGGTAATTGGACACACTGGTCCAGCCACTCCTTGGCACCTGGGATCTTCCCAGGCCAGGGATCAAACTGATGCCCCTTATTAATTCTTCTAATTGCATTAACTGAAAAGGCTTCCTTACTCTATTCATTTGAAATGTCGCCTCTATCATGTATTAATTTCCCTATTTTACCTGTCTAGACCTGTATTCTATATTATTTTCTATTTATTTTCCATTCCTGAGGCTCTTTCCATTATAGCTTTACTGCTTTTGATTTTTTCACTAAAATCTGTTTTGTGTTTTTGATGTTTCATCTGGTCACCTGAGTTCCCTTAATTGTTGTAAAAGTTTCTATTGTTTCCTTTGGAATTTCCTGACAGACATCATATTATATGTATGTAACAAGAGTTTTGTTCTTTCTAATTTTCACAGTCTTTTATTTTTCTGGTCTTACTGCCTTCATGGCCTTCCAGCACAGTGCTGAATCATGGTCATGACAGAGGACAGACACAGGGCTGATGTACACAGTTGTACATGTAGTACACTGCACAAGGCCAGAGGTACTATTCACCCTTAGATGTCTTAGGTATTTCTGTCACGTTGCTGATTTGAATTCATTTTTATTTCATACTGTGAACTCGTATTTCTTGGAGACGTCTCTGCAGGATTCTTTGGGGGTGGAGTTGTGTGCTCTGGTTACAACCTGGGAACACCACAGGAGTGTGGGGGGGGACTCCTCTCACATAGGGGTCTTCTGATGTAGACAGTGTTGGGAAGAATTCTCAGCCACTTGAGACCGGCTCCTCTACTGCCAAACCTCCTGAACTTCTGTGAAACACTGAAATAACAAACTGAATACCCAATTGATAATTCAGATAAAGAGATATCGCTAAACCTCTCCTCTAATAGACAGAACAGCCCTCCCAGGTCTCTACAAATTCCAAACAGTCAAACTATAAAACCATCGACAGTGAAAGCACTTCACATGCAGGTAAGAGACAGGCAGTGACATCAGAGTTCAGTGCACTTTGTGAAATACTGGAAGAGGGGACAGGGTGTACTTTTGACTTGGGGTGAACCACGTTGAGGAATGAACCTTCTGACCTCGATAACTGTGCCCAGGAGGCACAAAGGCCAGATTTCATTTATGGCCACCTAAAGATAGGCGCTGGCCCTGAAGGAAGTTCATACCAGGCGACTGTTGCTGCACTGCCTCTGGGTGTCTGTTCCTGCCAGGGCTCAGGAGGGGAGCCTCCTCTTTAGAATATTTGATTCAGTTAAAAACAAAACCCTGTAAATATATGATCTCATTTTAACCCCATGAGGTTTGTGACAGAAATTTAACGGACATATTGTATCTAGTTGCACTACAGAAAGAAGCAGAACACAGGGTAAAGAAAAGGCCCATGGTTGAGTACCTTTGTGACTCTGGACACACTTCAAAGCCCCATGTTTACTGGTCATTTGGGTTCCCTTAATTGTTGTAAAAGTTTCTATTGTTTCCTTTGGAATTTCCTGACAGACATCATATTATATGTATGTAACAAGAGTTTTGTTCTTTCTAATTTTCACAGTCTTTTATTTTTCTGGTCTTACTGCCTTCATGGCCTTCCAGCACAGTGCTGAATCATGGTCATGACAGAGGACAGACACAGGGCTGATGTACACAGTTGTACATGTAGTACACTGCACAAGGCCAGAGGTACTATTCACCCTTAGATGTCTTAGGTATTTCTGTCACGTTGCTGATTTGAATTCATTTTTATTTCATACTGTGAACTCGTATTTCTTGGAGACGTCTCTGCAGGATTCTTTGGGGGTGGAGTTGTGTGCTCTGGTTACAACCTGGGAACACCACAGGAGTGTGGGGGGGGACTCCTCTCACATAGGGGTCTTCTGATGTAGACAGTGTTGGGAAGAATTCTCAGCCACTTGAGACCGGCTCCTCTACTGCCAAACCTCCTGAACTTCTGTGAAACACTGAAATAACAAACTGAATACCCAATTGATAATTCAGATAAAGAGATATCGCTAAACCTCTCCTCTAATAGACAGAACAGCCCTCCCAGGTCTCTACAAATTCCAAACAGTCAAACTATAAAACCATCGACAGTGAAAGCACTTCACATGCAGGTAAGAGACAGGCAGTGACATCAGAGTTCAGTGCACTTTGTGAAATACTGGAAGAGGGGACAGGGTGTACTTTTGACTTGGGGTGAACCACGTTGAGGAATGAACCTTCTGACCCCTCGATAACTGTGCCCAGGAGGCACAAAGGCCAGATTTCATTTATGGCCACCTAAAGATAGGCGCTGGCCCTGAAGGAAGTTCATACCAGGCGACTGTTGCTGCACTGCCTCTGGGTGTCTGTTCCTGCCAGGGCTCAGGAGGGGAGCCTCCTCTTTAGAATATTTGATTCAGTTAAAAAAAAAACCCTGTAAATATATGATCTCATTTTAACCCCATGAGGTTTGTGACAGAAATTTAACGGACATATTGTATCTAGTTGCACTACAGAAAGAAGCAGAACACAGGGTAAAGAAAAGGCCCATGGTTGAGTACCTTTGTGACTCTGGACACACTTCAAAGCCCCAGTTTCCCCGTTTGTTAAAAAGATAATACAGCCTGCCCTGCCCTGTGCAACCAGGGGTAAGCCCTGCTCTGCCTGCCTCACACATCCCCACGTGAGATGATTTTGAAATCATTTGGTAAACAACAAAACCTGTGTAATGTGAGCTAATAAATTTATCAAACTTCTCCCTTCGATGAACAAAAACCAAGTCACTTTAAGCATCACTGCTGACTTCTTAGAAATTCAATTCTCATATAATTTCCCTTCACCTGCTTTTTCCCTCGTTACCCTCTGGGCACACAGGCAGACATCTACATAGTATAAAACATACATGCTGCATATACACAAATAAAACACATATCCACAAAACATACCAGATAATCTTGCTGTTTCCAATACTTTCTATCCCTAAGAACGTGAGTTTTCTACCATTTCCCTTTTCATTTAGACTCTTTGTTGTTAAGACTCTTCGACGCCAAGGAGCTCGCTCTTTTCTCCCCATAATCTCAGTAACCTGGTTGCAAACCTTTTTGACTCATTTGAAGATTAAATGTATTTTAAATGTATATGGAACTCCTCCCCACCCTCTGTTACTGAGAAGGGGCTGTCTCACCCCCAAATGTAAACTGACTGTAAACAACAATTTATGGTGCCGGTCGTTTTGTGTGTATGTCTGCCCACTTCCTCTGTTTTCCAGACGCCAAAGACTTTTTTTTTTTTTTTCCCTTACCTTATCCTCTGCCCATTGCTCGGTCAGAGCCTCCACTGCGTCCTTTGTGTCCTGCTGATTTTCTGTCTGGGTGGCTGGAGTCCATAGGTCTTCGCTGCTCTAGTGTGGACGGCAGACCACCAGCAGCAGCAGTTCCAGTGAGCAGGGAGCAGGCCAGAAAGGCAGGAAGGGCTGAGGCCCACCCTGAATCCGGGCACTGGAATTTGCATCTTAACAAGCTCCTCAGCAGCAGCATGTGGGACCTAGCTCCCCAACCAGGGATCAAAACCAGGGACCTTGCATTGGGATCTCGGAGTCTTAGCCCCTGAATTACCAGGGGAGACCCTTGGCTTCTCTTTTAACATTCTCTAAATACCTTATCAACAACTGTTTAGTGACAGGTCATTTGTAAAAATTGTGTACAATACACCTAATATTTACCTACCATCGTAACCATTCAACTATATGGTTCGGTAATGTTAAGTATACTTATATTGCATAAGCATTCTCCACACTTTTTTCATCCTATAAAACTAAAACTCTATATTCATTAAACAACGACTTGTTATTTCCCTCTTCCCACAGCCCCTGGGAACCACCATCCTACTTTAACTTTATTGAAAAAATAATTGCAATATAATTGTGTATGTTTAAAGTGTACAATATGATGATTTGATATACATATACACAGCTGAGTGATTATCAAGATCAAGATAATTATCACATCCGTCCCTTCACGAAGTGAACACAGCTAACTCGTATGTGTGTGGTAAGAATGCTTAAGATGTGCTCTCAGCAACTTTCAAATAATACAGTATTATTAATTGCAGTCAGTATGCTGTGTACAGCCACCATTCTACTTCCTGTTTCTGTGAGTCTCACTACTCTGGGTACCTCATATAAGTTACACAGTATTTTTCTTTTTTTCTTTTTCCCAACTTCATGCCACGAGCTCTTATTTATTTATTTATTTACTATTTTCATCCATCTTTATTCTTTGGCATGTGTGGGCCTCCTGTTGCAGTGGCCTTTCTTGGTGCAGAGCACTAGCTCCGGGCACATACGCTCCGGAGAGTTGGCTCACAAATGGACACACCTAGGTCCAGCCGCTTCGCGGCACATGGGATCCTCCCAGGCCAGGGATCGAACTGGTGCCCCTTGCACTGCAAGGCAGACTCTTTTCTCACTGGACCACTAAGGAAGCCCGTATTTGTCCTTTTGTCTGGCTTATTTCACTTAGCATAATGTTCTTAAGTGTCACTCATGTTGTAACATCTATAACACGTGCCAGAATTACCTTCCTTTCCAGGATGAAAATATTTCATTATGGATATATATCCATTTATCATATATTATTTATCCATTTAACTGCTTGTATATTTTGGTTACTTCTGCCTGTCGACTGCTGTGAATAATGCTGCTGTGAACATGGGTGTGCAAATCATCTCTTCAGTACCCTGGTCTGAAGCCAGAGTAGAACCAATCATCCATTGATCCTATTTTTAATTTTCTGAGGCATCTCCATACTGTTTTTCATAGTGGCCGTAATACGTAAGAGTTCTATGTGCTCCACATCCTTGCCATCGCTTGCTATTTTGTTTTTGTGACAGCAGCCATCCTAATGGGTGTGTGATGAGATCTCGCTGTGAGACCAACTGACAGAGTCCTGATCACTCCACACAGTACTGTTAAGGAGGGGTTTGTTTTCTATGTTTTTTTTTTTTTTTTTATGTTTCTCTGTGTGGGTGTGGTGAAAGTCGCTTAATATAAACCATACTATTCCCATCGTATTTAACTCTGAGGTTCAGTGACACTAAGTATGCCAGTGACACTAAGTACATTCACACTGTTGAGCAACTGTCACAGTCTCCTGAGTTCTTCACCTCCCTATCCCCATTAAACATTAATTCCCTATTCCCCACCCCGCCCCCCCAGGCCCTGGCATCTACTAATGTTCTGTCTGACTCTACAAACCTGACTATTCTATGTACCTCATATAAGTGGAATCAAACAGTATTTGTCTGCACCTAGTATATGCTGGAATCCATCCTTAAGGTTAACTTAATATATGCTTTAAATCTCCACCTTAGGGTCATGACTACCTCTATAGGAAAGAAAATACTTTACACTTTACCTCGTAGCTGATCCATTCCAACAATGTTACAGTATTCTCTGAATATGGTGGCCCCCTAGGCAACAGGCCAGCCATCAGGTCCTTTCATTCGGCCCAATCTCTGTATCTGACATTCAACTTCGCCGGGAGAGGATCTAAACTGGTCACTGAATCCCTTGCTACTGAGGAGATCCATTACACCACTCCTCACAGGCCCGGGAAGCCAATGGAGCCCTGGTCTAGGCACCCGGACCTGGTCCAACCAGGAGCCCCTCTGAGGGCAGTGTTGGAGGGACAGGCCTACCAAGCGTCCACCCTCCTCCAGCAGGGTCAGGATGGCACGTTCATGAGTCTCCTTCACAAGGACACAGATGGGAGGTTTTGAACACATGACTGTAGCCCCTTTTACTCCCTCACATGATTCTCTCACAAACACTGGCGTTTTATCTGACGCATCCTTTTTCTGGTGTGGGGAGAGGGAAGAGTAGCACTTCTTTCCATTAAAAGTGTTCCTTGGGGCTTCCCTGGTGGTCCAGTAGGTAAAGAGTCTGCCTTGCAGTGCAAGGGGCACCAGTTCGATCCCTGGCTTGAGAAGGTCCCAGGTGCTGCGAAGCGGCCGGACCGCTGTGTCCAGATTGCAAGCCAACACTCTGGAGCACATGTGCCCAGTGCCGGTGCTCTGCAAGGAGAGAGGCCACTGCAATGGGAGGCCTACACAGACCAAAGAATAAAGATGGATGAAAATTAATAAAGAAAAAACCAATAAGAGGCTAAAATTTAAAAATTATATATATATATGAAAGTGTTCCTTGATCAGGTCCACTTCAAAATTCCAGATCTCACTGTAACTCCCACCTTGCTGTCAACTCATTCTTCTCCAGCTGAAGCCCGCTCCTCCTGCCTCAGAGCAGCCAGAAGGAAGCATGCATACTAAGTCACGCACTCTTGTGCAACTCTTTGTGACGCCATGGATTATACCCCACCAGGCGCCAGGCTCCTCTGCCCATGGGATTCTCCAGGCAAGAACACTGGAGTGGGTTGCCATTCCCATCATCTCCAGTGAATTTCCCAATCCAGGGATTGAACCAGCATCTCTTGCGTCTCTTGTTTTGGCAGGCGGGTTCTTTACCACCAGCACCACCTGGGAAGCCCGCCAGCAGTTAAGAGGGAGCCTCAACTGCTGCCACTCAAATGAGATTGAAGGGTTCATAGTGCGGCCGGGAGGCACCAATGTCTGATCCACTGCAGGGGCCTCTCTGAAGACTGCTTGTTTTCACGCTTTGTCAAGGCACCTGGGCCTGACAACAGCATCAAAACGTAACACAGGGGCTTCCCCTGGTAGTCCAGTGGGTAAGGGCACCGCCTTGCAGTGCAAGGGGCGCCGGTTCGATCCCTGGCCTGGGAAGATCCTACGTGCTGTGAAGTGGCTGGACAGCTGTGTCCAATTACCGAGCCAGAGCTCTGGAGCGCACGCGCCCAGAGCCGGCGCTCTGCAACAACAGAGGCCACCGTGATGGGAGGCCCACAGGAGCCAAAGAACAAAGACAGATGAAAATAGATAAATGAAAGACCAATAGAAGTGGCCCACCCACTCCCCTTCCTCCCCAACCCTACCCCCACCCAAAAAAAAAAAACGTAACACAGAGAGACTGGGCGGAAAAGGCGCTGCTGGTCTGAGGTATAGGCTCCACTGGAGACCTCGGCAGGCTGTGTGGCTTAGTTTTACAGAGGGGGGTGTGTGTGTATTTTAAACATATATGTGTGTGTGGTTTTACAGGCATTATATTTAAAAAATATAAAAATATATACATAATACATACACACGTGTAGTTTTACAGATACAACAGAACCGGAGCAGAGGTGGCTTTAAGCTAAGGAAGCTTAGGTTTCTGGGCCCTCGCTTACATGTGCTCCTCCTCCTGCTATCCTATGTTTCATAACATTTTCAAAAGTAAGACAGTTGTTTTAGATGATTTCTACTCACTGTCACATTTTCCCTGAAGTCCAGAGGGGATGGAATGGCCACGGGCACGTCTGGGACAGCCTCAGGGCAGCGAGCTGGGGACACGCACACTGCGGCCTGGCTGCAGCTGCCGAGGCAGAGCTGACTGACCGCCAGCCGCCGGCCTGGCCACGGGTCCAGACACGCCCCTCTGCCTGTTCATCCACCGTCCCGACAGGGACGTGCAGGGCCTGTCTCACCACGTCACCACGCCCTGAGGTGTCCAACACTGGCTGAAGGAGGGGGCAGAGATTTGAAATGTGTGAAGGCAGAACTTAATTGATGGAAAATTACTCCCAATATAAAAACTCATATAAAAAATATCTTGACAGAGGTTTCCTTAAGTGACAACAATCCTTGACTTAGTTGTGAGGATGAAACTTTTCTCTGTTATAATAAAAAGCAAATTCTGATCAGCAATGCAGGGGCCTCTCTGAAGACTGCTTGTTTTCACGCTTTGTCAAGGCACCTGGGCCTGACAACAGCATCAAAACGTAACACAGGGGCTTCCCCTGGTGGTCCAGTGGGTAAGGGCACCGCCTTGCAGTGCAAGGGGCGCCGGTTCGATCCCTGGCCTGGGAAGATCCTACGTGCTGTGAAGTGGCTGGACAGCTGTGTCCAATTACCGAGCCAGAGCTCTGGAGCGCACGCGCCCAGAGCCGGCGCTCTGCAACAACAGAGGCCACCGTGATGGGAGGCCCACAGGAGCCAAAGAACAAAGACAGATGAAAATAGATAAATGAAAGACCAATAGAAGTGGCCCACCCACTCCCCTTCCTCCCCAACCCTACCCCCACCCAAAAAAAAAAAACGTAACACAGAGAGACTGGGCGGAAAAGGCGCTGCTGGTCTGAGGTATAGGCTCCACTGGAGACCTCGGCAGGCTGTGTGGCTTAGTTTTACAGAGGGGGGTGTGTATTTTAAACATATATGTGTGTGTGGTTTTACAGGCATTATATTTAAAAAATATAAAAATATATACATAATACATACACACGTGTAGTTTTACAGATACAACAGAACCGGAGCAGAGGTGGCTTTAAGCTAAGGAAGCTTAGGTTTCTGGGCCCTCGCTTACATGTGCTCCTCCTCCTGCTATCCTATGTTTCATAACATTTTCAAAAGTAAGACAGTTGTTTTAGATGATTTCTACTCACTGTCACATTTTCCCTGAAGTCCAGAGGGGATGGAATGGCCACGGGCACGTCTGGGACAGCCTCAGGGCAGCGAGCTGGGGACACGCACACTGCGGCCTGGCTGCAGCTGCCGAGGCAGAGCTGACTGACCGCCAGCCGCCGGCCTGGCCACGGGTCCAGACACGCCCCTCTGCCTGTTCATCCACCGTCCCGACAGGGACGTGCAGGGCCTGTCTCACCACGTCACCACGCCCTGAGGTGTCCAACACTGGCTGAAGGAGGGGGCAGAGATTTGAAATGTGTGAAGGCAGAACTTAATTGATGGAAAATTACTCCCAATATAAAAACTCATATAAAAAATATCTTGACAGAGGTTTCCTTAAGTGACAACAATCCTTGACTTAGTTGTGAGGATGAAACTTTTCTCTGTTATAATAAAAAGCAAATTCTGATCAGCAATGCTAGAGGAAAGCTCTATTATTCTACTCTTTATATTTAAAATGACTAAATGTCTACAAGGAATACAATGCGCTCACTACTGCTGCTGTAATAATACCAGAAACTGGTGGTTTAAAGAATACAAAATGAACCATCTTACCGTTTGGACATCCTAAGTCGTAAACCAACGCCCCTGGGCTAAAATCAGGGTGTCACCAGACTGGCTCCTCCAGGCAAGGACTCCTGTCTCTTCCAGCTTCTGGATGGTGCCCACACTCCTGGTCACTTCTTCCATCTTCAAAGCCAGCCACACAGCATCTGACCTCTTTTCTCTTTTTTTGGCCACTTCTATTGGTCATTCATTTGCTTCTTTTCATCCATCTTTGTTCTTTGGCCCACGTGGGCCTCCCATTGCAGTGGCCTCTCTTGCTACAGAGCACCGGCTCTGGGCGCATGCGCTCCAGAGCTCCGGCCCAGAAATTGGACACACCGGTCCAGCCGCTCCGCAGCATGTGGGATCTTCCCAGGCCAGGGATCGAACCGGCACCCCTTGCGCTGCAAGGCGGTGTCCTTACCCTCTGGACCACCAGGGAAGTCCTGACCTCTTTTCCATCATCACGTCTCTTTCTCAAAAGTCTTTTGAGGACTCTGGTAGTTAGATGGAGCCCACCAGGGTGGCTCTGGTGATAGCCCATCTCAAGGTCTGTAGCCTCAATCACAGCCACAGAGACCCTCTTGCCATGTTAGGAAACACACTCATATGTTCCAGGGAACAGGATGCAGATATCTTTGGGGGTCGTTATTCTCTCTCCCACAAGGAGACAATAAAAGATATCACAGAGGAGTGTTAGGCAATTAATTAAAATATTAGGCTATCTTTCTGGATTTCATGTTTGCTATTGTCCTTTCTAATGTTTGTAATTTGTGATTTCTCGTCTCATTCTTTCTCACAAATACATACTCTCTAGATACCTATGTATCTGCAACTATGCACTGTGTGTTGTAAAGACTCCCCCAGTTGTATAAACCTCAGACCCCACATAAGCTGTGTCGTGACTCTCTACTCACCCGCTGACTCAGCCAAGAATTTGATGAAATAAGCTCAAGGGTATTATTCTACTCTTTATATTTAAAATGACTAAATGTCTACAAGGAATACAATGCGCTCACTACTGCTGCTGTAATAATACCAGAAACTGGTGGTTTAAAGAATACAAAATGAACCATCTTACCGTTTGGACATCCTAAGTCGTAAACCAACGCCCCTGGGCTAAAATCAGGGTGTCACCAGACTGGCTCCTCCAGGCAAGGACTCCTGTCTCTTCCAGCTTCTGGATGGTGCCCACACTCCTGGTCACTTCTTCCATCTTCAAAGCCAGCCACACAGCATCTGACCTCTTTTCTCTTTTTTTGGCCACTTCTATTGGTCATTCATTTGCTTCTTTTCATCCATCTTTGTTCTTTGGCCCACGTGGGCCTCCCATTGCAGTGGCCTCTCTTGCTACAGAGCACCGGCTCTGGGCGCATGCGCTCCAGAGCTCCGGCCCAGAAATTGGACACACCGGTCCAGCCGCTCCGCGGCATGTGGGATCTTCCCAGGCCAGGGATCGAACCGGCACCCCTTGCGCTGCAAGGCGGTGTCCTTACCCTCTGGACCACCAGGGAAGTCCTGACCTCTTTTCCATCATCACGTCTCTTTCTCAAAAGTCTTTTGAGGACTCTGGTAGTTAGATGGAGCCCACCAGGGTGGCTCTGGTGATAGCCCATCTCAAGGTCTGTAGCCTCAATCACAGCCACAGAGACCCTCTTGCCATGTTAGGAAACACACTCATATGTTCCAGGGAACAGGATGCAGATATCTTTGGGGGTCGTTATTCTCTCTCCCACAAGGAGACAATAAAAGATATCACAGAGGAGTGTTAGGCAATTAATTAAAATATTAGGCTATCTTTCTGGATTTCATGTTTGCTATTGTCCTTTCTAATGTTTGTAATTTGTGATTTCTCGTCTCATTCTTTCTCACAAATACATACTCTCTAGATACCTATGTATCTGCAACTATGCACTGTGTGTTGTAAAGACTCCCCCAGTTGTATAAACCTCAGACCCCACATAAGCTGTGTCGTGACTCTCTACTCACCCGCTGACTCAGCCAAGAATTTGATGAAATCTCTCCCCCTGACATCCGGGGTGGGTGACCGGTGGACTCACAGGCCAGTAGGGCAGCCAGGGAGTGCTGAGTGTGGCTGCCCAGGGTCTTATACTGACCCTCCTTCCACGTGAGCCCTGGACAGTCACTTCCCTAAGCAGATGCAGGGGACACACCCGAAAGCTGAGGTTCCCAACCTCTGGAATCTAATGCCTACTAATCTGAGGTGGAGCTGATGTAGAGTAATATGGCATAAAGTGCATAATGAATGTAATGTGCTTGAATTATCCTGAAATCATCCCCTCCACCTCACCCTCCATCCCCAACCAATTGATCCCTGGTCTTTAGAAAAAACTGTCTTCCATGAAACCGGTCCCTGGTGCACAAAGGTGGGGACTGCTGCCCTAAGGGTTGCTCAGAATGACAGACAGGGCCTGGGGGTGAGGAGAGAGTGGGCCAGGCACAGAGGGACTCAAGTGAACTGTTGCACTGGGGACAGCGTGAATCTCCTGCTTGGCGTGTGTTAGGATTCTCCCGGGTTCACCAAGTCAGCTGGTCCTCCCTTGCTCCGCCTACCACACTGCAGCCGCTCTGATTCACCCCCGGGGGCTCTTCTCGGGCCTCAGCATGAACCAGCAGCCCCTCTGCTGTTCTCGAGCTCCAGGCATCCAACACCAGCAGTCTCTCCTTGGCCGCCTTTCATCTGCCCTCTTCATCTCCTGACACTGCCTCCACTCACCTGCGGAGCCGCTGCTCAGGGCCGGGTCCCTCACTTTGGCTTCAGCTTCTTTCATTCTGATCTCTGTTCTCTCTAAGCCACAGCCCCATTCTCACTTTCCCAGCGTTTGTGCTCTGTGTCTCTCAAACACAGCCCAACACCCTGACGAGGCTCCTCTTGCGCTCCAGTGGGAATTCCTCCTTCTGCTACATCTCCCGCTAAACTTCAAGACTTAACACGCAGCACCCTGGACCTCTTACTGGGCGTCTTTCTTGCTCATAACGCCGACCAAGGCCCATGTCAATACCTGATTTCTGGCCTTTTGGCCCAGAGTTGGCCACAGCACTGCTCACACTGTCTCCACGTGACTCCAAGGGCTACGAGCTAATTGCTTCCCACCCTCCTACTCGGCCTCAAGCAAAGTCTCCCCAGCGCCTTCCTTCTAGTCCATTTCACACGTTCCTTCTGTGGCAGAGGAGCATTTGTGTCACCTGTGCTTTTCCTGACGTTCCCTGAGTTAGAGTCAGGATCAGTCACCCATTCCATATCACCGCACCATCTCAGGCTGTTTTAATATCCATGCTGAGGGTGCTGCATCCCTCAGCTTAACTCCAAGGATCAGGAAATCCTGGGTCCTGAAGCAGGGTCTCAATCGGCCTTCTGGAGCCTGAAATTGCCTGTGCCCTCACAGCACCAGGCTCCCTTTGTGAGAGCCTGTAACCCGCGGTCCTCCTCGGCTGCTCCCAGCTCTCCGCAGGTCCCGTCCAGTTCCTGCCCTCAAGGCCGCCTCTGCGATCCTCTCCTTGCTCCCTGTCACCGGTGAGTCCCAGGCCACGCCCCTCTCCCCACAGCAGGGCTCCTTGCTCCTTCTACAGCAGAAACAAGTGGGGTTTTCTTTAGAATTTCCCCTTACCCTCTGCTCTCCCGAGCACCTCTCCCTCTTTTCTTTCTCCCCACGTTCAAATCTGTCTCCCTGAACAGCCTGCTCTCCAACCCCAATCCCTCCGGGCTGGCTTCTGGGTGGCACACGCCTCTACAGTTCCTCCTTCTCTCCCCTCCTGCCGCATCAGCCTGTGGATGGACACGGATCAGCTGGCAACATCCCCAGAAGAGTGCACCCTCCTCTTCCCTTCCATGCCAGAGCCCGTGTTGACCTCTCCCATTTTATTTATGAGGATCCTGAGCACCAGAGAAGTGAGCGAGCAGAGGCAGTGAGGCAAAGGTCAGTGGCAGGGCTAGGCCCTCTTGACAAGGAGAGCAGAACAGTGAATGTCACATCTTCCTGCCCCAGGGAACAAAATCCAAAATCCTCTGACCTTCAGATGGGGGGACAGCTGGGTCCTCTTTGGTCACAGTATGTGTACACCCATGTGTGTCATTCATGGAAGACCCTCCTTTCTCCCTAACGTAACAGGCCCCTGGGGACCTTAACTAAGGCAATAACTGCATCCTTTACATCAGCCCGGTCAGACCATGCTCCACGCACACAGGGCGGAGCGTTCAGCAATCTCAACAGTTTCTTAGGCGGCACGTCGTCGAAACATCCTGAATGTGCAGCTCGCCCCAAAGCTCTCCAAAGTTCCCTTGCTGAGGCTGGTTTTTCTAAGGGCTTAGTTTAGTAAAAACCCTGGGTGGTGAGAAATAAAACAAAAAGCTCTAACGTAAACAATGACGAAATCACAAAGGGTGAGAACCACTGAATCTGCAGAAAACAGGCAGCACGAACCCCAGAAAAACTGCAGGTCCTTTTACGGGTCTGGCCATCTGCTCACATGAGCCTCTGCTTGGAAAGGTGAAGGATCTGGAATACAGATGGAGCCTCCCTGGAACGGGTCAGGAGCCAGTGGACGGACACACGCTCCTCTGACTGGGAGAGGGAGGACCCACAGCACTGCAGAGGGTGTGGGACCAGATACCTCTGGATGCGGCTAGAGCAGAGTTCCTCGGTCCCTTCTGCGATAACCAGTGTTGAGACGGCAAGATGTGAGGTCCCAAGAACAGACAGCTGCCTCAAAGGGATCACGTGACATGGAGGACTCTGCTTGAAGTGAATTGCCTAGGAACAGGCCTGCACAGAGAGTGGGTTTAATAAATGGTCCACCCGTTCAGAAACCCATCTTGTGAAGGATGCAGCACAGTGCTGAACTAAGAGCACAGGTTTTAGAGTCAGGCTGACCTGGGTTCAAATTCTGGCTCCAGCTCCTCCTAGCTAAGCAATGTCATCTAATCACTCACCCCCAAGAGCGGGTGAGGATGTGTGCATTCAGGGCAGTAAGCCCCAGTCACATACAAACACTGAATTTATTGATTTATTCATTCATTCATTGATGGCTCGTCCTTGCTATGAGGTGAATTTATCCCTTCTTTGGTACTCAGTCTAAATACTGGATTTTATAATTAATTATTTTTGGAAAGTCCTCACTGAAGAATTATTTTTACTTTCATGGAATACAAGAGGCGATCATTTCAATCCTCTGCTGGCTAGATTTCCTGTACCCCAGGCAGGGAGGGGCAGGTGCCAACCTCAAGAGTACATACGGCTAGACTGGATGCACACTGCATAGCCAACTGGTCTTATTAAACTCGTATGAGAGAGACATGTGGCTGGCACACACCCATCACCCAGTCACTGTCATTTTCCTGTCCACAGAGTGTCCTCCTGTATGGAGGACTGAAACAAGATGCAATAGGATCAAGACCAGGGGTATCAGCTGGCACCCCTCCCACCTCAGTTCAGATCTATCATCTAACAAAGCTCAAGGCAATCTGCTTCCACGATCTCTTGCTGAGTAACAAGCCTCCCTGAAACTTACTAATTAAACCAACCACCATGTTCCTATCTGTCCTGCTCCTGGGCTTTGGCGAGGCTCTGCTGGGAGTTCTTCTGCTCTACATGGCATTAGTAGGCACTTGGCTGGGCTGGGACATCCAAGAAGGCTTGCTCACATGTCCAGAGCACAGTGGGGACAGCTGGCAGGAGAGGCAGCTGGGCCTCCCTCATCCAAGTCATCCCAGGTCTTCCCTCCTTGCGTGGCCTCGCTGTGTAGTAGCAAGGTAGACCAACTTTCTCACACAGCGGTTTAGGCGCCCCAAAGGGCAAAAGCAGAAGCAGCCAGACTCTTGTACGGCTTAGGCCCAGAACTGGCACTGTGTCACTTCCCACCTTCTGGGAATGGGGTAAAGCAAGTCACAGGTCATCGTGGGTTCATGCTGGGAGGGACTGTACCAGGGTATGAACCTGGGAGGTGTGTTTTATTGGGGACCATCTTTGGAGAATACCTGTTACAGGTTCCCTAAACAGGGCTTCATAAGAATATGAGAAGGACCTACAGAATGCACTAGAGTCTGCTTATTTAACATAGGCCAAAAAAGCAAAACATACACAAAAAAATACGAAGGAGTGAGATCCTAGAATTAATCCTAATACCTCCTCATTATGGAACTGGGGAATGCATTCATCAGACAAAGACTGAGTGTCTCTCCTCGGATGCTTTAAGCATTTCTTTCATCTTCTTGGTGTGTGCCTACTACGTGTCATAACCGTCACATCCCTTCAGGGGAAGGTGGCTGCGGGACTGCCACGGCTCTGCCTCCTACTGTTCAAAGCCGCCAATTTCTGTGCAGAGCCCCTGCCTGCAGAGCCCCAGCTTCTACTGTTCCTAACGGCTGCTGAAGGAAGGTGAAAGCCTAAGGAAGGCTGTTCTCCAGTATCTTACATATAGAATTTTCCTTTTCTGTGAAGCTCTTTGATTTATGAACCTTTTTTGTGCCTGTGAGCAGTTAGAAGGTTTCACAGCAGACCCTGGCACTCTGCCAAAAGAGTGATTTTTGGCTTCTGTAAAATCTGAAAAAAGACCAACATGACAGAATATCTGGTGTGTGGAAGATGCTCACACATGCTTGCTGAGTGAAATGATAACTGTTGTGATGAATAAATGAGTTATCTTTTGCCAAGGCTCTAGACTACTGCATAATTCTTAGTAATCATGTTAGTATCTTTCTGCCCCATCCCTTTAAAAAATGATGTAGGCATGTATGTATGTTGAGGTACAACTGATGTATAAGCTGTTACTAGTTTCCGGTGTACAATGTAAAACTTCTCTATTTGTTACTTGCTGTGAAATGAGAGCCACAGAAGTGCAGCGAACACCCACCACCATCCCTTATTCTCCAACACTAACCCCAAAACTCAGGTCAGCTACCTGTTGAAACCATTTGTCTCTTTAACAAGAATGTTTAACATACAGTGGACCCTGAACAGCATGGGGGCTATGGGCACTGACCTGCACAATCCAAATTCCGTGCACAGGAAATCCTACACCCAGGGTATGAACCTGGGAGGTGTGTTTTATTGGGGACCATCTTTGGAGAATACCTGTTACAGGTTCCCTAAACAGGGCTTCATAAGAATATGAGAAGGACCTACAGAATGCACTAGAGTCTGCTTATTTAACATAGGCCAAAAAAGCAAAACATACACAAAAATACGAAGGAGTGAGATCCTAGAATTAATCCTAATACCTCCTCATTATGGAACTGGGGAATGCATTCATCAGACAAAGACTGAGTGTCTCTCCTCGGATGCTTTAAGCATTTCTTTCATCTTCTTGGTGTGTGCCTACTACGTGTCATAACCGTCACATCCCTTCAGGGGAAGGTGGCTGCGGGACTGCCACGGCTCTGCCTCCTACTGTTCAAAGCCGCCAATTTCTGTGCAGAGCCCCTGCCTGCAGAGCCCCAGCTTCTACTGTTCCTAACGGCTGCTGAAGGAAGGTGAAAGCCTAAGGAAGGCTGTTCTCCAGTATCTTACATATAGAATTTTCCTTTTCTGTGAAGCTCTTTGATTTATGAACCTTTTTTGTGCCTGTGAGCAGTTAGAAGGTTTCACAGCAGACCCTGGCACTCTGCCAAAAGAGTGATTTTTGGCTTCTGTAAAATCTGAAAAAAGACCAACATGACAGAATATCTGGTGTGTGGAAGATGCTCACACATGCTTGCTGAGTGAAATGATAACTGTTGTGATGAATAAATGAGTTATCTTTTGCCAAGGCTCTAGACTACTGCATAATTCTTAGTAATCATGTTAGTATCTTTCTGCCCCATCCCTTTAAAAAATGATGTAGGCATGTATGTATGTTGAGGTACAACTGATGTATAAGCTGTTACTAGTTTCCGGTGTACAATGTAAAACTTCTCTATTTGTTACTTGCTGTGAAATGAGAGCCACAGAAGTGCAGCGAACACCCACCACCATCCCTTATTCTCCAACACTAACCCCAAAACTCAGGTCAGCTACCTGTTGAAACCATTTGTCTCTTTAACAAGAATGTTTAACATACAGTGGACCCTGAACAGCATGGGGGCTATGGGCACTGACCTGCACAATCCAAATTCCGTGCACAGCTTCTGACTCCCCCACAACTGCATTACTGAGCCTGCTGTTGACCAGAGCCTTGCGAATAGCAAGAACAGTGGATTAACACACGTTTTGTATGTTGCACGTGTCAGTCTAACAATAAAGTGTCTCACCATGGAAGCAGAAGAAAATGCTCTTAATAAAATGATAGGAGAAAATATATTTATAGCACTGTAGTGTATGGATACTGTAGTTTTCCAACATCTGCTTACAAGACAAACTGTCAGTCAGTACCTGTATCAATATATGATATAGACGTCATACATATTACCAACACTAGATACCAAAATGAAATGAAAAGATAATATAAAAGAGAAATTCATGTTTATTTACAGGTGCAACGATTCATGTACTGTATGGAAGAAACAGCAATATAACTACTTTATGGCAGTCTAATGTGATTAAAAGCATTGCTTCACAAAGTCTGGACTATATACTAGATGAAATTATTATACAGCTTCTATGGCATACATATTACTGTCATATTATATGATTGAAAACATTGTTACGTTAAATAAAAGAAAAGTACCTATGATGGCAGTATATGCAGTTTGTTCAATTATGAGAGAGGCATACTGTATGGTAATATGAATTAAGTCATAAAACAGTAAGAAAGGACTTCCCTGGTGGTCCAGTGGGTAAAGAGCCTGCCTTGCACTGCAAGGGGCACCAGTTCAATCCCTAGCCTGGGAAGATACCACGTGCTGCGGAGCAGCTGGACCGGTGTGTCCAATTACAAGCCAGCGCTCTAAAGCACATGGGCCCAGAACTGGTGGTCTACAAGGAGAGAGGCCACTGCAATGGGAGGCCCACCTAGGCCAAAGAATAAAGATGGATGAAAATAAATAAATAAAAAACCAATAAAAGAGGCCAAAATTAAAAAAAAAATTAACACATTATTGACTTTATATTAAATACCACTCACCTTATGCTTATATAAGGATAGAGTAATATCTATATATGTTTTATGCATTCATATCTTTTTCTTAATATTTTTTGATATTTCTAGGCTATGTAGTTCATCTTAAGGAGTTTTTCAAATTGTCACACATTTCCAAAAATTTTTCCAATATTATTTACTGAAAAAGATCTCCGTAAAAGTGGACCCACGCAGTTCAAACTTGTGTTGTTCAATGATCAACTGTATTTACATTTAATCATCAATATACTTGCTATTTCCATTTTACCTTATACTCTTTCAGTTTTTCAGTTTTTTTATCTCCATGGTGGGACTTTCCTTTATTCTTCTATTTTTTCCTTTCTAGGAGCTTTTAAGTTATACATTCTATTTCTAGACTTTTAGGGGTTGCCTAGAAATCTTATGCAGGAGACCCAGGTTCGAACCCTGGGTTAAGAAAATCCTCTGGGGAAGGGAATGGTTACTGACTCCAGTATTCTTGCCTGGAGAATTCCATGGACAGAGGAGCCTGGTGGGCTACAGCCCATAGGGTTGCAAAGAGCTGGACAGGACTGAGCAATTAAAAAACTTCAGAAATCTTAACAAGCACCCTCTAAATTAAAATCTGGGTTATTTTCTTTCTCTTCACTTTGAAGCTAAAAATTTAAAAACATTTTTCATATTTTAGATGCTTTTGCTTTTCTTTTTAACTCCGAGCAATTTAAAACGTACATATTACTGTCATATTATATGATTGAAAACATTGTTACGTTAAATAAAAGAAAAGTACCTATGATGGCAGTATATGCAGTTTGTTCAATTATGAGAGAGGCATACTGTATGGTAATATGAATTAAGTCATAAAACAGTAAGAAAGGACTTCCCTGGTGGTCCAGTGGGTAAAGAGCCTGCCTTGCACTGCAAGGGGCACCAGTTCAATCCCTAGCCTGGGAAGATACCACGTGCTGCGGAGCAGCTGGACCGGTGTGTCCAATTACAAGCCAGCGCTCTAAAGCACATGGGCCCAGAACTGGTGGTCTACAAGGAGAGAGGCCACTGCAATGGGAGGCCCACCTAGGCCAAAGAATAAAGATGGATGAAAATAAATAAATAAAAAACCAATAAAAGAGGCCAAAATTAAAAAAAAATTAACACATTATTGACTTTATATTAAATACCACTCACCTTATGCTTATATAAGGATAGAGTAATATCTATATATGTTTTATGCATTCATATCTTTTTCTTAATATTTTTTGATATTTCTAGGCTATGTAGTTCATCTTAAGGAGTTTTTCAAATTGTCACACATTTCCAAAAATTTTTCCAATATTATTTACTGAAAAAGATCTCCGTAAAAGTGGACCCACGCAGTTCAAACTTGTGTTGTTCAATGATCAACTGTATTTACATTTAATCATCAATATACTTGCTATTTCCATTTTACCTTATACTCTTTCAGTTTTTCAGTTTTTTTATCTCCATGGTGGGACTTTCCTTTATTCTTCTATTTTTTCCTTTCTAGGAGCTTTTAAGTTATACATTCTATTTCTAGACTTTTAGGGGTTGCCTAGAAATCTTATGCAGGAGACCCAGGTTCGAACCCTGGGTTAAGAAAATCCTCTGGGGAAGGGAATGGTTACTGACTCCAGTATTCTTGCCTGGAGAATTCCATGGACAGAGGAGCCTGGTGGGCTACAGCCCATAGGGTTGCAAAGAGCTGGACAGGACTGAGCAATTAAAAAACTTCAGAAATCTTAACAAGCACCCTCTAAATTAAAATCTGGGTTATTTTCTTTCTCTTCCCTCAACAATATCGAAGCTTAGAAAACTTTGTGATCATCTATCTTCTGATTTACATGTTTTTGCATATTTTAGATGTTTTTTGCTTTTCTTTTTTAACTCCCGAGCATTGTTATTACTGGTTTATATAGTTGTTTGTTCAGATTTTATGGTCAATTTTTATTCATTTTGGAAATCAGACCTGTCAATTTTGTAAGCTTTTTCTTTTTTTAAATATTGGCCTCTTACGTGGAATCTTCCCAAGCCAGGGATTGAACCAGTGCCCCTTGCAGTGCAAGGCAGAGTCTTTACCCACTGGACCACCAGGGAAGCCACAGCTTTTTCTTTTTATCTTCAATCTCTTCTACTTTTTAAACACACTCTTTGTGCTCATGGTGCCATGTTAGGTTTTGATTCATGATTTGTGAGTTTTTTCCTCTTATTCTTTGACAATTACTTGTGTGATTCTTTGTGTCTAGGTGGAAAGTGAGTTCCTCTCTAGGGACGATTAACATCTGCTTCTGTAGATGTCTGGGCCCACTACAACCTATGATCACTGTAAATCAAATTCTTTGTGGCTTTTCTGAACACTTGAAGTATACATTTCTTTCTGTAAGCCTGTATGAGGTCATAATTATGCTTTGAAAAATCAGAAAAATTTTCCACATACCTCGTCAGTTCAAGTTTCCAGTCAGTCTATTTTACTTGCAGCTTTCTGGAGGGCCAGGGTCATGGAACAGATTAATTTCTAATTCATTCTTATAATGTGAAATGGTCATCTCTCATTTGTCATGCTGTTAAAAACAAATTTGTGTGTTGAAATTTTACTCCAAGTTTTATTTTGGTTTTAGAAAAGGCAACATCATCTGCAGTATGGTGACTTCAAGAGATCTGAGGGAAAGAGTAGTGAACAGGACAGTTTCCAATTTCTGCCCACTGTCCTCTGTGCCCACCCCAAGTAGAATTCAGGTCCCACCCTCTAGGTGAAAGCTGCCTGGGGCAGACATCTAGAATACAGCTGTAGGAACGGGAACAAGTTCTCTGATGATTCATTTACCCTTCAGCTTGACTGGGACCTGGGCATTCTCTCTGCATCATGAGCCTGGCTCTTCTCTCTCATCTGCTTGTTTACTCAACTGAAAGTCCACTTTCTGTTCAGCCTTTCTAGTTCTCTCTGGGAGCCTGGGCCACAAGACACTCAAGGGGCCAGCTCCCTGGGTCTCCTCAGTTCTAGGACAAGTGTCCTGTTCCATGGGATGCCCCATGTTCAGGGTTTCAACCAACTCATGGCCTCCTAACCTGAGTTTATCCAAATATCATTTCTTTGGTCCAATTCAGACAGTCTTTGCTTTTTCCTTCTCATTTCTTCCTCTAACTTTTCTCTTTCCTGGTCCATGTGTTTTACTCTAGAGCGCTATTAATGAACACAAGTATCATGGTTTCATCTCTCACTATAACAGCTCTAGTCCTCTACTCCCACTTCTTCCATGGAACGTCAGCTCTTGTGTCCACTGAACTGAACGTGAGTGATGCACACTGTGGCTACCTGGGCACAGCCATGTCCAGGGCTCTCATTCCCTGTGGTGTTTTTATTTCTAGTCCAAGAGGCTCAGAAGCAAAGCTGGAGGTGAACCCTGAAGAAAGCTGGAAGCATGCTGACTTCGTACTATGAAGAAACAGATTCTACTTCTACAAATTCCACCATCAATGCAGATGAGGGAGAAGAGGATCCCCAGATCTGTCGTGTGTGTGGAGACAAGGCCACTGGTTACCACTTCAATGTCATGACATGTGAAGGATGCAAGGGCTTTTTCAGGTAGAGTTACCTGTCACCTTTACCCACCTGCAACCTCTGACAAAATGAAACACATCTAACTAGGGTTCTGCCGTTAGTCCCTGAGCATCATCTCAGGGCCTCAGCTGTGTGTGAAAAAGCACTTGTATCCAGGCAACATCATCTGCAGTATGGTGACTTCAAGAGATCTGAGGGAAAGAGTAGTGAACAGGACAGTTTCCAATTTCTGCCCACTGTCCTCTGTGCCCACCCCAAGTAGAATTCAGGTCCCACCCTCTAGGTGAAAGCTGCCTGGGGCAGACATCTAGAATACAGCTGTAGGAACGGGAACAAGTTCTCTGATGATTCATTTACCCTTCAGCTTGACTGGGACCTGGGCATTCTCTCTGCATCATGAGCCTGGCTCTTCTCTCTCATCTGCTTGTTTACTCAACTGAAAGTCCACTTTCTGTTCAGCCTTTCTAGTTCTCTCTGGGAGCCTGGGCCACAAGACACTCAAGGGGCCAGCTCCCTGGGTCTCCTCAGTTCTAGGACAAGTGTCCTGTTCCATGGGATGCCCCATGTTCAGGGTTTCAACCAACTCATGGCCTCCTAACCTGAGTTTATCCAAATATCATTTCTTTGGTCCAATTCAGACAGTCTTTGCTTTTTCCTTCTCATTTCTTCCTCTAACTTTTCTCTTTCCTGGTCCATGTGTTTTACTCTAGAGCGCTATTAATGAACACAAGTATCATGGTTTCATCTCTCACTATAACAGCTCTAGTCCTCTACTCCCACTTCTTCCATGGAACGTCAGCTCTTGTGTCCACTGAACTGAACGTGAGTGATGCACACTGTGGCTACCTGGGCACAGCCATGTCCAGGGCTCTCATTCCCTGTGGTGTTTTTATTTCTAGTCCAAGAGGCTCAGAAGCAAAGCTGGAGGTGAACCCTGAAGAAAGCTGGAAGCATGCTGACTTCGTGTACTATGAAGAAACAGATTCTACTTCTACAAATTCCACCATCAATGCAGATGAGGGAGAAGAGGATCCCCAGATCTGCCGTGTGTGTGGAGACAAGGCCACTGGTTACCACTTCAATGTCATGACATGTGAAGGATGCAAGGGCTTTTTCAGGTAGAGTTACCTGTCACCTTTTACCCACCTGCAACCTCTGACAAAATGAAACACATCTAACTAGGGTTCTGCCGTTAGTCCCCTGAGCATCATCTCAGGGCCTCAGCTTGACCTTGTTCCCAGGTTCAGAGTGTGAGCCAGTGACACACCCAAAGCTCTCCTAATTAGTCTCAGGAGAACCATGTACAACTGACAGGAAAGGCCCATTTCCTTTAAGATATCCCTTCCTGAATGAGTCAGTAAAAGAGGAAAGAATCTGAAAATTCACAAAACTCAAGTGTTTAAATCACTCTTAAGGAGTGGTGTCAAGTAAAGAACGGCACAAAATAAGTGAAGTATATAACAAACCAACTCACCTAGAAACAGAGATCCCAAAAACTAAGGACTAAAAAGTACTAGCTCACAGCAAGACAAGCCCAAACAGGGCTTCCCCTGGTGGTCCAGTGGGTAAGGACACCGCCTTGCAGCGCAAGGGGCGCCGGTTCAAGCCCTGGCCTGGGAAGATCCCACGTGCCGTGGAGCGGCTGGACCGATGTGTCCAATTACCGAGCCAGAGCTCTGGAGCGCGTGCGCCCAGAGCCGGCGCTCTGCAATGACAGACGCCACCGCGATGGGAGGCCCACAGGAGCCAAAGAACAAAGACGGATGAAAATAGAGAAATGAAAGACCAGTAGAAGTGGCCCGCCCGCTCCCCTCCCTCCCCAACCCGACCCCCGCCCAAAATAATAATAATAAAAAAAGACAAGCCCAAACAGAAAGGTCACATCATTCGACTGAAGGAAGAGCAGCGACTGCTCAGTGCAGGCTCAGACCAAGAGGAAGAGAAGCCAATCAGGAAAGGGAGGGCCAAGAGTGTGGAGGGCAGCTCCCACCGCAGGGCACACTTGGTCCCCTTGTGCATTCTGAGGACAGCCCGCCCAATGGGACCTCTGCAGTGCTCCTCCTGATAGTTGGACATTTAAATGGAAACAGAACCTAGCACCAAGGCCCAGCTTGCAGTCCCATCAAAGCTGGGCTGCCAGTCAACTGGGCGCAGGGCAGAAGCACTGAAGCAGCCCAGGACCCACTTCCCCCAAACAGAGTGAAGAAATCCTGGTTTAGGAGACGATGCAGTCAAGTCTGAGGGGTTCTCAGGTCCCAGAAGGCCCAGGCGCTCTCATCTTCTAGGGAGAAATGAGTATCAGTGTCTAGTGCTGTCAGCCTGAGCTCAGCTATGAGCAACAACTCCCCACTCACAGTGTTGAGCAATAAAGAGAACATGTCACCTCTCGTATCTAGCAATCTGAGGCCTTCGAGGGGTTGGTGGGCCACGCAGTCAGTCCTTTTCCCTCTTCTGCCATCAGAGTGCTGGCCCAGCAAATTGCCAGGGGTTCAGGCAGGAACCACAGGGCTCAGCTGAGGAATAGAAAGGCCCTGCTTGTCTGCTAAGAGCAAAGAAAACTTTCTCAGAAGACTCTTCAATTCACATCGCCTAGAACTGGGTCCCATTCAACTCCAGAACTGGTCAGTAGAGAAAAGTCCCAGAAAGATTCCTGAGCTGGGCCTACACCAATGGGCCACGTGGAGGAGCATAGACATTTAAGCCAGATGTGGATTCCCCCTGTGGCATCCAGGTCGACTTCTCTGGGATGTGGGGTCCCTCGGGTGCTGTCCTGGGATACTCTGGAGAGGCAGTGTGTTGCAGTGGTTAGAGCCTGGATCCTGGTACCAGGTAGACCTGAATTCAAACTTCAACTTGTCATTGTCTTGAGGACAAGGAGCGCTCTGTCTTCTCACAGACTCAGTTTCCTCTTCTGTATCTGGCAAATTACCAAATCAATTTCGTAGGGTTCTAAAAACTAAGTTTGCAAAGCTCCGCATCCAATCCACTGCATGCTGATAAATGTGGGCTCTTTCCCCGAATCACCCAGGGGTCTCTTGCTCAGGCCAGCAGGGGAGACGTGGCATCTGAGAAACATAGCCCCTGGGCAGGTCGCTGACTAGGTCCCGGCCTCCCAGAGTAGCCCTCGGGGTACACTGGGCAGCCACGTCTGTCCTTATTTTGCGCACAGCTGGACCAGAGCCAGAGGCCAGGGCCAAAAGAGAATTTGTTTCTTTCTATTCAGCTGTGGAAATGGGGGACAATTTAGGGCCCCAGACTGGGTCTTTTGGGGGAAGTTCAGGAAGGCTGTGCTGTGAGGGGGGGTGGGTGTGCTGAGTCTCTTAAAGGAATTTACCGCCTTATCTCCACCTGGCATAGCTGTGCAGGGTCACGTGGGGGCAGCCCCGCACACTCCACTATGACCAGGCTCTGAGCCTCTCTGTTCCCCTGTGGCAGTCTGGATGAAGAAGCCCTTTTCTAGCAAGGTAGAAAGTTCCTTAGTCTATCGGCTCCTCTGACTGTCCCAGGCCTCCCCAGTCTAGAATGGGGACGACTGCGGGTTTTGTAAATTTCTTATATTCCCAGGGTCAGGTTTCCTCCGGCTCCCTCTTCCAAGAAAGAGAAACCTAGGAAGAAGCCACCTCCATAGAAACATGGCCCAGGTCCTCCCGGGGGTCCCTGGCGAGAGAGGGAAGTGGGGAGGGTGTCCTGGCCTCGAGGTGAAGCATCCCCAGGAAGCGGCTCTGGTGCAGGCCTTGGTGGGAGTAGCGTCTACCTCCCGCCTGCGTGCTGACGACAGTCTCATCCCGTTCCCTTTCTCCAGCTGGCTCTGAGGCCTCTGGGAAGCCCAGCACCCAAAGAAGCCCAAAGAGCCCGCACCCGTACCTTTCCTACAAAGCCTACCAACTCAGAGGCAAAGGCAGAGCCCCCAGAGGGTGTGACTAGTGTCCGGAGCAGGCAGGAAGCCAGCTGCCCCATGTGACCTACCTTCTGCTCTCTGTCCTCTCGCAGGAGAGCCATGAAACGCAATGCCCGGCCCCGGTGCCCCTTCCGGAAGGGCACCTGTGAGATCACCCGGAAGACCCGGCGGCAGTGCCAGGCCTGCCGGCTGCGCAAGTGCCTGGAGAGCGGCATGAGGAAAGAGAGTGAGCGAAGCCCGTGCGGGCGGGCATGGGCACGTGAGCCACGAGGCGAGCGCATGCGCAGACGGGCAGCATGCGCATGCGCACCGGGGCAGTGGGCGCCTTCAGGCCCTCCTGCAGGGGCTGGAGAAATGGCGTGCATCTCTATTTCCTATTTGGGGAGGACTGATTCTCTCTGGCCAGGATCGTAACCCTCTCTCCCCAGGATCGTAACCCTCTTTCCCCTCCGTTGCGCTTGTGTGATTCGTTTTGTTCCCTTCATAGTTGTCTTGGCCAAATTAGAGGAGGTGAATTGGGACTGAAAAGGTAGTGGACATGCAGTGTGCTATGACCCACGCCTTCCACCGATGGCCCAAACCTAGTGTCCTCCAGAGGAACCGTGTGCTGCCAGTGATGCAGGGTGTTCATTTCCCCTGGCTAGCTTTGCTATAATTGTGCTTCCAGGGGCTCTGAGACAAAAGAGCATGGGATAAGGCTGGAAACTTCCAGAGTGTATTTCTCTCCATCAGTCACAAAGGAACACAAGACCTTGGGCAGCTTTTAAGGGGCCAGGTTCCCTCCAGCATAGGCAGAGAACCTTTCCTGCAGACCAGGTGTCCCTGTCATCCCCTCCCCACCAGGATCCCCCAGAGCTTAGCTCTGCCCACACAAGTGGGTGCCAGAAGTCTACAGATGATCCTAAAGCCCCAGACTACATAGGAAGTGGATAGAGATAAGCAGTAGCCTTGCTAAACAGTAGCATGGCTCTCTGGGACCCAGAGATCTTGGGGGGACTCTGAGGAGTCTTGTTGGTATTGGAACCAGAAAGAATAATGCAGTGCATTTATGGAACAACAGTCATGGAGCGGCAGTTATAGTAGGCACTTCATGTGCAGTGTCTCATCCTAATGGCAGCGTGAGGTGAGCACTGCCACTCCAGACTCCCATGAAGGTGACAAGGTGAGAGAGGTCATCCCTACAAAGCAGAGCCGTCAGTGAAGCCCGGTGCCTTAACCAGTTCCCACTGTTCCAGAGTTGTCTCGAACCCCATGGTCACAGGCAGCACGTCCGTCCTTCCCCGCAAGTGTTTTTCCAGAGGGGCCCAGAGTCCTTGAGAATCTGGAAAGGGACAGGTGTCTTGTCGCCAGCCCGGCCCTGTTCCCAGCCTGTTCCTGGCTGTCCCTGCAGTGATCATGTCCGACACGGCCGTGGAACAGAGACGCGCCCTGATCAGGAAGAAGAAGCGAGAACGGATGGGGACTCAGGCCCCTGGAACCAAGGGTCTGACTGAAGAGCAGCAGATGATGATCAGGGAGTTGATGACCGCTCAGATGAACACCTTCGATAGCACCTTCACGCATTTCAAGAATTTCCGGGTATGAGGCTTCAGAGATGGCTCAGCTCCTGTGCTAGCTCCTCAGAACCCCAGTCTCCTTCCCAGGGCTTCTCAAAGAGTAGCCCCTGGATGTGCAGCAGCAGCAGCACCCGGGGAACTTGTTAGAAATGCAGATTCTCCGTTCACCCCTGATTTCCTGAATCTGAACCTTTGAGGGTAAGGCCCAGCAGTCTGTGCTATGGCAAGGCCCCTCAGGTGATTCTAACTCATGTTCAGGTCTGAGACGCTCGGCATGTAGAAATTGAGTCTGAGTCAGAAATGGGGTTGTGGAAAGCTGAATTGCCCCAGGGCTGCTGGCCTTCGGAGCTTACGAGGACCTACGGGGGCCTGACATTTGTGAACTGGTTTTACTGATCCAGGAAACTCCAGTGACCTCAGCAGTGGTAGCTATGTCTGATCCCAGGGCCCTCTTCCACCTGTGCTCACAGGTATCTCGTGAACCATCCAGCTCAGAGAACTGGGAGCTGGTGGCCCCCGAAGTCTGTTCTTCCCATCTCCAGCTTCCACATCCTTTTCTCTGAGCTTCCTGTAAGTGAGGTCAAGGATGCTTGGGACACACCCTCTGGGTGAAGGCCCCCTCACCTTCCATTGAAGCAGGGAGTAAACTCATCTCTGACCAGAAAGGAATACGGGTGTAAATGAAGTCATAGATCCACCAAAGAGACACCACCAGTGCTGGGGGGGTGGGGGGGCAGGGGGCGGCAGGTGTGCATGCCTGCCACTGTGGCTCCTCTCAAGGAGCGCCTGTGGCGGTGTCGGTCTGTCTGGGAGAATGTCTGCTGTCTCTCCTCTCTTCTCTCCCCTTCTGGGTTCATGTCCCAGCTCCCAGATGTGCTTAGCAGTGGCCGTGAGATTCCAGAGCCTCTGCAGATTCAGTCAATGGAAGAAGCCGCCAAGTGGAGGAAGATCAGGGAAGATCTGTGTTCTCTGAAGCTCTCCCTGCAGCTGCGGGGGGATGATGGCAGCATCTGGAACTACAAGCCCCCAGCAGACAACAACGGGAAAGAGATTTTTTCCCTGTTGCCTCACATAGCTGATGTGTCCACCTACATGTTCAAAGGCATCATCAACTTTGCCAAGGTCATCTCCTACTTCAGGTAGGACACAGGCTGGGTGGATGGTGTGGAAAGGAGCAGGACAGGGCCAGCTGGTTCAGAGGGTCTGTGGTGTATTTCTCTGAGTTTGGAGGGCATTGGTGTCAAAATATGCTCCTTTATGTCCGTCCCCAGAGCACCTGATCCTGTGGGGGAATGGAGCCCTTGCTGTCTGTATGGCTCATTAGCTCTGTGACTGCAGCTTGCCGTTTAACCTGTGGTTCAGCTGCCGCATCTGCTAGACAGAGGTTAATAATGCTCACCGGGCAGAGCTGTTGTGTGAAATAAAAAAAACATCTGGAAGAGAATTCAGCACCGTCATGGTGGATGTTCAGAGAGTAATCCTCCTCCCTGTTTTCCTCCCAAGGAGGAATCACAAGTTGGCAGTTCAAGAGAAAAGAGTTGGAAGGAAAAGGAAGTAGGTCCACAGGGAGAAGGAGGGGGCCAGGAACAGACACTGGGCTGCCAGCAGTCTGCTGCTAGAGAAGGCTGCAAAGGAGGACAAGGGGCCTGGACCCCCAGAGCTAGGATGGAGGCAACGACCATTGGGTGACCGAGAAACCCTGGACCCCATTGGTGTGGTGGTAACCACAGCCCTGCAACAGGGAGCCTGTCAGGGTGGGAGGTAGCACCAGGCGTGTCTTCCCTGGGGTTAGGTTCACCGTGCCGGCCTGGGCAGGTGGAGCCAGATCAGACACGAGGAGTACTGACTGCCTCTGCAGGCTGAGGGCAGGTCTCTTCCAGGAGCCCACGGGTTCCTCTGTAGGTGGCATGCAGACTTATTTACGGGAGTGAGGGTGGCCGCAGACTAGAGTGGGGTTTCAGATTGTGGCAAATTAGGTCAAGGGACCAGCGAGAGGGACCTCCTTCCACCCATGGACCCACCAGATCCCCCCCACCCTGACACCTGGCAGTGTGATGACATCCTTGAAAGCCTCCATCTCCTCCTTACCCTTGCTGTCAGGGACCTGCCCATCGAGGATCAGATCTCCCTGCTGAAGGGGGCCGCCTTTGAGCTGTGCCAGTTGAGATTCAACACGGTGTTCAACGCAGAGACCAGGACCTGGGAGTGTGGTCGGCTGTCCTACTGCTTGGAAGACCCTGCAGGTGCCTGAGAGATGCCAGTCTGTTCTGGCAGAGGTTGGGAGACAACTGTGGGAGGAGGAGAGGAGCCACGCAGGATCCTTGGCTCCTGGGGTCGCAGGGCAGAAGACTGGGCCGTGGGAAAGAGGGCCTGGGTAAGGGAGGTCTAGAACCTGGGTCGGCTTCCTGCGAAGTTGACTCTGCCAGCCTGCACCCACCCACAGGTGGCTTCCAGCAGCTTCTACTGGAGCCTGTGTTGAAATTCCTAGCTGCCGCATCTGCTAGACAGAGGTTAATAATGCTCACCGGGCAGAGCTGTTGTGTGAAATAAAAAAAACATCTGGAAGAGAATTCAGCACCGTCATGGTGGATGTTCAGAGAGTAATCCTCCTCCCTGTTTTCCTCCCAAGGAGGAATCACAAGTTGGCAGTTCAAGAGAAAAGAGTTGGAAGGAAAAGGAAGTAGGTCCACAGGGAGAAGGAGGGGGCCAGGAACAGACACTGGGCTGCCAGCAGTCTGCTGCTAGAGAAGGCTGCAAAGGAGGACAAGGGGCCTGGACCCCCAGAGCTAGGATGGAGGCAACGACCATTGGGTGACCGAGAAACCCTGGACCCCATTGGTGTGGTGGTAACCACAGCCCTGCAACAGGGAGCCTGTCAGGGTGGGAGGTAGCACCAGGCGTGTCTTCCCTGGGGTTAGGTTCACCGTGCCGGCCTGGGCAGGTGGAGCCAGATCAGACACGAGGAGTACTGACTGCCTCTGCAGGCTGAGGGCAGGTCTCTTCCAGGAGCCCACGGGTTCCTCTGTAGGTGGCATGCAGACTTATTTACGGGAGTGAGGGTGGCCGCAGACTAGAGTGGGGTTTCAGATTGTGGCAAATTAGGTCAAGGGACCAGCGAGAGGGACCTCCTTCCACCCATGGACCCACCAGATCCCCCCCACCCTGACACCTGGCAGTGTGATGACATCCTTGAAAGCCTCCATCTCCTCCTTACCCTTGCTGTCAGGGACCTGCCCATCGAGGATCAGATCTCCCTGCTGAAGGGGGCCGCCTTTGAGCTGTGCCAGTTGAGATTCAACACGGTGTTCAACGCAGAGACCAGGACCTGGGAGTGTGGTCGGCTGTCCTACTGCTTGGAAGACCCTGCAGGTGCCTGAGAGATGCCAGTCTGTTCTGGCAGAGGTTGGGAGACAACTGTGGGAGGAGGAGAGGAGCCACGCAGGATCCTTGGCTCCTGGGGTCGCAGGGCAGAAGACTGGGCCGTGGGAAAGAGGGCCTGGGTAAGGGAGGTCTAGAACCTGGGTCGGCTTCCTGCGAAGTTGACTCTGCCAGCCTGCACCCACCCACAGGTGGCTTCCAGCAGCTTCTACTGGAGCCTGTGTTGAAATTCCACTATATGCTGAAGAAGCTGCAGCTTCATAAGGAGGAATATGTGCTGATGCAGGCAATCTCTCTTTTCTCTCCAGGTGAGAACCCACCCGCCTTGCCTGGCTTCCCCGTTCCCCTCCTGTCTTCCCAGGCTTGCTTACACCCTGTCAGCTTTAGCCAGAGGGGCAGCAGTCCCTCCTTTGTCTTTCCCATGGAAGGTCCTGATGGATGACCTTGCCCTCCACTCACTGTTCAGCCAGGATGGGGACTCCGGCTGTTTTCTCCCAGGGTCAGAAGGGTAATACAAAGCCCTCTGAGCAACTTCCTCACTTCCTGGCCTGGGAATCCTTGGCTCTGGAAGGTGGTCGGCTAGCAGTTTGTCCCCTCTGGGATGGACCACACCTGGGTTGGGCCCCGTGGCCTTGTGGGCACCGTACCACCTTCCTCTCCCACCAGACCGCCCGGGTGTGGTACAGCGCTTCGTGGTGGATCAGCTGCAGGAACGGTTCGCCATTACCCTGAAGTCCTACATTGAGTACAACCGGGCCCAGCCCACCCACCGGTGAGCAACAAGCAGGGAGGGTCAAGGGGGTGAGCCCTGCCCACAGGTCCACGCATGGTCTGGGGCAGCCTCTGATTACCAGGGCTTTGGGTCCCTGCTTTGTGGCCTGCACTGACTTCCTGTGCAGTCAAGTAAAATAATGCTCTTTACTGAGAAGAGCCAGCCCTGGGGCCAAGCCGTATACACACACATCATCTTTAATCATGATAAAAGCCCCAAACATCGAGTGCCACCATATCCTGCCAGGGACTGGAGGCTCAGAGCAACTGACCCGGGGCCCAGGGCCAGGCAGCAGAGGTTGGAGGGGAGTCTTTGTCAGCCAAGTCTGCACCCTGGAGCACTAACTGCCTAACCACCTCCCAGGAACAACTCCAACCAACGGCGTAGAAAGCTCCTTAGTTCGGCTCACCCAAGGGAGGAGGGCTGCTTGCTCACAGCTTGGCCAGACAGGGGATCCCAGCCTCTCACTGGGCTTCAGCTATCCCTGTGACCTGGGGCCACAGGCCCATGCTGTGACCAGGGAAGGCCAGCGCTGGGTGGGCTAGTGCACATGTAAGACCTCTGATCCTTACTTGGCCTGCTGCAGCTGGCGTCTGAGCTCCTCCTGGGATGCTGTGGGGTGGCTGTGTCTTGGCTTGCTCAGTCCTCCCTAGTACGGAGTCCGAGGCACTGTGGGGAACCTGAGGCATGTGGTATCTCAGACACTGGATCCCAGGCCGGAACCAGGGAGGGATTGCTGCCCGCAGCCCCTGCCCCCGAAGCTCCCCACCCTGGTCCTGACCCCCGTCCATTAGCCACAGCCGTGAAATAGCCCCAAGCTGGGCTGTTCGTGTGGTGCCTGGAGTGCCTGGTTTTCCCACGGACGGCCCTGTGTGCAGGGACCCAAGCCCAGAGGAGGAGGAGGTGCGGGCAGGCCCGAGGCTGCTTTGACCCCTTGTCCACAGGCTGAAGTGGAAGCCTCGTCTCTTGGCTGACCCGAGAGATCCTGAGATGAAAACCCTCAGACGGGTGGCATTTCAGAGGGGCCCCAGCTTCGGTGGATGGGGGCAGAGTGGGCAGCACCCCCAACCATTCCTGACTGGCCAGCAGGTTCTTGTTCCTGAAGATCATGGCCATCCTGACCGAGCCCACCCACCGTGAGCAACAAGCAGGGAGGGTCAAGGGGGTGAGCCCTGCCCACAGGTCCACGCATGGTCTGGGGCAGCCTCTGATTACCAGGGCTTTGGGTCCCTGCTTTGTGGCCTGCACTGACTTCCTGTGCAGTCAAGTAAAATAATGCTCTTTACTGAGAAGAGCCAGCCCTGGGGCCAAGCCGTATCACACACATCATCTTTAATCATGATAAAAGCCCCAAACATCGAGTGCCACCATATCCTGCCAGGGACTGGAGGCTCAGAGCAACTGACCCGGGGCCCAGGGCCAGGCAGCAGAGGTTGGAGGGGAGTCTTTGTCAGCCAAGTCTGCACCCTGGAGCACTAACTGCCTAACCACCTCCCAGGAACAACTCCAACCAACGGCGTAGAAAGCTCCTTAGTTCGGCTCACCCAAGGGAGGAGGGCTGCTTGCTCACAGCTTGGCCAGACAGGGGATCCCAGCCTCTCACTGGGCTTCAGCTATCCCTGTGACCTGGGGCCACAGGCCCATGCTGTGACCAGGGAAGGCCAGCGCTGGGTGGGCTAGTGCACATGTAAGACCTCTGATCCTTACTTGGCCTGCTGCAGCTGGCGTCTGAGCTCCTCCTGGGATGCTGTGGGGTGGCTGTGTCTTGGCTTGCTCAGTCCTCCCTAGTACGGAGTCCGAGGCACTGTGGGGAACCTGAGGCATGTGGTATCTCAGACACTGGATCCCAGGCCGGAACCAGGGAGGGATTGCTGCCCGCAGCCCCTGCCCCCGAAGCTCCCCACCCTGGTCCTGACCCCCGTCCATTAGCCACAGCCGTGAAATAGCCCCAAGCTGGGCTGTTCGTGTGGTGCCTGGAGTGCCTGGTTTTCCCACGGACGGCCCTGTGTGCAGGGACCCAAGCCCAGAGGAGGAGGAGGTGCGGGCAGGCCCGAGGCTGCTTTGACCCCTTGTCCACAGGCTGAAGTGGAAGCCTCGTCTCTTGGCTGACCCGAGAGATCCTGAGATGAAAACCCTCAGACGGGTGGCATTTCAGAGGGGCCCCAGCTTCGGTGGATGGGGGCAGAGTGGGCAGCACCCCCAACCATTCCTGACTGGCCAGCAGGTTCTTGTTCCTGAAGATCATGGCCATCCTGACCGAGCTCCGCAGCATCAGCGCTGAGCACACCCAGCAGCTGCTCCGCATCCACGACGTTCACCCCTTCGCCACGCCGCTCATGCAGGAGTTGTTCAGCACCACGAACAGCTGAGCAGTGGTCCCGGGGGCAGCCATAGCCATGGCCTTTGGAGCCGGAGCCGTCACTCCTGGGCTGGACGGACAGACGCTGACAGTGGCCTACAGCTCCTGCCTCCCCAGGGAACTCACAGCGACAGCCGTGATGATGTGGGCTAGCCTTCCTCGGCCCCCACTCTGTCTGGGGAGAGCCAAGCCCCAGAACCTTCCATGGAGACTGTGCCGGCCCCTAGATCAGGCCCTCTGAGAGGCAACGCCCCCCCCTCTCCTTAGGAGAGGCCCTGAGTCTGGGGATCTAGTGTCATGGTGGGAGAGGGGACAGGGCGCCTGGGGCCAGGCCATCTGAGGGTCTGTGCCCACACGCAAGTTCATTAGCTTCTTGGGTATTTTCATGGCTTCTTCTGCTACTCCCTTCTCTCACTTGCCAGCCATTCCCAGGCCACAGCCTCCTGTTCTGACTGCTCCATGAGTTCCAGGCCTGCGTTCACCAGCAGATGTGTCAGAGTCTGAGGAGTCTTGTAGAGAGGCCAGAAGCCCTGCATGAGTTATCACAAGCTTGTCATGACCTGTCTTCTTCCCTCCACCTGGGCACTGCATCCTGTGTCTCTGCATCCATGAAAACACATCATTACACACTGACAATATGCAACCTGCTGTGGGGAGCACACGCTGCCGCAGACATGGGTCCTGACCTTGAAGAGGGTGTGTGCTGGGTGCAGGTCTGCTTCACAACGGAACCGGGGCTGGGGTGCTCCCGAGGCTAAAACACTGAGTCTCCGTGACGAGGCTGCATGGACAGCAGTTAATAAAGGCGTTCCTGTTTACACATCTGTTTTCAAAGCTAGAGAACAACAGCTTCTGCTTTGTTTGTACCCATTTTGAGTAAAAATGTTTCCGCATTTTTCACAAATTACCATGTTCACTAACTTTACGTAGGGCATCCCATCCCGAAGAACCAGGCTTAGCAAATATGATCCTATGTTTAATTAAGGCAAGAGGACTTAAAATAATTAACATTTGTGGGGGTGATGAAATATTTTATATTTGTATGTATTTCTAGTTTTTAAATACCTGTTTTACTATTTGGCCTTTACATGTCTGAAGACTATTGGTGTAAGAACATGAAAATGCATTATTTAAGTTGGTTTGTTCATAGAAATAATTATTCCATATAAGAATTTAAAATACATACCATTTGGAATGTACGGACTTAAAATGGCTAATATTTCGATGTAAGTGAAATTAACTGAATTTTTTTTTTTTTTTGAAGGAGGGTGGGTTGGGGAGCGGGCGGGTCACTTCTCTTGGTCTTTCATTTATCTATTTTCATCCATCTTTTGTTCTTTGGCCCGTGTGGGCCTCCCATCTCAGTGGCCTCTGTTGTCGCAGAGCACCAGCTCTGGGCGCATGCGCCCCAGAGCTCCGGCTCAGTAATTGGACACATCGGTCCAGCCGCTCCGCGGCACGTGGGATCTTCCCAGGCCAGGGATCAAACTGGTGCCCCTTGCACTGCAAGGCGGTGTCCTTACCCACTGGACCACCAGGGAAGCCCTAACTGAATTTTAAGAAAGAGATATTCACTCAAGTTTTACCATTTTTCAAGGAGGCTACACGTGGAGAATGTAAATCAAAGCAAACAAACATCCCTCCAGATTCACCAGCCTCTTCTGCATCACAAGGACATAGAACACACTCATTTTTAGAAAAGAAACTGAGGAGAAAGGAGTTCTTCTTTCCAAACAGATTGCAGATTTTGGCCCCGGTAATTGTGTCTAAATTAAACTCATTTGGAAATATAAATATATTCATGTATATATCTCTTCTGTCCCATTGCAATAATTTTCAGTGTACTATTCACTCAAGAGTCTGAAATGGTTGTTAAGTGTAGACTACAGTATGGTGAGAGCATGATTAAGGTGGGATGTAGTCCCTGGAGGGCACTGAATTCCCATCCCTCTGTGTTGATTTTAAAAACAGCTGGGCAGTTTCACAAACATTGAATTGATATGTGCACATGCATTACAGGTATTATAAAAACTTAGTCCAAGTGCAGTTAAGATGCAAAGTTAGGTGCCTCAAAGAGCTTACACAGGATTCTTCCTTTCAGGAACTTTGTGGATGCTGAATTTATAGGACTAAGAGCCAGAGTCAACTTTCTACTCTCAAGTGTTTGGATTTCCCTGTTACTCCCTTCCCTGAGCTCTTGAGCTGTAGAACTAAGCGTTGACTTCCCTGAGGCTCCCATTCTTTTGCTAGGACTTGCCTCCATCAGGCGAGGATGGAGTCAGTCTCCAAAACTTAGGAGAAAAGCCCAAGTAACTCGCGCTTACCTTCTGGCTCCATTGTTAAAGTCACTCTGCCACCAACCTCTACCTGGCTGGACTTAGAGGATCCAGTTAAAGCCTGGATATCAACAACTCCTGTGAGAAGGCCCAGCGTGTCTTCTCCTTTCTGAAAAGAGGATGTAAAGAGAAACATACATTAAACGGACCATTCCTTCCCAGCTTGTGACAACCTGTGGGCTTCATCAGGCCATTTTCCAAGACAGCTTGAGTTTTCCCCTTAGTATAACCACAGCTCTCCTAAACCTGAAGGTGCTAGTGAGTGGGTGAAACACACCTGAGAGGGGTGACCACCCCAGTGGTTTTGTTCACTTCCTTTCAGACTTCATGGAGGGACCTGCAAGCTGAGAACTCCCTTTCCTAACCACCCTGCTCAACGGGCACCCAGGGTCACCGCTCACCTGAGACAGGATCCTGAAGGACATAGAACACACTCATTTTTAGAAAAGAAACTGAGGAGAAAGGAGTTCTTCTTTCCAAACAGATTGCAGATTTTGGCCCCGGTAATTGTGTCTAAATTAAACTCATTTGGAAATATAAATATATTCATGTATATATCTCTTCTGTCCCATTGCAATAATTTTCAGTGTACTATTCACTCAAGAGTCTGAAATGGTTGTTAAGTGTAGACTACAGTATGGTGAGAGCATGATTAAGGTGGGATGTAGTCCCTGGAGGGCACTGAATTCCCATCCCTCTGTGTTGATTTTAAAAACAGCTGGGCAGTTTCACAAACATTGAATTGATATGTGCACATGCATTACAGGTATTATAAAAACTTAGTCCAAGTGCAGTTAAGATGCAAAGTTAGGTGCCTCAAAGAGCTTACACAGGATTCTTCCTTTCAGGAACTTTGTGGATGCTGAATTTATAGGACTAAGAGCCAGAGTCAACTTTCTACTCTCAAGTGTTTGGATTTCCCTGTTACTCCCTTCCCTGAGCTCTTGAGCTGTAGAACTAAGCGTTGACTTCCCTGAGGCTCCCATTCTTTTGCTAGGACTTGCCTCCATCAGGCGAGGATGGAGTCAGTCTCCAAAACTTAGGAGAAAAGCCCAAGTAACTCGCGGCTTACCTTCTGGCTCCATTGTTAAAGTCACTCTGCCACCAACCTCTACCTGGCTGGACTTAGAGGATCCAGTTAAAGCCTGGATATCAACAACTCCTGTGAGAAGGCCCAGCGTGTCTTCTCCTTTCTGAAAAGAGGATGTAAAGAGAAACATACATTAAACGGACCATTCCTTCCCAGCTTGTGACAACCTGTGGGCTTCATCAGGCCATTTTCCAAGACAGCTTGAGTTTTCCCCTTAGTATAACCACAGCTCTCCTAAACCTGAAGGTGCTAGTGAGTGGGTGAAACACACCTGAGAGGGGTGACCACCTCAGTGGTTTTGTTCACTTCCTTTCAGACTTCATGGAGGGACCTGCAAGCTGAGAACTCCCTTTCCTAACCACCCTGCTCAACGGGCACCCAGGGTCACCGCTCACCTGAGACAGGATCCTGAAGGACTGGTTCATCGCTACTTTTTGGAAATCCTTAAAAATGAATAGTGCAGTCTTTTAAGATTTTTTAAGTTAAAAGGCTATCTTGCTCAATTCCAATTCAAATAAGACAGGAAATAAGATAGCAGTAAATCACAAGCCAATGTACTTCAATGCCCTCAAGTGACCCATTACACAAGTGACATCTTCCGTATCTGTGCGAATCTCCACCCTCCCCCACCCCCAACGGGTAAATGTGTTTAACTCTTTCACAACCATCAGCCAAGCCCACCACCACAATAAGTAGAGAGGACCAGACTTTATCCAATATAAATTTGTCTTTATTGAAGCAGCAGTCACATGACTTTGTATCTAGCCTTTTGATTAGGCCTGACGGAATGAGCCAGCCCTAAAAAAAAAAAATTTTTTTTTTTTGCACTAAGAGACATAACATGTTTACAAACATTATCCAGTATTGGAAGTGAGCAGACTCAAACACAACATGTGCTGGTTCCCTGGGAGGTACAGCCCCACTGTCTGTGGTGTCCATATAATACAGATACTCCCGAAGACCATTACTAATGGGATGAAAGTTAAAAGAAAATACAGCTACACCAGACCATGAACAGGAATCAAAGACAGCAGCTTATACACATTTTAAAAAGTTGTCCCTTCCCGGGTCGTATTCTTTCTTTTCAAAGCAGTGTGTGCAAAGCTTCTTCCACTTCAACTCCAAAGGTTTCCAAGATGGAAGCTGCAGTTAAAGCCTGGATATCAACAACTCCTGTGAGAAGGCCCAGCGTGTCTTCTCCTTTCTGAAAAGAGGATGTAAAGAGAAACATACATTAAACGGACCATTCCTTCCCAGCTTGTGACAACCTGTGGGCTTCATCAGGCCATTTTCCAAGACAGCTTGAGTTTTCCCCTTAGTATAACCACAGCTCTCCTAAACCTGAAGGTGCTAGTGAGTGGGTGAAACACACCTGAGAGGGGTGACCACCCCAGTGGTTTTGTTCACTTCCTTTCAGACTTCATGGAGGGGACCTGCAAGCTGAGAACTCCCTTTCCTAACCACCCTGCTCAACGGGCACCCAGGGTCACCGCTCACCTGAGACAGGATCCTGAAGGACTGGTTCATCGCTACTTTTTGGAAATCCTTAAAAATGAATAGTGCAGTCTTTTAAGATTTTTTAAGTTAAAAGGCTATCTTGCTCAATTCCAATTCAAATAAGACAGGAAATAAGATAGCAGTAAATCACAAGCCAATGTACTTCAATGCCCTCAAGTGACCCATTACACAAGTGACATCTTCCGTATCTGTGCGAATCTCCACCCTCCCCCACCCCCAACGGGTAAATGTGTTTAACTCTTTCACAACCATCAGCCAAGCCCACCACCACAATAAGTAGAGAGGACCAGACTTTATCCAATATAAATTTGTCTTTATTGAAGCAGCAGTCACATGACTTTGTATCTAGCCTTTTGATTAGGCCTGACGGAATGAGCCAGCCCTAAAAAAAAAAAATTTTTTTTTTTTGCACTAAGAGACATAACATGTTTACAAACATTATCCAGTATTGGAAGTGAGCAGACTCAAACACAACATGTGCTGGTTCCCTGGGAGGTACAGCCCCACTGTCTGTGGTGTCCATATAATACAGATACTCCCGAAGACCATTACTAATGGGATGAAAGTTAAAAGAAAATACAGCTACACCAGACCATGAACAGGAATCAAAGACAGCAGCTTATACACATTTTAAAAAGTTGTCCCTTCCCGGGTCGTATTCTTTCTTTTCAAAGCAGTGTGTGCAAAGCTTCTTCCACTTCAACTCCAAAGGTTTCCAAGATGGAAGCTGCATCTCTTGGGGGCTATACAACAGAATAAGGTCATCTGAGAGAGGAACTAACGTTCACATCTCGACTTTTGTAACAAAGCTTCATGTTTCTCTAATTGGAGGAACGAAGTGGTGATGCAGAATGCATTGGCAAAACAGGGTGAAGAAGATAAGGTTGGGTACTGAAAGAAAGACCACACACTTGTGAATTTTAATTTCATTTCCAGGCTAACCTACTTTTTATTTAATGCAAATTACAGTACCAGTTAACTATTTCCAAACCAAGTCACATAGAACGAAATGTATTTACAAGGGAGTGGGGAAAGGGAAAAAAAACATTGAGCATACTTTTCACAAAAAAGTTTATATTTAAAATGAAAAAAAAAAATCAGTCACAGAGGCATTCAAGTAGTAATAATGTTATACAGATTTTGCTTTTCCTTTATATCAAGACAGATTTGCACAAGTGTTTGCAATAGTTTGTATACAACCCACAGTCCTTTATATATATATATATATATATATATAATAAATTTTGTTTTTTAGGTTTGATTTTAAGATGGAAGTGGTCACGCTAATTGGTATGTGTACAGGCCCAAGTGATCCATCGGCAACACATTTATGAATGCAAATTTTACAGGCAAGCACATTTTCATACATCTATCTGTATCTGCCTGTAGACAGATATAGTAAGGAAAAAAAACTTAAAAATTAACACAAGGAAGTCTACTTTGTCAAGTTAACCCCTTATGTACTGGCTGTCATTTTGCTTTTATTGCAGAGGTGCAAAACAGAGCAACAAACTTGAAAACGTCATAATCCTTGTGAAAATAATCCAAACCCCAGGGATTACTTTCAAAGCCTCTCAAACATAGACCTTAGTCTGGGACTCCACTCTGCTTCTAGTTGTCTTATTTTCAGTGGCTCAGGTTTCTACCAGAGAAGACAAGATTTTATTGTAAAACATGCTTAGTTTTTTATGTAGGGGAAAGTGTTCGACTCTGTGATTAGATGATCACTGACATGAACAAGAGAAATCAGATACAATTTTGGTTAAAGCTTCAAAGCCTGTGTCCCAAAGCTTCTTCCACTTCAACTCCAAAGGTTTCCAAGATGGAAGCTGCATCTCTTGGGGGCTATACAACAGAATAAGGTCATCTGAGAGAGGAACTAACGTTCACATCTCGACTTTTGTAACAAAGCTTCATGTTTCTCTAATTGGAGGAACGAAGTGGTGATGCAGAATGCATTGGCAAAACAGGGTGAAGAAGATAAGGTTGGGTACTGAAAGAAAGACCACACACTTGTGAATTTTAATTTCATTTCCAGGCTAACCTACTTTTTATTTAATGCAAATTACAGTACCAGTTAACTATTTCCAAACCAAGTCACATAGAACGAAATGTATTTACAAGGGAGTGGGGAAAGGGAAAAAAAACATTGAGCATACTTTTCACAAAAAAGTTTATATTTAAAATGAAAAAAAAAAATCAGTCACAGAGGCATTCAAGTAGTAATAATGTTATACAGATTTTGCTTTTCCTTTATATCAAGACAGATTTGCACAAGTGTTTGCAATAGTTTGTATACAACCCACAGTCCTTTATATATATATATATATATATATATATAATAAATTTTGTTTTTTAGGTTTGATTTTAAGATGGAAGTGGTCACGCTAATTGGTATGTGTACAGGCCCAAGTGATCCATCGGCAACACATTTATGAATGCAAATTTTACAGGCAAGCACATTTTCATACATCTATCTGTATCTGCCTGTAGACAGATATAGTAAGGACAAAAAACTTAAAAATTAACACAAGGAAGTCTACTTTGTCAAGTTAACCCCTTATGTACTGGCTGTCATTTTGCTTTTATTGCAGAGGTGCAAAACAGAGCAACAAACTTGAAAACGTCATAATCCTTGTGAAAATAATCCAAACCCCAGGGATTACTTTCAAAGCCTCTCAAACATAGACCTTAGTCTGGGACTCCACTCTGCTTCTAGTTGTCTTATTTTCAGTGGCTCAGGTTTCTACCAGAGAAGACAAGATTTTATTGTAAAACATGCTTAGTTTCCTTTTCTATGTAGGGGGGAAAGTGTTCGACTCTGTGATTAGATGATCACTGACATGAACAAGAGAAATCAGATACAATTTTGGTTTAAAACAAAGAAAAAACCCCAAGCTCCCGGGGATCTGGCATTGGCCAAACTTCCTCTGGAAGACTCCAAAGTTAAATCCTTAAAAAGGAAAGGGAAAAAGTAATGAAATGCCAGTGTCTTTATATCCACAGGGATAGAGAATAGAATAGTCCTCTTAGAAACCTTTGCATTGGTACAGACAAGATGACTGGCTAGGCAGGCTTCATTAAAACACAAATCAAAAATACATGTCTAAAAATGAGGAGGACTTTAAAAGAAGGACACAACATGTTGCTGGATAAAAGGTGCAGTCTCTGCCTTGCTGGAATGAACACACGTTATTTCAAAAATAGTAACCTTTGGTTTGGTAATGTTTGCTTTTCTTCTACTCGAGACATTTTATATGGAGTACTTGGAGGCAAAACAAATTTGACTTTTTTTTTTTTTTTCAAAAAAGGCCTTCATGATGGGCACACAGTAAGAATTAAACACATTTTAAAAAATGATAAAATGACATTTCGTGGAACAGGGGTGGGGGCAGGAGGGAGGGAAGTTCCCTTGTGGAAACAGTCCTCACTGTACCCGCAGCAGTTGGGTAGCAGCTGCTAGTAATTGCACCACAGCATTTTCGACCACTTGTTCAGCAAAACCCCAAAGAAGGCTTAAGAAAGGTTGATTCACAAAACTAATGCTCTATTTCTTTCTCTCATAGACAAGGTGGAGAGAGAGGGCGGAAGGTTCCCAGAATCTGCTGTTTGTTAAGATCCATGGTTAGGGTTTAGGGCCAAAATCTGGCAAGCACATTTTCATACATCTATCTGTAAAATTAAAAAAAAAACAAGGAAGTCTACTTTGTCAAGTTAACCCCTTATGTACTGGCTGTCATTTTGCTTTTATTGCAGAGGTGCAAAACAGAGCAACAAACTTGAAAACGTCATAATCCTTGTGAAAATAATCCAAACCCCAGGGATTACTTTCAAAGCCTCTCAAACATAGACCTTAGTCTGGGACTCCACTCTGCTTCTAGTTGTCTTATTTTCAGTGGCTCAGGTTTCTACCAGAGAAGACAAGATTTTATTGTAAAACATGCTTAGTTTCCTTTTCTATGTAGGGGGGAAAGTGTTCGACTCTGTGATTAGATGATCACTGACATGAACAAGAGAAATCAGATACAATTTTGGTTTAAAACAAAGAAAAAACCCCAAGCTCCTGGGGATCTGGCATTGGCCAAACTTCCTTTGGAAGATTCCAAAGTTAAATCCCTTAAAAAGGAAAGGGAAAAAGTAATGAAATGCCAGTGTCTTTATATCCACAGGGATAGAGAATAGAATAGTCCTCTTAGAAACCTTTGCATTGGTACAGACAAGATGACTGGCTAGGCAGGCTTCATTAAAACACAAATCAAAAATACATGTCTAAAAATGAGGAGGACTTTAAAAGAAGGACACAACATGTTGCTGGATAAAAGGTGCAGTCTCTGCCTTGCTGGAATGAACACACGTTATTTCAAAAATAGTAACCTTTGGTTTGGTAATGTTTGCTTTTCTTCTACTCGAGACATTTTATATGGAGTACTTGGAGGCAAAACAAATTTGACTTTTTTTTTTTTTTAACAAAAAAGGCCTTCATGATGGGCACACAGTAAGAATTAAACACATTTTAAAAAATGATAAAATGACATTTCGTGGAACAGGGGTGGGGGCAGGAGGGAGGGAAGTTCCCTTGTGGAAACAGTCCTCACTGTACCCGCAGCAGTTGGGTAGCAGCTGCTAGTAATTGCACCACAGCATTTTCGACCACTTGTTCAGCAAAACCCCAAAGAAGGCTTAAGAAAGGTTGATTCACAAAACTAATGCTCTATTTCTTTCTCTCATAGACAAGGTGGAGAGAGAGGGCGGAAGGTTCCCAGAATCTGCTGTTTGTTAAGATCCATGGTTAGGGTTTAGGGAAAGAGACAAGCAAGATCTACTCTATTCCATGCTCTCCGGTTCAAGGGCTCCCTGGCGCTACACTAAGTCCCTGGATGAAATGGAACTGGTCACTGCTACTGAGGAGGAAACGACGTTCAGAACCAAAACAAAGGCAGGGCTTGAATGAAATGAGATCGTGAACATGGTTTCCTCTTCCCACCCCTGAGCATGGTATCACTGACAATGGCTGTGGAGGGGTAAAGACACTGTCATGAGTGAGCCATTATTTCAAAGGGAAAAGGGTGGGACAGGGAGACATGGAGAGACCAATTAAATCTGCAAAATGAAAAACAGAAACAAAAAAACAAACACATGGAAGCGAAGGCACTCCAAACTATATAGATACACTATACATTGCTAGAGTTATTGTTACAATAATACAGGCCGGTACCTACTGTACAGAGTTAAAACTATATGGCTTTAAAAAGCTCGTCTACAATTTGTCTGATTATTAAACAGAATCACTGCCCTGAACAGTAACTTTTTGCTCATTAATAACAGTTCCTGGGTCCACATATTTACATACAAAACAATAAAACTTAAATTTAAAAACATTGAAAGAAAATATAATGTACAAGCTTGAATTTGGTGAGGAGCTTTTATTATTATTATTATTATTATTTACAAAAAAGATATTCAGAGACCTGGATCCCACTTGTATAAAAGAGTTCTGTGATCCCGCCATAATCCTTGAGAAAGAAAAATCACGAACCTCAGCCCTCACACACAATTAAAATGAGAGAAAAACATTTGATTTTCCTCTCTTCTTCTCTTACCCCATTTATGGGGGAAAGTGTTTCCTAAAACAAGCACAGATTTTTATGTTCAGAGTTAGTGTCTGTGTCCACGTTTGGCTGGGCAGTTTGGTCTCAAAGTAGGTCCATTTCTCTGTCACAGACCTGCTGTCCAGCTTCTTTATAAACCCTTTCTGAAAATGATCTAACAAAGCCATTCCCTTTAGGAATTATGTCGTCAAATAACTTTGATTCAGACGTCTTTCTAATCCTAATCTGCACTCAGAAGCTCATTATGAAAAGTAAAAAGCAATTTGTTTGATTTGGTTTGACTGAGTGTGTTTCCTTTCTCATGAGCTCTGATAAAACCAGAGGCTTGAGAAACCCTTCTGTGACTTAAGAGCGTAGCTAGACAGTGAGTGAAAACTAAAGATGGCTCCCAGGGCCTCTCTGGGTACTGGTGCATACCAGCAGGCAGTACGACTCTCTTGGAGAGTCACACACACTTGGTTAAGAAGCAGGACAGGGTGCTGGGACCTTCGTGAGGGCTGCTGAGAGACTCCACTTCCAAATCACCCGGAGGGTGAGGCCCCTAACACGACCAAAGATGGCAACAGGGAGGGTGAGGAGGTTACACACTGTCAGGGGCTCAGCTCTGCAGCCCTACAGTTACCAGTTGACCTTGGAAAGGTGTCAGGGGAAGGAAGGAAGGTAGGCGGGAAAGGTGGCCATCACTCAAGTGATCTTTAAATGTAAAGTACAACTGATTGTGCCTTAAAGATTCATAGGTCAAGTAATGGCCCATAAGCACCAAGGTGTCAAAGGTTCATTTTAGAGTATATAAGGCCCACATAGATGTCAACCTTAAAATATAAAACAAACTAGTTGTGAAAAGCTATTTCCTCACTGCAAACATAATCCTTCAATTCTTGCTTTCCAAGGAATATTGCTTTTTCTTCAAAAACAGAGACCGAGTCTTACACGGTTCACTGATCATACGAAGAAAACAGAAACAAAAACTCTTAACTGGGGGTGGGGGCAAACATCCTTCTCATGTTTCAACCAATCTATTTTGATACTGTGGATAAAAATAAAACAAAACAAAACAAACAGAACAAAACCCAAAAGGCAGTACTGGATCTGTGTATATAACATATATACATACATTTATATAGTCAGCTTTCCTATAGTCAGCAGGTACAAGTGACTGTTTATATCATTTTGATGTGTAGTTTTTAATATTCCTACCATCTAAAACCATAATGGCCTATGTCACATGCATCAATAAATAAAATTTAAAAAGCATGAGGTTAAAAAAGCTCAAATTAAATACAGATTCTGGATTTGGAGTTAAAATTAGACCTATGTGCAGAATGTGGCAATTTCTGCAAGCTCAAAAAAAAAATTGAGTGTGTTTCCTTTCTCATGAGCTCTGATAAAACCAGAGGCTTGAGAAACCCTTCTGTGACTTAAGAGCGTAGCTAGACAGTGAGTGAAAACTAAAGATGGCTCCCAGGGCCTCTCTGGGTACTGGTGCATACCAGCAGGCAGTACGACTCTCTTGGAGAGTCACACACACTTGGTTAAGAAGCAGGACAGGGTGCTGGGACCTTCGTGAGGGCTGCTGAGAGACTCCACTTCCAAATCACCCGGAGGGTGAGGCCCCTAACACGACCAAAGATGGCAACAGGGAGGGTGAGGAGGTTACACACTGTCAGGGGCTCAGCTCTGCAGCCCTACAGTTACCAGTTGACCTTGGAAAGGTGTCAGGGGAAGGAAGGAAGGTAGGCGGGAAAGGTGGCCATCACTCAAGTGATCTTTAAATGTAAAGTACAACTGATTGTGCCTTAAAGATTCATAGGTCAAGTAATGGCCCATAAGCACCAAGGTGTCAAAGGTTCATTTTAGAGTATATAAGGCCCACATAGATGTCAACCTTAAAATATAAAACAAACTAGTTGTGAAAAGCTATTTCCTCACTGCAAACATAATCCTTCAATTCTTGCTTTCCAAGGAATATTGCTTTTTCTTCAAAAACAGAGACCGAGTCTTACACGGTTCACTGATCATACGAAGAAAACAGAAACAAAAACTCTTAACTGGGGGTGGGGGCAAACATCCTTCTCATGTTTCAACCAATCTATTTTGATACTGTGGATAAAAATAAAACAAAACAAAACAAACAGAACAAAACCCAAAAGGCAGTACTGGATCTGTGTATATAACATATATACATACATTTATATAGTCAGCTTTCCTATAGTCAGCAGGTACAAGTGACTGTTTATATCATTTTGATGTGTAGTTTTTAATATTCCTACCATCTAAAACCATAATGGCCTATGTCACATGCATCAATAAATAAAATTTAAAAAGCATGAGGTTAAAAAAGCTCAAATTAAATACAGATTCTGGATTTGGAGTTAAAATTAGACCTATGTGCAGAATGTGGCAATTTCTGCAAGCTCAATTTGAAATAAAAAATTATGAAAAATAAACCAGTAGACTGTTACAGTTCACATTATTTAATTAGGATGTCCTCTCAAGTGTATCTTTCCAAGGGAAGCAACTTTAGGAAAAAAATCTGGACAAATTCATTCACAGTGGTGAGACCTGCCCTGGCCCGCCCTCCTCCCCTAGGTTCATCAGCTGTTGACCTCTGTAGCCGGATTGGCTGGCTCGACTTCCTTCTCAGTCTTCTCCTAGGTCACTGGATTATAACTGTACTAACATTTTAGAGAACCTTTGGTCAGGCAAACAGAGACCCACACACAGAGCACACATGCTCCTCCTTACAGTTTCCTACAGAAGTTTCCTCACCACTGGCATTGATTAAAAGCAAAATAAAACCTTGACAAATCAACTGAGAATTTTCTCCTTATAGACTCAAACTTTACCGACTTCCTGGGTTACAAATGACACATGTTTTCCTTTTTTTTGTCTGCCACACCTGCCATCACCATGCCAAAGGCAAATCTTCAAGTACCCGAGGATATGGATTGATTTTACAAGTGACATTGAAGTCCCCATTGAGTTACACCTGCGAAGCTCCCAACCAATTTCAAGCTGTGCACTCTACCCAAGTCTTACTACACTTGACTTTAAAAGAAAACAAAGTTCAAAAAAATGTCAGCACTGAACAAAGTTTTCTCCTTTTGTGGAAGGGGCATGAGGCGGGGGTCCTGTTTTTAAAGTGTACAACAGCAGACTTTAGATAAAAGAAAGATTGTCGTGGGAGAGAGACTGTGTGTTCTAGTGCTCCACTTTCCCCTCCCCCCAACCCTCCCACCCCTGGATCTCCCTCAAAGTGAGAATACAATGAAACTGGTTTGTATTTATAGATATTTTACAAGGTTAAATAAGAACAACAAGAATAATAAAAAAAAACTGAACACTAAAAGGAACAGGTTTTTTTTTTTTCCTCTTTTTAATTTTCTTTCCAATCATGACCAGTGTTGCTGAGTGACACTCAAGTAACTGGTGGTTTTTCCTGTGCAGCTGGCTGCTCGGGACTGTTCAGGTGGAGTTGGAAGCTGATGCAGAAGCGGCATTATTGGTCTGTCCACGGTCTCCAGCATTAGCATCTGCAAATCAAAAGCCCCAAGAGAGAGCATGAACAATGCTGTAATACCGCAGAGGGAAGAGAAGGTGGCCTCAACTGCAGACTGAGAGCTGTATCTGGAATGCAGCTTTAAACATTGCCAGTACTGTGAGATGTGAACTTCTTTCTGCTTAGAGCTAAGTATGTGCCTTGGATGGGTCTTGGTGCAGGGAAGACGGTGTCTTTGAATGAGCTACAGGCTCATGCCAGAGAACATGTCTCTCAAAGCTCTCGCCATAACTTGCAGATTAGCAAAGCATGAATACTCAATTGGAATCTGGCTCACTGGAAAATAAATGAACAGTGCACAGCTTGGAAAACTTGCTAAAATTTCTGAATGGTGTTACAATATGCCATCTGCTTTAAGTGGGTGAATGCGTGGAGGCAATGAAATATGGGTCAGTGTTGATCGGCAAGAACCACCAAACGTTTTCCTTATAGACTCAAACTTTACCGACTTCCTGGGTTACAAATGACACATGTTTTCCTTTTTTTTGTCTGCCACACCTGCCATCACCATGCCAAAGGCAAATCTTCAAGTACCCGAGGATATGGATTGATTTTACAAGTGACATTGAAGTCCCCATTGAGGTACACCGTCTAGTCTCGCAACGAATTGCAAGCTGGTCACTCTACCCAAGTCTTACTACACTTGACTTTAAAAGAAAACAAAGTTCAAAAAAATGTCAGCACTGAACAAAGTTTTCTCCTTTTGTGGAAGGGGCATGAGGCGGGGGTCCTGTTTTTAAAGTGTACAACAGCAGACTTTAGATAAAAGAAAGATTGTCGTGGGAGAGAGACTGTGTGTTCTAGTGCTCCACTTTCCCCCTCCCCACAACCCCTCCCACCCCCTGGATCTCCCTCAAAGTGAGAATACAATGAAACTGGTTTGTATTTATAGATATTTTACAAGGTTAAATAAGAACAACAACAATAATAAAAAAAAACTGAACACTAAAAGGAACAGGTTTTTTTTTTTTCCTCTTTTTAATTTTCTTTCCAATCATGACCAGTGTTGCTGAGTGACACTCAAGTAACTGGTGGTTTTTCCTGTGCAGCTGGCTGCTCGGGACTGTTCAGGTGGAGTTGGAAGCTGATGCAGAAGCGGCATTATTGGTCTGTCCACGGTCTCCAGCATTAGCATCTGCAAATCAAAAGCCCCAAGAGAGAGCATGAACAATGCTGTAATACCGCAGAGGGAAGAGAAGGTGGCCTCAACTGCAGACTGAGAGCTGTATCTGGAATGCAGCTTTAAACATTGCCAGTACTGTGAGATGTGAACTTCTTTCTGCTTAGAGCTAAGTATGTGCCTTGGATGGGTCTTGGTGCAGGGAAGACGGTGTCTTTGAATGAGCTACAGGCTCATGCCAGAGAACATGTCTCTCAAAGCTCTCGCCATAACTTGCAGATTAGCAAAGCATGAATACTCAATTGGAATCTGGCTCACTGGAAAATAAATGAACAGTGCACAGCTTGGAAAACTTGCTAAAATTTCTGAATGGTGTTACAATATGCCATCTGCTTTAAGTGGGTGAATGCGTGGAGGCAATGAAATATGGGTCAGTGTTGATCGGCAAGAACCACCAAACGTAAATCAAACTCGACTGCTTGCTTTCTAACCACAGTCCTTCTCCATTATTCACAGAAATGGAAGACACACAACCAGCAAAAAAGGAATAGCCCCTGAAGGATCAATTCCCTCATTCAATTCAATAAAGCATCTTAGAGTCAAACATCATAGCATTTGAGCTTACTTTGCCTAATCCTCTGGAAATACACGTAACTTTACTTAAACTCCCCCCTCCAACACTTTTAAGGTCCACTACTATTTCACAGCCTTCATTCATATTTTAAAAGGTGTTTAATTGTGTCCAGATTGGCTCTCCATCTTGGGTAGGAAACATACTGCTGCTTCAGTGGCTAGTCAAGCTGCATCCCTGTCTTTACACACATGACTAGAACGTACTAAGCAAATTTGACATGGCAAATTTTCTCTGAAAAACTTTACCCTAAGTCTTGAGCAAGAAGAGAGGTGGCTTGACTGAGACGGGCAACTTTCAAGAGTCACTGCCCTATAAGTATACCACTTTACCATCAAGGCTAATGACACAGACCAAACAGACTCGGAAGTCCTGTCTCCCTCACCAACCGCAGCACACCAAGCCTCCCTGTCCGTCAGCATCTCCCAGAGTTCGCCAGGTCGGTGATGCCATCCAGCCATCTCCTCCTCTGATGCCCTCTTCTCCTGTCCTCCATCTTTCCCAGCATCAGGGGCTTTTCCAATGAGTTGGCTGTTTGCATCAGGTGACCACAATACTGGAACTCTTAAGGATTAGCTTTTCAGTCTATCATTTTCACAGCTACTCTTTAAAATCTATACTTCCTTCCTAAATACCTGATTGTTCTTCTGAACAATTTGGCCTTATACTTAATTCAACCTTTGGGGAAGAAATGTTTATACCTCTTAATATGAATGGTTGGGATCTCTCAAAGCTCTCGCCATAACTTGCAGATTAGCAAAGCATGAATACTCAATTGGAATCTGGCTCACTGGAAAATAAATGAACAGTGCACAGCTTGGAAAACTTGCTAAAATTTCTGAATGGTGTTACAATATGCCATCTGCTTTAAGTGGGTGAATGCGTGGAGGCAATGAAATATGGGTCAGTGTTGATCGGCAAGAACCACCAAACGTAAATCAAACTCGACTGCTTGCTTTCTAACCACAGTCCTTCTCCATTATTCACAGAAATGGAAGACACACAACCAGCAAAAAAGGAATAGCCCCTGAAGGATCAATTCCCTCATTCAATTCAATAAAGCATCTTAGAGTCAAACATCATAGCATTTGAGCTTACTTTGCCTAATCCTCTGGAAATACACGTAACTTTACTTAAACTCCCCCCTCCAACACTTTTAAGGTCCACTACTATTTCACAGCCTTCATTCATATTTTAAAAGGTGTTTAATTGTGTCCAGATTGGCTCTCCATCTTGGGTAGGAAACATACTGCTGCTTCAGTGGCTAGTCAAGCTGCATCCCTGTCTTTACACACATGACTAGAACGTACTAAGCAAATTTGACATGGCAAATTTTCTCTGAAAAACTTTACCCTAAGTCTTGAGCAAGAAGAGAGGTGGCTTGACTGAGATGGGCAACTTTCAAGAGTCACTGCCCTATAAGTATACCACTTTACCATCAAGGCTAATGACACAGACCAAACAGACTCGGAAGTCCTGTCTCCCTCACCAACCGCAGCACACCAAGCCTCCCTGTCCGTCAGCATCTCCCAGAGTTCGCCAGGTCGGTGATGCCATCCAGCCATCTCCTCCTCTGATGCCCTCTTCTCCTGTCCTCCATCTTTCCCAGCATCAGGGGCTTTTCCAATGAGTTGGCTGTTTGCATCAGGTGACCACAATACTGGAACTCTTAAGGATTAGCTTTTCAGTCTATCATTTTCACAGCTACTCTTTAAAATCTATACTTCCTTCCTAAATACCTGATTGTTCTTCTGAACAATTTGGCCTTATACTTAATTCAACCTTTGGGGAAGAAATGTTTATACCTCTTAATATGAATGGTTGTGTTTAATTAATTTTCTTGAAAACACCTGTGATGCTTCTAATCCTATTTTTATGCAAGTGCAGACATTATGACAGAGGGTCCCTGAATTAGGTTCACATTGCCCATGGCATGGCAGCACATTAACTTATCTATACGGCACAAGGACATGTGGCAAGAGAGAATTTATGGTATTCAACAGAACCTCTGTTCCAAAGGCAGGTAAACAGCCTTTCACAATAACCAGTTAGGAAATGTACCTAATTCATTTGTAACTCCTGTTTTTTCTTGCATATGCCCTGATTAGCGGGAGTTTTACTCCCAATGATCATTAAAATTCCCTAACACCAATTTGGTCCAGGCCACAGGCTCCTATAAGGCTTTCACGGCAAGAACGTTCATTTTCATAATTTAGGCACAGGCTGCACTGAAAACAACACTCCTGAGAATGCCTAGAAGGCACAGAGACATGTCAGAATTTCAGTGCTTCTCACGAACCCATGCCACTGCAGCATTTCTCATGCTTTGGATGACACTCAACTATGTATGATTATCATCCAATAAAACTTCTCTCTCATTTTTAACATGTGAAGATGACAGGTGAAACTGTCACACCCTGGTCTTCCTCAGGACTTATGAGATCCACCTGTCGTTGGGAACTTATCAGCACACATAGCAGCACTGTAAGCCGCCCTGGCGATGCCGGCCATTAACTATCGGCCAATACACACCAAGGCTTACCGACACTGCCAGTCAGCCAATCATTACTCTCTGGAAATATCCTACTTAACTACTCTACAGATCTACAGATGACCTTTCACTGGCTGTTATCTATGAGCTTCCCCCTTTAAGTGGGCATATAACCAGGAAAAAATCACCTTCTGAATTAAAATTTTAAAAGACATTCACATTCCTTAGGTTTGTAATTTGATGATCTCTTATTTTTATTTGATTTATTTCCAAATCACTTGATGAGTAAAAGTTTAACAGCTAATTATTTTGATTATAATTATCCTTGATACCTGAAGTTACAGCACTGGACTCTTTCATCAAAAACAAACAAACAAAATGCAAAATCTTTGCCCAGTGCAGCAGTCTCTACTTAAAGTCAGATTATAAAAGTTCTTGCTGAGAAAAAGAATAGAGTTCTCTATTTTTCGGAAGGAGATACAACACAGAAAGGAGAAAAGCAAAAAGAAAAAAGAAAAACAAAACCCCAAACCCCCCCAAAATGTGAACTTCCATAAAGTCAACAGTAGTAGCTCCTCTACAAACTCCCTGGTTTACTGACTGAGCAAAGCTATGTTTTTAAAGTTCTTTTTGGGACACGCTTATTTTGACCCCATTGTCAATTCTGTAAATTTATTTTACAGAGCTGAATCTGAATTAACATGGACCTGCTATAGCTTAAATACTAAATTTAAAATTCTGATAAGCTGTCACAAGACTTAGACATTTATTGTAATTTCTCTAACTTTTCGTCCCAAACATTTAAACAGTAACTATTTTTTTACATTCTTTTTTTTTTTTTTTTAATATTCTTTCTCACTATGGTTAATCACAGAATGTTGAATGTAGTTTCCTATGCCGTGCCTAGGTAGGACCCTCTTGTCTGCCCATCGTAAGAGTTTATACCTGCTAATTTCAAATTCCCAGTCCTTCCCTCCTCCACCCCCTTCCCCACCAGTCTGTTCTCTGTCTAAACAGTAACTCTTTAAAAGCAACAAAGTTCATTTTGTTTCTCCTTATTCCCTTCCCTTTACTGATAAAAGTGATGCAGCCTGGCATTATGATTTAAAGGTAGGCAAAGATCATTTATCTTTCTTAAATTGATCCAATTCCACAAACACTTATTTTTTCACAAATATTTATCGAGTATGAAACTCAACTGTAGAATTTAATAGCTGTGTGGTTTTGGAACAAGTTTTTTAACCTTTCTACTCACAATTTTCCAATCTGCAAAATGGTGATAATACCACCATCTATGTAATAAGGCCTAAAAAGCGCTCTTGTCCAGGAAATGGAAAGATAGAAGAGACATCTAGAAATACACAAATGTATAGTTCAGTGTGACTGCAATTTACCACCACCGCCACCACAAAATCTGTGGTAGTAGTTGCTGACATCTGGGTGCTCACCAATGTGCCATACATCATACCAAGCACACTGCAAACATGTCATTCAGCTCACACAGTAAGAAACAGAAACAATTACTGCACCCACTTTGCACATGGATAAAGTGAATGCTCAAAGAGATGAGATAATGTGCCTAAGGTGACAACTGAGAGGGCTGAGCACGGAGGGAACAGAGGAACTTCGGAATGATTACCTTTATGGGCTATAGGAGACAAGCAGAAAAGATGTCCTATCTAAGGGATAAGGAAGAGCTTTCATTCAGACCTAACCCTTAGATAATCCAAGATGATTTACAAAGCTGATTTCTATTAACCAAAGGGTTATTACATTAGAACAAATCAGTGAATTTATAATAGAAAGAGTTAAGAGTATGGTTATTTTATTATCTAATTTTCAAACAGTCCGAATAGGATATACAGAGATACAAGTGTTTTGGAAACATCTATGGAGCTGGTAATTCATTGACTTTCAACATTCCTAGAAACTACTGCTCATTACTGCTACACCATAAACCAACAAACCAAGGGTGGATGTGAGGGAAAAAGGAGAGAACAGTCAGCTCTGGGGGAAGAAGGGGTAAGATCATTCTTTGATACTACGGGGTCCACCCTCCAAGATGGCCTCAACGAGACACGCACCTCTCAATGTCCACACCCTCGTGTAATTCCTTCTTCCAATAAACAGGGCTGGCCTGCATAAGCCACAGGTTACTGAGGAAATAATGGTGTGTGACTTCCAAAAGTCAGGACATAAAAGACACTGTGGCTTCCACCTTTCTCCTTGGATCACTTGGTCTATGGAAGCCAGCCGCCACAGTGTGAGACACTCAAAAAGCACTACAGAGAGGTTCACAGGAGGAGGGACTGGGCCTTGTACAAACGCCAGCACAGATTCACTCCCCACACTAATGAGCTACTGTGGAGGCAGAGCTTCCAGCCCCAGGCAGCAGGTCTTCAGATGCCTGTGGCTGACATTCTGGCTACAACCTCAAGAGAAACTCTGACCCAGAATTACACAGCTAGGCTGCACAGAAGCTGCGAGAGGTAATACATGTTTACTCTTGAGCTGTTAAATTCTGGGGTCTCTTGATATACAGCAATAGATAACTCATGTATACACAGAAGTTGAATAACATAAATGCCAGTTAGGGTTTATGTTCACAAGCCCTTGACAGCACTATTGACCAAGTCCCTCTACAAAATTTGGTGTGCTCCTAATAAACTGTGTAAGACAAGGAAGATTGCACTAGTTGTTCATTTGCTTATTCCTAGTGCTGAGAAGAGTCTATGGTCCTATGGCTTTTGTCAAGGAAATCTGTATATTTCGCAAAGGGAATTTGTATATTGAAACCAATTTTATTCTGTGACCTCCAAGGTAAAAATGACAAGTTGGACAATCTCACAGTGAAACTAAGGGTGAAGTTGTTAGGTTCCCCCAAGAGTTTACCAGGCTGTGACTTTCGTCCCAGAGTAGACTTTTATGTACAGAATTCTATACCTGACACATGTATTTTTCAGGAGAGGATTCACAGTTTCATTTTCAGATTTTAAAAGACCTGTAAGAGTTGTTAGGTAATCAAGTCATGGAGCTGATGGGCAGCTTTCTCCATACTGAGTAAACAGCACCTTTCGGTTGCTTAGGCGATAAACTAAAAGCTCTCACCTTGACCCTTTGCATTCTCCCTCCAAATGTGCCAGATCAAATGTGTACATGGGAAAGGGAAGGAGAATGAAGGGAGGTGGCCAAAAGGTTTAAATAGAGAAGCAGAAAACAAGGGGACAGGTCAGGAGGGAGGACAGAGAATAAAACAAAGGAGCTGGGGTTCCAAAGGCTCTGCTCAAGGGTCCAGAAGTATGGGTCCATAAAAGTTAAAACCTTCTAACCAATTCAAGTGTTCACTGTCTGACCCAACAGCAATAGAAATATTCTATCTATACCCTCAAATGTGATGACTGCTAGCTACATGTGGTTATTTAAATGTAAATGAAATTAAACAAAAATGTAGTTCCTTATTTAACCTAAACATGTTTTCAAACTCTCAAAAGCTACATTAGTAAAAGAGCACTACTTCAGATTTATCCAATTTTTTTTGTGCTTTACATGCATTTATAAATATACTTGTGGGCTTCCCTGGTGGTCCAGTGGGTAAGGACACCACCTTGCAGTGCAAGGGGCGCCGGTTCGATCCCTGGCCTGGGAAGATCCCACGTGCCACGGAGCGGCTGGACCAATGTGTCCAATTACAGAGCCGGAGCTCTGGAGCGCATGCGCCCAGAGCCGGTGCTCTGCGACAACAGAGGCCACCATGATGGGAGGCCCACAGGAGCCAAAGAACAAAGACAGATGAAAACAGAGAAATGAAAGACCAATAGAAGTGGCCCGCCTGCTCCCCTCCCTCCCCACCCCACCCCCACCAAAATAAATAAATTTTAAAAAAAATTAAAAAAAAAATACTTGCGAACTGTAGGTATACTTTTAATTAGTTCCTTTATTGTGCTCTCCTAGGCCCATTTTATGTATTTCTATTCATAAATCATCCTATCTTTGTAATTTAGAACTCCTGGCAAGTTGAGCTGTCAAGATAAAGGTTTGGAGGGCTAGGCCATGTTGCCTGTACTGTGTAGCTAGCTTGGGATTCCCATTCAAGCTATTCCAACTGGGAATGCCTCTACTATAAAATTATGTCTTACATTAGTGTTAGTAACTGACACATGGACAAGCAACACTATTACTCACAAAGTTTTAAAGGTATATCCACAACTTATGTTTAAACCAAAATCATAATCTACACTAATGAAATTAAAGTATCAGTAGTAAGGAAAAGGATTTGATTTTCATTTTTCTCTTTATAATATCTACTATGATTTTGACAACTTTGTGTGTATCAATAATGAGGGAGGGGGAACACTCATCAGCGATAAAGCATGGGAAGATGGTCCAAAGTTAAAAAGCAAAAAAAATTCAAGGAGCTGGGGTTCCAAAGGCTCTGCTCAAGGGTCCAGAAGTATGGGTCCATAAAAGTTAAAACCTTCTAACCAATTCAAGTGTTCACTGTCTGACCCAACAGCAATAGAAATATTCTATCTATACCCTCAAATGTGATGACTGCTAGCTACATGTGGTTATTTAAATGTAAATGAAATTAAACAAAAATGTAGTTCCTTATTTAACCTAAACATGTTTTCAAACTCTCAAAAGCTACATTAGTAAAAGAGCACTACTTCAGATTTATCCAATTTTTTTTGTGCTTTACATGCATTTATAAATATACTTGTGGGCTTCCCTGGTGGTCCAGTGGGTAAGGACACCACCTTGCAGTGCAAGGGGCGCCGGTTCGATCCCTGGCCTGGGAAGATCCCACGTGCCACGGAGCGGCTGGACCAATGTGTCCAATTACAGAGCCGGAGCTCTGGAGCGCATGCGCCCAGAGCCGGTGCTCTGCGACAACAGAGGCCACCATGATGGGAGGCCCACAGGAGCCAAAGAACAAAGACAGATGAAAACAGAGAAATGAAAGACCAATAGAAGTGGCCCGCCTGCTCCCCTCCCTCCCCACCCCACCCCCACCAAAATAAATAAATTTTAAAAAAAATTAAAAAAAAAATACTTGCGAACTGTAGGTATACTTTTAATTAGTTCCTTTATTGTGCTCTCCTAGGCCCATTTTATGTATTTCTATTCATAAATCATCCTATCTTTGTAATTTAGAACTCCTGGCAAGTTGAGCTGTCAAGATAAAGGTTTGGAGGGCTAGGCCATGTTGCCTGTACTGTGTAGCTAGCTTGGGATTCCCATTCAAGCTATTCCAACTGGGAATGCCTCTACTATAAAATTATGTCTTACATTAGTGTTAGTAACTGACACATGGACAAGCAACACTATTACTCACAAAGTTTTAAAGGTATATCCACAACTTATGTTTAAACCAAAATCATAATCTACACTAATGAAATTAAAGTATCAGTAGTAAGGAAAAGGATTTGATTTTCATTTTTCTCTTTATAATATCTACTATGATTTTGACAACTTTGTGTGTATCAATAATGAGGGAGGGGGAACACTCATCAGCAAAGTATCATCACCTCTCTTGTATTATTCCAAGGAAAAGATGCGGCATGAGACATCACCATGGCTTCCAGTCATTCAAAAAACAAAACTGAAATCCAGCTGCCAGTGAACCAATCAACCCAGCAGCAACCTGGACGGTTCATCAACAACACTGTTTCTACTTGGCTGGCTGACAGCAGAGAGCTCTTAGCTGCTGTGAGTTCAGGAACAGAACATATTTTAATTAAGATGCATGGTTTTTCAGGGTAAAAACTGAAGGCCACGGAGACAGAGGATGTATTTTCATTTTTTAAGTTATTAAAGAAAACTTAGTCCCTGGTGGTCCAGTGGGTAAAGACACCGCCTTGCAGTGCAAGGGGCGCCAGTTCGATCCCCGGCCTGGGAAGAGCCCACGTGCCACGGAGTGGCTGGCTGGATGTGTCCAATTACCAACCCAGCACTCTGGAGCTGGCTCGCTCTGGAGCATGCGCCCAGAGTCGGTGCTCTGCAGCGAGAGGCCACTGTGATGGGAGGCCCACACAGGCCAAAGAACAAAGATGGAAATGAAAGACCGATAAAAGTGGCCAAAAAAACCTAAAAAACAAAAAACTTAGTTCAGGTATAAAGAACATGAAAAGGCATATGAATATAAATAGGTAACTTCAGGTAAGAAACAGAAGAATGTCTTATAAGACATTCACTATTAACCAAAAAGATTTTACACTACTTTTGGAGGAAAGAGGAAAAACCCAGGTACAATTTTTGACTTAATAGGAAAGATAAAGGTTTGGAGGGCTAGGTCATGTTGCCTGTACTGTGTAGCTAGCTTGGGATTCCCATTCAAGCTATTCCAACTGGGAATGCCTCTACTATAAAATTATGTCTTACATTAGTGTTAGTAACTGACACATGGACAAGCAACACTATTACTCACAAAGTTTTAAAGGTATATCCACAACTTATGTTTAAACCAAAATCATAATCTACACTAATGAAATTAAAGTATCAGTAGTAAGGAAAAGGATTTGATTTTCATTTTTCTCTTTATAATATCTACTATGATTTTGACAACTTTGTGTGTATCAATAATGAGGGAGGGGGAACACTCATCAGCAAAGTATCATCACCTCTCTTGTATTATTCCAAGGAAAAGATGCGGCATGAGACATCACCATGGCTTCCAGTCATTCAAAAAACAAAACTGAAATCCAGCTGCCAGTGAACCAATCAACCCAGCAGCAACCTGGACGGTTCATCAACAACACTGTTTCTACTTGGCTGGCTGACAGCAGAGAGCTCTTAGCTGCTGTGAGTTCAGGAACAGAACATATTTTAATTAAGATGCATGGTTTTTCAGGGTAAAAACTGAAGGCCACGGAGACAGAGGATGTATTTTCATTTTTTAAGTTATTAAAGAAAACTTAGTCCCTGGTGGTCCAGTGGGTAAAGACACCGCCTTGCAGTGCAAGGGGCGCCAGTTCGACCCCTGGCCTGAGAAGACCCCACGTGCCACGGAGTGGCTGGCTGGATGTGTCCAATTACCAACCCAGCACTCTGGAGCTGGCTCGCTCTGGAGCATGCGCCCAGAGTCGGTGCTCTGCAGCGAGAGGCCACTGTGATGGGAGGCCCACACAGGCCAAAGAACAAAGATGGAAATGAAAGACCGATAAAAGTGGCCAAAAAAACCTAAAAAACAAAAAACTTAGTTCAGGTATAAAGAACATGAAAAGGCATATGAATATAAATAGGTAACTTCAGGTAAGAAACAGAAGAATGTCTTATAAGACATTCACTATTAACCAAAAAGATTTTACACTACTTTTGGAGGAAAGAGGAAAAACCCAGGTACAATTTTTGACTTAATAGGAAAGAAAATGTTTTACACTATAAAAAAAACAAAAAACAAAAAACAACAAAACAAATAATTTCCTAGAAGTGATACTTAGTACTAGTTTGGTGAAAATAATGACCAACCTGGTTTTACTCCTAAGTATCTATACACAAAATTCAGTAAGTGAACCTGAAATCCTAGCAGAGGATAGACACAGTCTCACTGGTGTCAGTGAGTCTGTCCAACTGGCTCATATGGATGGAAGTCTATACTTCCTACACAAAACCAACAGGAAGAAATGGGCATAGCACTGTCCCTAACAAAGAAACTCATCTTCTTCACCTACTAACTGGTAAGGCATAAATATGTACATGTGTGGCTATGCACTCTGCATTGCCCCTCCTACCACCACCTCTCTGGGCTAGCTAGTGCTGAAGTAATGGAGAAATGGAAAAAAATGTGCATTACCCGTGTCAACTGGACAAACTTTCTGGATGGCAATTTGACAATAGGTATTAAAAACTTAAAACTTCCTTATAACCTCTTGACTCAGGAATTCTTCTAAAAACTGGGACACAACACAATGTCCAAGAATAAGAAATTAAAGTTATGGTATAAGCTTAGAATACTAGTTGAATACTATAAAATCAGATAACACCTTCCCCCAAAGAACAAGCTCATTTAAAAAAAGGCAAGCCTCTCTGTCTACTCATAACTAGACTAAGATATATAGAAGAGTGTTACCTTTGATTTTCTTTGGAAGTGAGAATATGGAGAGTCTTATTTTCTAAAATAACTACATATTATGTTTTTAATTGAGCAAAATCCTTTTTTATTTTTTTCAAAAAAGAAAAGCTACCTTAAAAAAAAAAAAAAGGTTTGGCCTCTCTTTTTAAATTTTTTTTCTTTATTTGTTTTCATACATCTTTATTCTTTTTTTTTATAGATTTATTTATTTTATTATTATTTATTTTGGGCGGGGCTCGGGTTGGGGAGGGAGGGGAGAGGGCGGGCCACTTCTATTGGTCCTTAATTTCTCTATTTTTATCCGTCTTTGTTCTTTGGCTCCTGTGGGCCTCCCATTGCGGTGGCGTCTGTTGCTGCAGAGCGCCGGCTCTGGGCGCATGCCCTCCAGGGCTCCGGCTCGGTGACTGGACACATCAGTCCAGCTGCGCCGCGGCACGTGGGATCTTCCCAGGCCAGGGATCGAACCGGCGCCCCTTGCACTGCAAGGCGGTGTCCTTACCCACTGGACCACCAGGGGAAGCCCTCCATCTTTATTCTTTGGCCCGTGTGGGCCTCCCACCACAGTGGCCTCTCTTGTTGCAGAGCACCGGCTCCAGGCACATGCACTCAAGAGCGCTGGCTTGTAATTGGACACAACAGTCCAGCCGCTCCATAGCACGTGGGATCTTCCTGGGCCAGGAATCAAACTGGTGCCCCTTGCAGTGCAAGGCAGACTCTTTACCCATTGGACCACCAGGGAAGCCCAGGTGATGTGTTTTGACAAGAATACCCAAATAAGTATGTATTTGGGTACCTAGCACTTTGGGTATCAAAGCTACATATTTTTATGAAATTCCACAATCATTTGGAGTAAGATAAAGAGAAAACAGACAGGAAGAGTTAGGAAGAGCAACACCTGAGGCCATACACGGTAGATTCTGCAACCAGACTGGTTATAGATAGTTTTCCTGGTGCACACTATGAATGTGCCACAGGCCAGTCATATTTGGGGAGGGGACGAAAGAAGGTAATGGGCATAGTACTTTTAGAAAAGTACTCTATATACTGATTTATAAACATTTATTTATTTATTTTGGCGGGGGTAGGGAGGGAGGGGGGTGGGCGGGCCACTTCCACTGGTCTTTCATTTGTCTAGCTTCATCCACCTTTGTTCTTTGGCCCGTGTGGGCCTCCCATCACGGTGGCATCTGTTGTCGCAGAGCACCAGCTCTGGGCACATGTGCCCCAGAGCTCCGGCTCGGCAATTGGACACATCGGTCCAGCCACTCCGCGGCACATGGGATCCTCCCAGGCTAGGGATCGAACCGGCGCCCCCTGGACTGCAAGGTGGCGCCCCACCCACTGGACCACCAGGGAAGCCCCTATATACTGATTTAAATCAACATTTTATTTTTCAAGATTAGTGGAACCAAATAATAGGAGAAATTATTCTGGGTTTAATTCTGCCCAGCGAGAAAAAACTGGCTGGTGATGTAGAAGGTGACAAGGTAACAGGAATTCTGGGGTAAAAATAACTAATAGTAGGAAAAGGGGCCCTGAGCCCTGACTAAATCTGAACCTTGACTTAGCAAATGCATTTCAAAAGTTCAGGAAACAAGTAGAGTATGACTTCATGGTTAGAATCTTCAAAAGGGGCTAATAACTGACAAGACACAGTAAAATAATATTCTAAAACAGTTAATAAAGGCACATGCACTCAAGAGCGCTGGCTTGTAATTGGACACAACAGTCCAGCCGCTCCATAGCACGTGGGATCTTCCTGGGCCAGGAATCAAACTGGTGCCTTGCAGTGCAAGGCAGACTCTTTACCCATTGGACCACCAGGGAAGCCCAGGTGATGTGTTTTGACAAGAATACCCAAATAAGTATGTATTTGGGTACCTAGCACTTTGGGTATCAAAGCTACATATTTTTATGAAATTCCACAATCATTTGGAGTAAGATAAAGAGAAAACAGACAGGAAGAGTTAGGAAGAGCAACACCTGAGGCCATACACGGTAGATTCTGCAACCAGACTGGTTATAGATAGTTTTCCTGGTGCACACTATGAATGTGCCACAGGCCAGTCATATTTGGGGAGGGGACGAAAGAAGGTAATGGGCATAGTACTTTTAGAAAAGTACTCTATATACTGATTTATAAACATTTATTTATTTATTTTGGCGGGGGTAGGGAGGGGGGTGGGCGGGCCACTTCCACTGGTCTTTCATTTGTCTAGCTTCATCCACCTTTGTTCTTTGGCCCGTGTGGGCCTCCCATCACGGTGGCATCTGTTGTCGCAGAGCACCGGCTCTGGGCACATGTGCCCCAGAGCTCCGGCTCGGCAATTGGACACATCGGTCCAGCCACTCCGCGGCACATGGGATCCTCCCAGGCTAGGGATCGAACCGGCGCCCCCTGGACTGCAAGGTGGCGTCCCCACCCACTGGACCACCAGGGAAGCCCCTATATACTGATTTAAATCAACATTTTATTTTTCAAGATTAGTGGAACCAAATAATAGGAGAAATTATTCTGGGTTTAATTCTGCCCAGCGAGAAAAAACTGGCTGGTGATGTAGAAGGTGACAAGGTAACAGGAATTCTGGGGTAAAAATAAGTAATAGTAGGAAAAGGGGCCCTGAGCCCTGACTAAATCTGAACCTTGACTTAGCAAATGCATTTCAAAAGTTCAGGAAACAAGTAGAGTATGACTTCATGGTTAGAATCTTCAAAAGGGGCTAATAACTGACAAGACACAGAAAATCATAAAGAATAATATTCTGACCAACCAAACCATGTACATACTCTCAATGCAAAGTGAAAGGAAGAAAAAAAAAAAAAAAACAAAACAAAGAAACTAACTAAAAGGGTTTTCCTTGATGAGCTCATAATTTAAAAAGTAGGGCACACATCCCAGAAGAATAGGAAAAAAAAAAAAGTGACCCTGTCGGAACAAGCCAAATTCAGTTTAAATGAGGTAACAGCAAAATCTTTTCAAAGCAAGATCAAGAAAAGTTAAGCCCCCTGACCATGTAAAAAGACAGAGAAGACAGACCTTGTCCAACTCTTATCATGATTCCCTTTTCTGTTAGAAGGGTTTTCAACCTGGAAAGGATATAACAAAAATCCTAATAAACAAATTGCAGCCCAAGGAAGGTGAGGGAAATCTATACATTTTAAATGTCTTTAAACCCAGAATCGATAGTCCAACAAATACATTCTAAGATGGATTATAGAAATTCAGTCTACAAATACTTAAGCACTAGTAACTGTCTTAAATCTTTTTTTTTCTTTTTTTAAGATTTAATCTCCATCTCTGACAGTTTCTTTTTTGATGGAAAAAATTCCTAAGTTTTCTCGATAAATGTAAAACATTTTACTATTTTCATAACAGTATTATATAAATGAATATTTTAAGCTTGGTTTATAACTAAACAAACATGAAGCATAATTCAGAATTATTCAGAGACCATCAGAAGAATAATTCCCATTTAACTTATTTTATCAGTAACTTTGGTAAAGGGACCAAAAAAAAAAAAAATCTAGTAGGCTTTGTCTTGTCCTCTTTAATATATTAGCTGTTTGGATAGAGGCAAAAAAATTGATATGTTTATGAAATGTGCAGATGACAATGAACTATAGAAAACCTAACCATCTGATACTATAGAACATATTCAGGATAAGGTTTAAAACCCTCTTTAGTATGGAGAGGATGCTAGCCATCATTAAAATTTGAAGGACTTTTGCATATAAGAATTGGATTGGTTTTCTATAACTGCAGGAGTACGATCAGGTATAAGGGAATACACTTCTAACAAAGTGATACAAAGACTGAATGTGCTACTGAATATTGCTGTTTCTGAATACACAAGGATGGGAGACTAGTTCTCAGCAGATAATAAGAAAGGTGAAATGAAATCAGTGGTTTTCAAATTTCATTTAATAGAAGAAACCTTACCCAAGAGACTAATACAAAAGAGGGAAAATTGCTTCAGCTGAAATTCCCTACTACATCTTAATTCATCTGGCACTGCATCAGATGACCTCTAAAAGTGGTTCATATACAATGAGTAAAAGTATAATTCCTCAGGATTTATTACTCTACATGGTCCAGATGAATGGTCTCCCAAATGAGAGGATATGTTGGGGGTGTGGAGAAAAACCAGATATAAACATTGAAATAAGAAATTATAGTTTATGGACTGAGAATAGTGTGTACACTTCTCAGGAGCTTCTCCTGTCAATCAGAGCCACAGTCAGATATAATGCCTGCAGGAACCAATGTGTTTTTAAAACAATTTAAACAACAAAAGTTTTTGAGAAAACACAACAACATCCATACCCACTGATTAACCACAACTGGTTTAATTTTTATATATTTCTATCTAGTCCTATCTACATGTATGTGCACATTTAGGTACAGTTACCAACAAGGTACAGAAGATTTTAAAATTTTCTTCACAGAAATTAAGATGAATATTTCCATAAATATAAATTTCATAATAATTGTCTTTTATGGTTACATAAAAATGGAGATTTCATAATATACTGGAACATTTTTGTACTGTTGACCACTGAGATTACATTGGCTCTCCTTTTTGGTATTATATAATTTGTTGTTCAGTCACTAAGTCTGACTGTTTTGCTACTCCATGGACTGAAGCCTGGCAGTTTCCTCTTCCACAGGATTTCCCAGGCAAGAATAGTGGAGTGGGCTGCCATTTCCTCCTCCTGACCCAGGATCAAACCTGTGCCTCCTGCACTGGTAGGCAGATTCTTTAGCACTGAGCACTAGGGAAGCCCATTGTTATGTATGACAGAAAAAATAAGATAAGGTGTTAAAACCTCTTTAGTATGGAGAGGATGCTAGCCATTAAAATTTGAAGGACTTTTGCATATAAGAATTGGATTGGTTTTCTATAACTGCAGGAGTACGATCAGGTATAAGGGAATACACTTCTAACAAAGTGATACAAAGACTGAATGTGCTACTGAATATTGCTGTTTCTGAATACACAAGGATGGGAGACTAGTTCTCAGCAGATAATAAGAAAGGTGAAATGAAATCAGTGGTTTTCAAATTTCATTTAATAGAAGAAACCTTACCCAAGAGACTAATACAAAAGAGGGAAAATTGCTTCAGCTGAAATTCCCTACTACATCTTAATTCATCTGGCACTGCATCAGATGACCTCTAAAAGTGGTTCATATACAATGAGTAAAAGTATAATTCCTCAGGATTTATTACTCTACATGGTCCAGATGAATGGTCTCCCAAATGAGAGGATATGTTGGGGGTGTGGAGAAAAACCAGATATAAACATTGAAATAAGAAATTATAGTTTATGGACTGAGAATAGTGTGTACACTTCTCAGGAGCTTCTCCTGTCAATCAGAGCCACAGTCAGATATAATGCCTGCAGGAACCAATGTGTTTTTAAAACAATTTAAACAACAAAAGTTTTTGAGAAAACACAACAACATCCATACCCACTGATTAACCACAACTGGTTTAATTTTTATATATTTCTATCTAGTCCTATCTACATGTATGTGCACATTTAGGTACAGTTACCAACAAGGTACAGAAGATTTTAAAATTTTCTTCACAGAAATTAAGATGAATATTTCCATAAATATAAATTTCATAATAATTGTCTTTTATGGTTACATAAAAATGGAGATTTCATAATATACTGGAACATTTTTGTACTGTTGACCACTGAGATTACATTGGCTCTCCTTTTTGGTATTATATAATTTGTTGTTCAGTCACTAAGTCTGACTGTTTTGCTACTCCATGGACTGAAGCCTGGCAGTTTCCTCTTCCACAGGATTTCCCAGGCAAGAATAGTGGAGTGGGCTGCCATTTCCTCCTCCTGACCCAGGATCAAACCTGTGCCTCCTGCACTGGTAGGCAGATTCTTTAGCACTGAGCACTAGGGAAGCCCATTGTTATGTATGATTCCTATTCATATCTCTGTACACAGCAGCTTTTTGCTTCTATTAGGTATCTCCTGAAATTAAGATCCTAAAGTGGGATGAGTGAATAAAAAGCATGAACTCTGCTCTGATAGCTCTTATTGCCCATAGTGATGCTTTCCAACAGTTATTCATCAATTCACCTGCAGGTAGTCAGTATATTCAACCCTGAATATAACACAAGGAAAAACCAGGTGAAACATCTATAAAAATAGTTTTCTCTGTATTAATGTCATTATATTGATAGAAAGTACCTTCCATCTTCAATACTTCCAAGAGAGGTGACAATAATTTCACTTTTAGACCATAATAATAACCCTTAGGCCACAATCTGGATTAAAAAAAAAAGGTTTACTTTGTTTTTCTGTAAGTAGCAATATAGAGAATAAATCAAGATTTCTGCCTACTACGTATTTAAAAATTTAACAAGACCTAATACCTGAATGCCATATAATAATGTTGGCTACCATTTAATAACTGACTAAAATCCAAAGCTTATTTCATGATAATAGAGTCAAGAGTGATCATAGTTGATGGTGTCTTCATCATTCTACTTGGTCCTGCTTTTATCCTACTTCCTCTAGGATTTAACTTTGCTCTCAGATCAACATGAATGCTGCAGAACTCCATTCTCACTTAAGCCGGCTATAAACATAAAGGCTTCTGAGGCAGTCATCCAGGAACCTCTGTATCCTGATGATCTTGCTTGAGATACAAACATGTTTAACACAACCTGAACTTCAGTGATGCCAAGCATCGGCAGAGATGGTATTTTAAGAGATCAGAAGATATTTTCAGGGTTATGCTTCTTCTCTGAATTTGTACGTCAGTGATCTAAATTCAATTTTAGATGATGAAGAAGCACATTCTTGGGCTGCTCAAAGTAGGTCTTCTGCTTCTTGTTGATATGGTTTTGTCATAAACTAAAAATGGCTTCAGCTATGGAATATTATTCTGACGTATATTCTCCATTAAGTTGACTTTTAAGTAAATCATTTATTTAGGTAGATGTACATATTGTAATTAATCCATCCAAAGATGAATTATTGTGGCGCTGCAGCTAGGTGGGTGATTAGAAATTCTAATTTCTAAATTTTTAAATTTTGGCCTCTTTTTATTGATTATTTATTTATCTTTTTATTGATTATTTATTTATTTATTTACCCATCTTTATTCTTCGGCCTATGTAGGCCTCCCATTGCAGTGGCCAGAAATTCTAATTTTGAAAATTTTAAATTAGAAAAGTTTCCAGGTTCATATTTTTAAGGTCTGAGGTTTTGTAGCTGCTTCACAGTTCACTTCTTCAAAGCCTGGAGAAGACCTGGAAATTGCTTGTGAGGAAAGTTTCCATCGTGTCAGGAGGTATTCACTCCCTCATTGTCTGGGTGGAGAGACCAGATGTCCACTTATTCAGGGGAAGAGAGTCACACATTCTCTTGTCATTAGGAGATTAGATGTCAACCCCGTCATTCTCTAGACTGATTTCTGACATTTCTGGATCTGTCCTTACTTGACAGTAATAATAATAAGAAACAGTGTAGCAGTTTGCTTTCACTGAAGGCCCACCATGTGATCAAACACAGTGTTAAGCACTTTGTACATTTTATATCTTACTTCTCACAACTCTATGTGGTGGGTATTTACTATTTCCATTTTATGGATAAAGAAATTGAAGCTAACAGAGACAATAAAGAACATGTACATTTTAAGATCTTACTAAAGAGTATAACTTACACTACCAGCTTTTTACTTAAAATATGTGTACAGGCATGTATGTGTATCTATTCACTTAAACCCAGGCTGTTAAGGCCAATCTATTCCCTCATCTAGAGGAACATTTCCTGAGGTATGTTTGGTGGCAGTACTTGGCTCCCGTAACTTTGATCCCAAAGAAAACTGTTTTCCTCTAACCATTCTGTGTTGTTAGGCCTCTAGCTCACACTGAAGGGCATTTAAAAGTTTCCAAATGGATTCACCATTACATTTATTGTTTAAATGGTGACAAGAATTTCATTTATTCTCTTATAGTACCAGATCTGAGGCTGTTAACAGAGAATTGCTTCTCGAACAGCAGAGTCAGAAAGACTGTGCTTCTCCTAAGCCACCAGTGGTCTTTCTATCTCATGAACTGTAGGGTAAATTTTCAACAGATATCATTTCTTTATTTACTTTATCCCCTAGGAAGTTCAGAGAAATACCTGAAATCCTTTCTGTGATTGAGATACTCAAGGTATGCACTTCTTTAAACTAATTTTAGCTCTGCCCTTAGCCTATACTTCCTCTATTAAATTCCTCATACTCTTGATTTACTTCAACTTTAAGCTCTCAGGATCAAAGTCCAATGCTGGTTTCCATATTTATGTTGAAATCTGATTTCAACAGCTCTAAGAGTATACATACACAGCAGTAAAATATTTTTTGATGACTGCTGTAAATCTGTATCAAAGCAACATCAAAATCAGGTTATACTAGGCAGGCTCCTACTAGGCAAACAATTTGCCCAAAACCTTAGTTGTACTCATTAACTAGTATTTCACATTAAGAAAAATCATTTAAATTTACCCCAAACTTACTAATCACAATTCTCATTGCATTCATACTCTAAAACAATCCCTAGGAACTAGCTCAACAAGTAAATGTGCTAGTTCAGAGTTAGGGGCTATTTCGTGTCTGAATGATCAATGCAATTTAACCTGGGCCAGTGATTTATTGTTTATTAATAGTTCATTGAAACAATTCTGTCTTCCTTCTAAATGGAGGTCACAGGTGAAAGCAAAAAACTCTGTATTTTCACATTTAAAAAGTTCAAAGCACATTTCAGTACATATTTAATTTGTACCATATTACCTGAGGAGAGCACTGCCACTCATTTTATAGGCTGAGAAAACTAACAATACATTACTAAAACTGATAAAGTTCAAATGACTTTCTCAAGATGGCATGTACTGATGCAGTAAGAATTAGAAAAGAGACCGTTTTTCCAGACTTTCTCTGGAATGAAGATAGGTCACAGATTAGAATGAAATGTTTTAAATCTTTATTAACAACATTCTAAAATGTTAAGATCGGACAGCAACAAACAACTCTGTGTCAGGTAAAAGGAGACAGAATTTTGACCTCACTGTTGAATGCTAAGAACAGTAATGCAAGATTTTATTTCCTGAAGCATAAATGTCCTTGGGCAAAAACTGATCTGATTCAACTTGATTCAAATGTAGCAGATTAAGTAAAAATGGAGTCAGCTCCTGACATCTGCATTTTGGGGGTGGTGATGGTGGGGGAGGAGGTATCAAATTCTGAGTCCACTGTGCCACCTACTGTATTTCTAACTTCGTTTTAGCCATCCTTTGGAGGACCTTCAGTTCACTCAAGGGCTGAGTATTTTCAGAATATTGTAATGACAGTAATTCTCACTAAATGAGGTCCCAACATTAACCAGCTATGAGATTAGCAGTATTCCTGAGCTCCTGAGCTCTAACCTGGGAGACAGCGTGGGTATATTGTGTAGGGGATACAGACAAGACTGAGTCATATTCTGACCTAAGTCTTAGCTAAATGAATATGCACTGCAGTTTTAGCCCTTTAAATGATTAAATTACACCAATCCACATTCAAACTTCTTGAAAATTTGCCTCTCTGCTATGTTAATATAATTTACATTTAGGGTGATGGAATTAAGGTGGATTATCTCCAAGAACATTACATTTGTACAGACTGCCTTATGCTATTAGCATCTCATTTAATATATGTTAATCAAGAAATTATATAGAAAGTATGACTTCTAAAATAACAAGGCAAAATCACTAAACATTATAAGATATTTACACCTTATATATAAAGCATTTATAGGGTTATTTTGTTCTGCATTTTTTGAAAATTAAATCAACATTTTATTCACATTGAATCATTTGGCTATGCTGTGTTTTTGATACCTGGAAGGTACTAAATGTTGACATTCATCAAATGAGATATAATGGAGACAAAACCAAACCATGTCTTTACAGAAGAGATTTACGTATTCTCACCTGAGGCTGCTGTGGTATTTGAAGGGGTTGAAGCAGCTGCTTGAATTCGAGCATGAGGAGGAATAAGGATGGTGGCTAGAGGTGGATTACTTGACAGTTCTAGAGAAAAGGTAAGATACATGTGTTAAAGTCCACTCTTTTGACCTGAAACTATTTTACTGGTATCTCTAAACAGAAGATACAGCATTAAAACACTAGTTTAACAGAAAAAAAGACATGCTAAAACTACATCTGAAACTAAATCATGAGTTGGTAATTAACCTATAGAGAAAATGTCACAGAACTGTTGATATATAAAACAAAAGCACTAACTGCTAAAATTAGAGTATCTTTGAGAACTAAAGATAGGCTGGGGAAAGGTACTGGCTGAAAGTCTGAGGGAAGCATATTAGTATATTTCCATCTTTCATTAATTTAAATATACTAGGTTTCCCCTCACCACTCTGACAATATTTGACTGCTGCGCTGAGTGACACGGTCACAGAAAAGAGAATATAACTTGGTTTGTTTTGGCATGCACAGACCAACTTACTAGATAGCTGGCAAGATTTATCCAAACAATAGTGGAGTGGAAACACAATTTAAGGAATGTCTGTTTAAATTCTCATTGCTTTTATTAATAAAAATGCAACAACATTACACTTTTTAGATGATGTTAGACCCAATAATGTAAACAGCTGCAGAGATGTGGTGAGCTTGTACATAAAAGCATCTGGTGTTAACTTCAGGTAATGTGACTCTTCTTCCAGTCTGCTTGGGATAAGCTTGGTTTGTTCTGGCATTTAACTAGTGAGTTAAGTTTCTACTCTAAATTTACACACTTTAACAATTCTAAGTATTATTCTATTAATTTGAAGGAATAACTATATGATCATATTAGCTATAGGAAGATGTTATCATCTGAGCTACAAGCAATATATAATTATAGAATGGACTAAAAAAAGTTAGGAAACAGGGCTTCCCTGGTGGTTGGTCCAGTGGGTAAAGAGTCCACCTTGCAGTGCAAGGGGTACCTGTTTGATCCCTGGCCCTGGAAGATCTCACGTGCCTCAGAGCAGCTGGACCGATGTGTCCAATTACGAGCCAGCTTTCTGGAGTGTGTGCGCCCACAGCTGGTGCTCTGCAGTGAGAAAGACCATTGCAGTGGGAGGCCCACACAGGCCAAAGAATGGAGGAAAATAAGTAAGTAAAAAACCAATACAAGAGGCCCAAATTTAAAAAAAGTTAGGAAACAGTGTTTTAAAGCAAAATTCACATAATATAAATTTGATCATTTTAAAGTATATAATTTTGTGGCATCTAGTACATTCACAGTGCTGTACAACCATCACCTCTACCTAGATTCAAAAAATTTATCACCCCAAAGGGAACCCTTCAAGCAGTTACTCACTATTCATCCCTCCTGCCAGCCCCTAACAAGGGCAGTGTTGTTTGAATGCAATACTTTAAAAATGTTTTCTGGTACAAAGTTCCTGGAAATACTGATTTAATTCAACTTGGTGCCTAAATATCTAAATTTTGTACTAGATCAGATACTCAACGATAACCAGATTCTGATAAAAAGAAGCAGCATGCTGATGTCAAGATATATAGAAAATGAATGGGAAAAGGGCAAAACTAAGAGAAGGCTATCATTATCTTTTTCCCTTCGATGAGAGGACTTTGGTCATCTCATCAAATAATAACCTTCCCTGAGTTGGAAAACCACTGCTCTAATGATCAGGTTTGAAGAGATCTTTCTCATAATTGGCTATGTAGCTATTTCAGTTCTCAATGAGATACTGAAAGCGCCTGTGTAGTTTTACTTCAAATCAGTCCAATTTAAGCACAAACTTACACCTGGGGAAACAAGAGAATCCCTGATAATGCCGAGGCTAATGACTTTGCTCCTAGGAACATAAATTAATGCATGATGTGGTAGTTGATCTCCATGACGATGTACCCGACATCTAAAACAAAATCCAAGGACTTCTCTGGTGGTCCAGTTTGCTAAGACTCGACTCTATGCTCCCAATGCAGAGGGCACAGGTTCCATCCCTGGTGAGAGAATTAGATTCCACACGTCATAGCTAAGACTTCGCATGCCGCAAGTAAAGATCCCACATGTGGCAAAGACTGAAGATTTGTGTGCTCCAATTAAGACAAAGAAAACAAAACATATATATATATATATTTTAAAAACATTATCATTTTCATTAAAAATATCTTTTAAAAGCATACACAGCTTTTAAAATACAAGCCTGTTGCTGACTTCGGGGCACAGGTGCTATAAGGCCATTTCCTTCTTCTTTAAATATTTAAATTTATTTACTTTTAATTGGAGGATAATTGCTTTACAGTATTGTGTTGATTTCTGCAATATATCAACATGAATCAGTCATGGGTATTTCCTCTCCCTCAAAACGTTTTAAAAACTAAAAGAAAGCAATGACCAGATATTCTAAGAGCTAAAGTTGAGAGAATCTTTAAAATAAATTGAACATAAGTGGTCTGCACCCTTTCTTCCACTGACTCACTCTTTTATCAGATTACCTATCCTTGGGTATCTGGTATCTGCACATCCATTTGAAGGCCATGGTGGTTTTGTATATCATTCTGGGTAAGAGTGTATATATGTGTGTGAGTGTACACACACACACACGTGCAGGATTTGAGAAAAACGATCTTTTTCTCGAAGTAACAGAGGAAACAAGAAAGCCCATAACATTAAAGTGGGTCTAGCTATGGAGAAGAGATGAGAAGAATAAGAGACTGTGTTACCCAGAGACATGGTTCAAAACAAAATTGAAACAGGTTCAAGGTTTTAGAAAACTTAATGAAGATGACATGGCATGAAGATGCCATAAATCTACTCATTAAAAAAAAAACCAAAACACAGTAGTTTCTAAGGAAACATTATGAATGCTATGACGGTGTATCAATCATTATGTGGTCGACCATCAAAACACAATGCACAATTTGAACAAAAACAAAATGAATTTGAGGTCTGCATGTGTGTATGAGGTCTCTTAAGTATAAATGAAAATTGTCAGTGGTTGTCTATATAGTTAAAACTGGTATTTTTTTCCTATTCACAAAAAGGTTTAAATGACTTAACTATGACCTGCACGTGTTATTTGTGTACTTTTTCTGAAAAGTAAGTCAAATGCTAGGATGGTGCACTTTCATCTCACACTATATTGAATTCTAATGCAGCTTACCTGAATATATATTTTTAGATGACAAGTAACTCCATCACAACTCCAAACAATTTCAAAGTGCCTAGAAAATCTCTAAGTTTCTATTGTTGACGACATACTCCATACACACTCAGGAAAGTAAATACTAAACTAATAAGAAGATAAGACAAATAGTAGACAAGAGTGGCTCCTGCTGCCTGATGATCCTGGTAAGGTTTCATGAGCAGACCACATGGTATCTATATAATCCATGACTACTTTACCTTGGAACTGCCCAAGACGGAGTGTCACAATTTATGCTCATCACCCCAAAATATGCGAATGCATTCTGTACTACATTTATAGTAATGACACGTTTAGAAGTTATTTAGCAAAATGTCAGTATTTTTAAAGACCTGGTGATTAAAAAGAATAAGCTTTAGTAACCTGAAAATCTAATACTCAGAACTCCATTATTATTTTTTTCTTTTTAATTGGAGGATAATTGTTTTACAATGTTGTGTTGGTTTCTGCTGTAGAACAATGTGTGTGAATCAGCCATAAGTATACATAAATCTCTTCCCTTCTGAGCACCCCCCTGCCACAATCTCACCCCTCTAGGTTGTCACAGGGCTTTGAGCTGCGTTCCCAGTGCTATATAGCAGCTTCTCACTGGCTATTTTACACACAGTAGCGTATGTATGTTAATGCTTCTCTCTAGAGAACGGACTTGTGGACACAGTGGTGGAAGGAGAGGGAGGAAAGAATTGACAGAGTAGCAGACCTCTATTCTTGATGAAATGTAATAAATGTAGCATTACTACAGGTTGTTTCATCCAACTAAAAATAACTTTTCTGAACATTTAAAAATAATAGGTACTGCTAATATGTTGACTTCTATAGGAATCATTTTTTGTATCTGTTTATACCATGATTTTACATATCATACGCTTTTATGCTCTGGTTTTAGCTTTATCTTTTTTTCCCTTTGTCTTTCTGGAGTCAATTCATTTTTGGAGCTCTAAGTATGTATCTTGAATATCCTTTAATCCAACTACCTCGTTTTTGTTAAATTAAGAAACTCGAAAGATACTGCTTTGGCCAAGGTCTGCACCTAGTTAGAGAGAGACTAGGAAGGAGACTTTAGGTCTGACTTACTCTATATGCATTACTGAGTATCTTTATTGCCTTGGTTATGAATCACATACCACCAATATTCTGGTCTTCCCTGAAGTGTATCTGTCCAAACTACTGCACAGAACTTTAGGTCAAGATATTAGTCTTTCATTGTTCCTATACCATTCCACATTCTCTCTAGTACCACAGACAAGGCAGCAGAGCCACTCAAATCCCATAAAGAGAAAATAATTCTCACAAATAGTAGGTAAGAATCCACCTGACCAGCAGGACATGGAATGAGCATTTGCACTACATTTATAGTAATGACACGTTTAGAAGTTATTTAGCAAAATGTCAGTATTTTTAAAGACCTGGTGATTAAAAAGAATAAGCTTTAGTAACCTGAAAATCTAATACTCAGAACTCCATTATTATTTTTTTCTTTTTAATTGGAGGATAATTGTTTTACAATGTTGTGTTGGTTTCTGCTGTAGAACAATGTGTGTGAATCAGCCATAAGTATACATAAATCTCTTCCCTTCTGAGCACCCCCCTGCCACAATCTCACCCCTCTAGGTTGTCACAGGGCTTTGAGCTGCGTTCCCAGTGCTATATAGCAGCTTCTCACTGGCTATTTTACACACAGTAGCGTATGTATGTTAATGCTTCTCTCTAGAGAACGGACTTGTGGACACAGTGGTGGAAGGAGAGGGAGGAAAGAATTGACAGAGTAGCAGACCTCTATTCTTGATGAAATGTAATAAATGTAGCATTACTACAGGTTGTTTCATCCAACTAAAAATAACTTTTCTGAACATTTAAAAATAATAGGTACTGCTAATATGTTGACTTCTATAGGAATCATTTTTTGTATCTGTTTATACCATGATTTTACATATCATACGCTTTTATGCTCTGGTTTTAGCTTTATCTTTTTTTCCTTTGTCTTTCTGGAGTCAATTCATTTTTGGAGCTCTAAGTATGTATCTTGAATATCCTTTAATCCAACTACCTCGTTTTTGTTAAATTAAGAAACTCGAAAGATACTGCTTTGGCCAAGGTCTGCACCTAGTTAGAGAGAGACTAGGAAGGAGACTTTAGGTCTGACTTACTCTATATGCATTACTGAGTATCTTTATTGCCTTGGTTATGAATCACATACCACCAATATTCTGGTCTTCCCTGAAGTGTATCTGTCCAAACTACTGCACAGAACTTTAGGTCAAGATATTAGTCTTTCATTGTTCCTATACCATTCCACATTCTCTCTAGTACCACAGACAAGGCAGCAGAGCCACTCAAATCCCATAAAGAGAAAATAATTCTCACAAATAGTAGGTAAGAATCCACCTGCCAATGTGCCAATGCAGGGTACATGGGTTCACTCTATGATCCGGGAAGACCCCACATGTTGTGTGCCAACAAAGCCTGTGTGCCACAATTACTGAGCCTATGTGCCTCAACTACTGAGTCTGTGCCTAGAGTCCATGCTCCACAACTAGAGGAGCCCCCATTCATCACAACTAGAGAAAACCCTGTGTGCAGCAACGACTCGGTGAAATCAAAAAATAATAATTTAACAAATTTAAAATTAAAAAAAGGAGGGGCACTGAAAATCAGAGCAGTGTATCATTTCTCTTTAGGATTTGATTCATTTGTTGTTTAGTCTAAGTTGTGTCTGACTCTTTTATGACCCCATGGATTGTAGCTGGCAAGGCTCCTCTGTCCATGGGATTTCCCAGGTAAATACTGGAGTGGTTTCACCTTCCATCCAATTAGGAGAGCGTGGTTGTCCCTCTTTGGTCTGAATGCTCTGCAGCTGCAAACATGCCTCACAGGAAGAAAAAGCCCTTTATAGAGAAGAAAGCTGTGTCTTTTCACCTGATCCACCAGAGACAACGAGACCCCTTAGCAGCAGATGAAATTGCACCCCAGAGGGTTCTGCTGCCTACACAGAAAATAAAAGATGAAGAAAAGCAAGCAGAGCAGAGGAAGTATGGAGTATTCTTCCATGATGACTATGACTATCTGCAGCACCTAAAGGAATCTAGGCCCTGGGAGCTCATTCCCACAAGTCCCTTTGGTGCACCTTCCAGAGGAGATGGGAAAGAAGAACCTTCAGTGACTTTGACCAGTGGAATTAAGTTGCCTTCCTCAGTATTTGCATCAGAATTTGATGAAGATGTTGGATTGTTAAATAAAGCAGCTCCAGTTTCAGGACCTCGGCTGGATTTTGATCCTGACATTGTTGTGGCCCTTGATGATGATTTTGATTTTGATAATATGGATGATCTACTTGAAGATGATTTCATTCTTCAGACCAATCAGCCAACAGGAGAGGAAGCAGAGCCACTCAAATCCCATAAAGAGAAAATAATTCTCACAAATAGTAGGTAAGAATCCACCTGCCAATGTGCCAATGCAGGGTACATGGGTTCACTCTATGATCCGGGAAGACCCCACATGTTGTGTGCCAACAAAGCCTGTGTGCCACAATTACTGAGCCTATGTGCCTCAACTACTGAGTCTGTGCCTAGAGTCCATGCTCCACAACTAGAGGAGCCCCCATTCATCACAACTAGAGAAAACCCTGTGTGCAGCAACGACTCGGTGAAATCAAAAAATAATAATTTAACAAATTTAAAATTAAAAAAAGGAGGGGCACTGAAAATCAGAGCAGTGTATCATTTCTCTTTAGGATTTGATTCATTTGTTGTTTAGTCTAAGTTGTGTCTGACTCTTTTATGACCCCATGGATTGTAGCTGGCAAGGCTCCTCTGTCCATGGGATTTCCCAGGTAAATACTGGAGTGGTTTCACCTTCCATCCAATTAGGAGAGCGTGGTTGTCCCTCTTTGGTCTGAATGCTCTGCAGCTGCAAACATGCCTCACAGGAAGAAAAAGCCCTTTATAGAGAAGAAAGCTGTGTCTTTTCACCTGATCCACCAGAGACAACGAGACCCCTTAGCAGCAGATGAAATTGCACCCCAGAGGGTTCTGCTGCCTACACAGAAAATAAAAGATGAAGAAAAGCAAGCAGAGCAGAGGAAGTATGGAGTATTCTTCCATGATGACTATGACTATCTGCAGCACCTAAAGGAATCTAGGCCCTGGGAGCTCATTCCCACAAGTCCCTTTGGTGCACCTTCCAGAGGAGATGGGAAAGAAGAACCTTCAGTGACTTTGACCAGTGGAATTAAGTTGCCTTCCTCAGTATTTGCATCAGAATTTGATGAAGATGTTGGATTGTTAAATAAAGCAGCTCCAGTTTCAGGACCTCGGCTGGATTTTGATCCTGACATTGTTGTGGCCCTTGATGATGATTTTGATTTTGATAATATGGATGATCTACTTGAAGATGATTTCATTCTTCAGACCAATCAGCCAACAGGAGAGGAAGAGGGAATGGAGATACAGAAATATGAGGCTGTTGATGACAGTGAGTGGGAAAATGTGGATGATGAGAAGGAAAGAAGTAGTGATGATGATAGATATGACCCTACACACTCATCAGATGAGGCTATGTCTGCTCCTGGAATTCCTCTTAGGGCTGTAGAAAATCATTTGTTCTGGGAAAAGTAAATGAAAAGTTGCTTTACTGAGTACGCCTTGACATCCTTGGTCATGAGGAGGAATGCACAGCAGATCCTACATGATGAAAGATTTGAGAAGTTTTATGAGCATTATATTGATGATGAAATTGGAGCTCTGGACAATGCTGAATTGGAAAGTTCCATTCAAATAGACAGCAATTGCTTAGAGGAAGTTTTGAATGACTACTATAAAGAGAAGGTAGAGAATTGTATAAAACTGAATATTCTTGAACCCTTCGAGGATCAGGACCTGCCAGTGAATAAGCTGGATGGGTCTGAGGAAGAAGATACTGTTATTGTAGTTCTTGAAGAAGCTAAAGAGAAGTAGGATTGTGAATCTATTTGTAGTACATACTCAAATTTATATAACTATCTACAACTGATCAAATATCAACCAAAGCCCAAACAAATAAAACTGTCTTCTAAAACAGGAATACCTCTCAATGTCTTACCTAAGAAATGACTCACAGCAAAGCAAGTGGAACGCATGCAGATGATTAGTAACAGTGATCTCCCTAAGGTGTCAACTCAACCACGTTCTAAAAATTAAAGTAAAGAAGATAAAAGAGCAATAAAACAAGCTAGCAAAGACGAGCACAAGGAATCGAGAGTGGAGAAGAAAGTTAACAAATTAGCCTTCAAACTGGAGAAAAGAAGGCAGGAAAAAGAGCTGTTGAACTTGACGAAGAATGTTGAGGGTCTGAAGCTATGACACTGGAGCATTTAAGATAAGATCCTTTCCCCTAATGAGGAGTTTAAAAATGAATGATGATCTTCCATCGGCTGGATTTTGATCCTGACATTGTTGTGGCCCTTGATGATGATTTTGATTTTGATAATATGGATGATCTACTTGAAGATGATTTCATTCTTCAGACCAATCAGCCAACAGGAGAGGAAGAGGGAATGGAGATACAGAAATATGAGGCTGTTGATGACAGTGAGTGGGAAAATGTGGATGATGAGAAGGAAAGAAGTAGTGATGATGATAGATATGACCCTACACACTCATCAGATGAGGCTATGTCTGCTCCTGGAATTCCTCTTAGGGCTGTAGAAAATCATTTGTTCTGGGAAAAGTAAATGAAAAGTTGCTTTACTGAGTACGCCTTGACATCCTTGGTCATGAGGAGGAATGCACAGCAGATCCTACATGATGAAAGATTTGAGAAGTTTTATGAGCATTATATTGATGATGAAATTGGAGCTCTGGACAATGCTGAATTGGAAAGTTCCATTCAAATAGACAGCAATTGCTTAGAGGAAGTTTTGAATGACTACTATAAAGAGAAGGTAGAGAATTGTATAAAACTGAATATTCTTGAACCCTTCGAGGATCAGGACCTGCCAGTGAATAAGCTGGATGGGTCTGAGGAAGAAGATACTGTTATTGTAGTTCTTGAAGAAGCTAAAGAGAAGTAGGATTGTGAATCTATTTGTAGTACATACTCAAATTTATATAACTATCTACAACTGATCAAATATCAACCAAAGCCCAAACAAATAAAACTGTCTTCTAAAACAGGAATACCTCTCAATGTCTTACCTAAGAAATGACTCACAGCAAAGCAAGTGGAACGCATGCAGATGATTAGTAACAGTGATCTCCCTAAGGTGTCAACTCAACCACGTTCTAAAAATTAAAGTAAAGAAGATAAAAGAGCAATAAAACAAGCTAGCAAAGACGAGCACAAGGAATCGAGAGTGGAGAAGAAAGTTAACAAATTAGCCTTCAAACTGGAGAAAAGAAGGCAGGAAAAAGAGCTGTTGAACTTGACGAAGAATGTTGAGGGTCTGAAGCTATGACACTGGAGCATTTAAGATAAGATCCTTTCCCCTAATGAGGAGTTTAAAAATGAATGATGATCTTCCAAGAGAGGAAACTGTTCAGTCTGCCATTTTTACTGGCAGGTATTCAAAAAAAGACAGAAAGGTACAATATTTGTATTTATACCAGCAAGTTTCCTCTGCCTACTGTCTTGTAAATATTGTAATATTTTAGAATTTAATATTATGGACTTAAATTTGCTTAAATAAATGACAAAGGACATGGGGAAAAAAAAAAAAGAATACTGGAGTGCGTTACCATGCCCTCCTTCAGGGGATCTTCCCCACCCAGGGACAGAAACCACGTCTCCTGAATTGGAAGATGGATTCTCTATCACTAGACCACCAGGGATGTCCCACTTGATCCATATCCTACATATTAATATAAATCAAGAGCCCCTATCTTATGTAAATTTATTATTACTATAAATTATAATAAATCTAAACCACAAAACACCTACTCAAGGTAAGAATATCAGAGGATACTTCACTATCTCAAGGTGGTTGGCTGAAGATAAGGCAGGCTAGAAGAAAGTGCCCTGGATACAGAAATCCTGATAAGCAGGGCAGTATTTCTATGTAACACTGCTTCATAACTGGGAAACTGGTTTAAAAATCATTACTATAACAATATGGAGCCTGCAAATTATCAATAATAATGAGTCAAATAGAGAGTCTACTACTTTCAAATGAACGAAGCACAACCTTTTGGTAAGCTGGCCTCCTGTAACACTTGCTTTTACTGCCACCTCCAACTTTTATCCTCAGTCCCAATTTCATCACTTCAACACAGTCCTACACTCATCTAAAAAATCTTCCTCTGATCCTTTCCCAATTTGCTTTTGTTTTCTCTCACTCTTCCTTCTAGTGTCCCTTTTATTCACTTGATTTCTGGAATCCCTCTGCCATCTCCTCATTGCTTTTCTCATGTCCAGACACTCCTGTCCCTGTATTCCAAGACATCTGCAGTCGGCCTGAGTTTGCATGTTGCTTTTTGGATGCTCCCAATATCCTGTTTTAACTCTCATTTAAGCAGTTCCCTTCTGGCCTAACCAATAAGCCACTATTTCTCTTATTTCCCAACAAATCTACCATCCCCTCGGATTAACCAGCTAACTGGTAGAGCGGTAGACTCTTCAAACTAAGGCGTACTAATGTAAATGACTGATAATCTTTACTTACACCTGCCCAACCTCCAGACTATCACATGCCCTTGGGGCAGGGGGAGGCAATACTTAACCTGGTAAAATCTCATAGAGATTGGCTAGAAAGCTGGAATTGAAGTGTGGTGTGTGTTGGAATTAGCTAGAGACTCATCTTTAAACATACAAAATTACCTATTTCCCAATATTCCCAGTCTTAGAATGGTAAGGAATTGGGAAACAAAAAATTGATCTGTGTTGGGATTTCCTGATTATAGTTGCTTCCTAAGGTCTGACTTGGTTATGTCCAACCTTTGAGATCCAGTGACTGAGGGAAAGGAAGAGAATGGTACGGTATGCTGAAGGTCTGTGCTGGCTTCAATACCTGGAAGTAGGTAACACTGTCTGTCAGGGAATCCCAGGACATGAAGTCCAAGTGCCAGAGAAAAGAAAGATGTAATAGTCCACTGAGTTGTGGACCAGGAGGTCAGAGAGATCTCAATGTTTTCTATCTGGTATCTGTTCACCTTTCTTCTCCCTCTAGTGTTTCTGCTTACCACAACACTTATTTTGATTATACGAAAGTAATATTAATGGCTATTTATGGCTATTTACTTATGGCACAGTAACAAACATCAAATTGTAGTTAGCTGTAAGCTTTACTACGTTACTTAAGTGTTTTAATCTTCATAGTTCTCTTCACATGGTGGGTTTACTTTACTAATAAAAACAACAGTACCAACAAGTAAAGGGAACATTGGAGACACCCAGTAAGCACTGGATGCATGAGTTAACCAATACCGTGTATATTTAAAGTGGCATGCATTAACTGCTCAACATTCTCTGAGTACCTAGTATATATAGAATGGGGACTACCTTTAGTTCATCTGGAGAAAATAGCTCAGACTTCAACTGAAAAATCAGCTGAGGATGGAGGAGGGTTTTATTCTATCTAGAAGCAGAACCTCTCTAATGACATGATCCCTCTATTCTCTCTAGCTATACAATCAACTGGAAAGTCAGTTCTTTTTTAGCCTCTTATTCTGATCATCCATTGATTGATCTTAATTAGTATGCGCTTTAAAGTTATATCTGAACAACTGTTACATCTTTGCATTGGTAATAAACAGAATCACTATTTGCAAAGGCTGCTCTAAAATCAGATAAGGAGGATCAAACAGAAATAACACAAACTACTCAAATCAAATAATATTTCTTCCCTGGACAGCTGTGTCTTTAAATAGAAACACTGTTCAGGTATAATAAGTGATATAGAAGGACAGGGAGAAAGCACTACTAAGTTATTATAATCCAGTATCAGAATGACTGCTAAGATAAGGCAACATTTAACAACTTTAATAAAGGAGGATCATACCACAAAATGCTGTTATGTTCAATTTAACATGGTTCATTTGAAGAGATACAAAGATTCATGCACATTCTTTTCACTGATACCCACTGACTACATAGTCTGACACATGCTGGCTTCAATACCTGGAAGTAGGTAACACTGTCTGTCAGGGAATCCCAGGACATGAAGTCCAAGTGCCAGAGAAAAGAAAGATGTAATAGTCCACTGAGTTGTGGACCAGGAGGTCAGAGAGATCTCAATGTTTTCTATCTGGTATCTGTTCACCTTTCTTCTCCCTCTAGTGTTTCTGCTTACCACAACACTTATTTTGATTATACGAAAGTAATATTAATGGCTATTTATGGCTATTTACTTATGGCACAGTAACAAACATCAAATTGTAGTTAGCTGTAAGCTTTACTACGTTACTTAAGTGTTTTAATCTTCATAGTTCTCTTCACATGGTGGGTTTACTTTACTAATAAAAACAACAGTACCAACAAGTAAAGGGAACATTGGAGACACCAGTAAGCACTGGATGCATGAGTTAACCAATACCGTGTATATTTAAAGTGGCATGCATTAACTGCTCAACATTCTCTGAGTACCTAGTATATATAGAATGGGGACTACCTTTAGTTCATCTGGAGAAAATAGCTCAGACTTCAACTGAAAAATCAGCTGAGGATGGAGGAGGGTTTTATTCTATCTAGAAGCAGAACCTCTCTAATGACATGATCCCTCTATTCTCTCTAGCTATACAATCAACTGGAAAGTCAGTTCTTTTTTAGCCTCTTATTCTGATCATCCATTGATTGATCTTAATTAGTATGCGCTTTAAAGTTATATCTGAACAACTGTTACATCTTTGCATTGGTAATAAACAGAATCACTATTTGCAAAGGCTGCTCTAAAATCAGATAAGGAGGATCAAACAGAAATAACACAAACTACTCAAATCAAATAATATTTCTTCCCTGGACAGCTGTGTCTTTAAATAGAAACACTGTTCAGGTATAATAAGTGATATAGAAGGACAGGGAGAAAGCACTACTAAGTTATTATAATCCAGTATCAGAATGACTGCTAAGATAAGGCAACATTTAACAACTTTAATAAAGGAGGATCATACCACAAAATGCTGTTATGTTCAATTTAACATGGTTCATTTGAAGAGATACAAAGATTCATGCACATTCTTTTCACTGATACCCACTGACTCACATAGAGTCTGACAGCCAAAGAGACTGCATGCCATGTCTACAAACACCACACCCAAGTATTCACATGTTCTTCAAGTCCTCAAAGTCATACACATGCTCAAACACAGTGTCTGACAGTCTGGGCAAATATAGAAAATTAAGATATCAAAATAAGACATTCCTCATTCCTTTTTAAAACATAAATATTAGATATGTGTGAACAAAGGCTGAATTAAATTATTTAATCTTTAAAGTGAGCCTTTTCTTTACTTTAGTTGTTTCTATTATTTAACAATATGAAAACTGCCCATTCACAAAAGTCCTTCAATACTTCCAATACCATATTCTAAAATCTAAACCAATTTATTCTCATGTTTATCTTATGAATGCAATTTGCTAGAGGACAGGTAAATAGCAATTATCAGGTTCTAAATCATTATATAGAACTAAGCCTTAGGATCACAATTAGACACCACATCACATCCACTGAGATGACTATTAAAAAAAAGAAAATCAAGTATTTGTGAGTATGTAGAGAAACAGAAACCCTTGTGATACTGCTAGTTGGGATGTAAAATCTGCAAGTCATTATACAAAATGGTTTTTGGCAGATCCTCAAGAAATTAAACACAGAATTATTGTATGATTCAGTAATACTCAAAACTGAAAACAAGTATTCAGATGAATTCATACTTGTACACAATGGTATAGCAGCACTATTGACAACAGCCACGAGAGAGAAACCAACTGACTGTCCATCAGTAGGTGAATGGACAAACAAAATGTGACATATACCTATGCTACAGATCGAATGCTTGTGTCCCCCTAAACTTCCTATGCTGAAGCCCTAAATCCCCAAAGAGATGGTATCTGGAAGTGGAGCCTTTGGGAGGAAATGAGGTAATGAATGGGATTAGTGGTTTTATAAGAGACACAAGAAAAGTCATCTCTCTCCACCATATGAGAAAGAAAGCAGCTGTCTGCAAACCAGGAAGAAGGCCCTCACCAAACACTGAATTTGTTGTCGTTTTAGTCTTGATGTTCCTAGCCTCCAGAACTGGGAGAAACAAATGTTTGTTATTTAAGTCAGTCGGTCTATAGGTGTTATAGTTGCCTGAACTGATCAGGGTATAATATAATGAAATCTTTTGTTGTTTGTTTAGTCACTAAGTTGTGTCTGACTCTTCTGCACCCCCAGAGACTGTAGTCTGCCAGGCTCTTCCGTCCATGGGATTTCCCAGGCAAGAATACTGAACTGGGTTGCCATTTCCCTCTCAAGGGGGTCTTCCTGACCCAGGGAGTGAACCCATGTCTCCTGCATTGGCAAGTGAGTTCTTTACCACTGAGTCATCAGAGAAGCCCATAATGAAACATTATTCTGCCATAAAAAGGAATAAGACACTACATGCTACAACATAGATAATGCCTGAAAACATGCTAACTGAAATAAGCTGGACACAAAAGGTCATATATTAATCTTATGTGGTTCCACTGTATGAAATAACCAAAAGAGGTAAATCCACGGAGAGACAGCAGATTGGTGGCTGTGAAGGGTTGAAAAGGAGTTAATGAAGCCTGAGAGCTTAATGGGCATGGAGTTTTCTTCAGGAGCAATGAAAATGTGACACAGCTGATAGCTGTGCAACACTGAATGTATTAAACATCACTAGCTTGTTTACTTTACAATGGTTCATCTTATGCTACATGGATTTTATCTGAGTTTATAAAAAAGCTTAGAAATGCATAAGTTGTTTCAAATTTTATTTTCTGTAGTAATAATGGAAAATTATTAGCCAGTGACTAAAGAATCAAATGTAATTACTTGTACACAATGGTATAGCAGCACTATTGACAACAGCCACGAGAGAGAAACCAACTGACTGTCCATCAGTAGGTGAATGGACAAACAAAATGTGACATATACCTATGCTACAGATCGAATGCTTGTGTCCCCCTAAACTTCCTATGTTGAAGCCCTAAATCCCCAAAGAGATGGTATCTGGAAGTGGAGCCTTTGGGAGGAAATGAGGTAATGAATGGGATTAGTGGTTTTATAAGAGACACAAGAAAAGTCATCTCTCTCCACCATATGAGAAAGAAAGCAGCTGTCTGCAAACCAGGAAGAAGGCCCTCACCAAACACTGAATTTGTTGTCGTTTTAGTCTTGATGTTCCTAGCCTCCAGAACTGGGAGAAACAAATGTTTGTTATTTAAGTCAGTCGGTCTATAGGTGTTATAGTTGCCTGAACTGATCAGGGTATAATATAATGAAATCTTTTGTTGTTTGTTTAGTCACTAAGTTGTGTCTGACTCTTCTGCACCCCCAGAGACTGTAGTCTGCCAGGCTCTTCCGTCCATGGGATTTCCCAGGCAAGAATACTGAACTGGGTTGCCATTTCCCTCTCAAGGGGGTCTTCCTGACCCAGGGAGTGAACCCATGTCTCCTGCATTGGCAAGTGAGTTCTTTACCACTGAGTCATCAGAGAAGCCCATAATGAAACATTATTCTGCCATAAAAAGGAATAAGACACTACATGCTACAACATAGATAATGCCTGAAAACATGCTAACTGAAATAAGCTGGACACAAAAGGTCATATATTAATCTTATGTGGTTCCACTGTATGAAATAACCAAAAGAGGTAAATCCACGGAGAGACAGCAGATTGGTGGCTGTGAAGGGTTGAAAAAGGAGTTAATGAAGCCTGAGAGCTTAATGGGCATGGAGTTTTCTTCAGGAGCAATGAAAATGTGACACAGCTGATAGCTGTGCAACACTGAATGTATTAAACATCACTAGCTTGTTTACTTTACAATGGTTCATCTTATGCTACATGGATTTTATCTGAGTTTTTAAAAAAGCTTAGAAATGCATAAGTTGTTTCAAATTTTATTTTCTGTAGTAATAATGGAAAATTATTAGCCAGTGACTAAAGAATCAAATGTAATTACTTCAGAAACGATGCATACAAACAGCAAAACAATCCTAATTTTTAAATCTAATCAAATAAAAGGTTTAAGCATAGTTTCATAGTTTCAGTGAACACATACAGGTGCATATACACATTGTATGTACTAAAATGTATCTCAACTTAAGGAGAATTATTCTCTAAAGTATATCCATCATAAATTTCACAAAATGCATCACGTGTATGCATTTGGGTTTCTATCAAATTGTTCACTTAACAGGGGGCTGTCTTGATTTGTATACTTGGAGAAACAAAGTACGTGCTGGAGAGAAAAGATCAAGCAAGGTTCTCCTCAAAGTTTGGAAAAGTTACCTGACAGACATGGTAAAAAAAGGAGGCAAAGAAGTCTGGAATTATACATATCTGTAAACAACAAAACTCTGTAAAATAAAAAAGCAAAATAAAAAAACTTGTGACTGTAGAAAAAAAATCCCAAGAGCAAATTAGCATCCAGGTATGCGAAAATGTATTAATAATAAATGATTTCATAATTAAAAAAAAAAGGAGCAAAGAAATCTCGCACTGACTTAAAAGTTTCTTATCACAAGACGCCACAGTTTTACTGGATGTCACAGTACATAAACAAAACTCAGGAAGCTCAAACCCAGTGCTTTATGACAGGGTTTAAGGGAGGGAGGCTTAAGAAGGAGGGAACATATGAATGCCTATGGCTGATTCATGCCGATGTATGGAAAAACCAACACAATATTGTAAAGCCATTATTCTCCAATTAAAAATAAATTTTTTAGAAAAGTCTTTCAGATACTACTTTAAAAAGCAATCCACTAAATCACATTATGCATAACATGATACATAAATGTACCAGGTTACGTCAAAAGATACATTTTCCAATGGTGGTCTCAGATAGATTCAAAAGAGCTTCATGGGCATGGAGTTTTCTTCAGGAGCAATGAAAATGTGACACAGCTGATAGCTGTGCAACACTGAATGTATTAAACATCACTAGCTTGTTTACTTTACAATGGTTCATCTTATGCTACATGGATTTTATCTGAGTTTTTAAAAAAGCTTAGAAATGCATAAGTTGTTTCAAATTTTATTTTCTGTAGTAATAATGGAAAATTATTAGCCAGTGACTAAAGAATCAAATGTAATTACTTCAGAAACGATGCATACAAACAGCAAAACAATCCTAATTTTTAAATCTAATCAAATAAAAGGTTTAAGCATAGTTTCATAGTTTCAGTGAACACATACAGGTGCATATACACATTGTATGTACTAAAATGTATCTCAACTTAAGGAGAATTATTCTCTAAAGTATATCCATCATAAATTTCACAAAATGCATCACGTGTATGCATTTGGGTTTCTATCAAATTGTTCACTTAACAGGGGGCTGTCTTGATTTGTATACTTGGAGAAACAAAGTACGTGCTGGAGAGAAAAGATCAAGCAAGGTTCTCCTCAAAGTTTGGAAAAGTTACCTGACAGACATGGTAAAAAAAGGAGGCAAAGAAGTCTGGAATTATACATATCTGTAAACAACAAAACTCTGTAAAATAAAAAAGCAAAATAAAAAAACTTGTGACTGTAGAAAAAAAATCCCAAGAGCAAATTAGCATCCAGGTATGCGAAAATGTATTAATAATAAATGATTTCATAATTAAAAAAAAAAGGAGCAAAGAAATCTCGCACTGACTTAAAAGTTTCTTATCACAAGACGCCACAGTTTTACTGGATGTCACAGTACATAAACAAAACTCAGGAAGCTCAAACCCAGTGCTTTATGACAGGGTTTAAGGGAGGGAGGCTTAAGAAGGAGGGAACATATGAATGCCTATGGCTGATTCATGCCGATGTATGGAAAAACCAACACAATATTGTAAAGCCATTATTCTCCAATTAAAAATAAATTTTTTAGAAAAGTCTTTCAGATACTACTTTAAAAAGCAATCCACTAAATCACATTATGCATAACATGATACATAAATGTACCAGGTTACGTCAAAAGATACATTTTCCAATGGTGGTCTCAGATAGATTCAAAAAGAGCTTCATGTCAAAAACTTTTGGTAATGTAACCTAAAAAACTATACAGATGGTTCAAAAAGTAGTTCTATTGGTAACAAAGACACAAGATGTAAAAGATGCATATAGAGTTTTAAAAAATTTTTATGAAATTTGAGATATTAAAAAAACTTCTAAACTAATATTGAGTGTGTGCTCAGTTGTGTCTGACGCTTTGCAACCCCATGAATTGTACCCCACGAGGTTCCTCTATCCATGGATTTTCCCGGCAAGAATACTGGAGTGGGTTGCCATTTCCTTCTCCAGAGGATCCTCCTGACCCAAGTATCTCTTGCCTCTTCTGCACTGGCTGGTGGATTCTTTACCACTGAGCCATCTGGGATGCCCAAGCTAATATTAACTTTCTATAATTTTAAAAACATATGTGTCAACAGAAAGAACCCTTTTGGAATTTTCTAAATGGTAAAAGAGTGGATCACATTATATTCAAGGATTATCAGCATTAGCAATAGAAAAGAGCTACAGCATAATATGCTAAAGTTATTATTCTGAAAGTTAAAAGTAATTCTTGAAGGATCGTGATTTTAATTTTCTGCATACTTCCTTTGCATTTTTAACATTTCCTTCCATCTACATGTATTACTCTTGATTAAAACAAAAGCAATACAGAATTAAACTAAAATTTATTTTCTCAAGATGTCTAAAATATATGACTAACTGGGATTATACATATGTAAACAACAAAACTCTGTAAAAGCAAAAAAAAAAAATTAAAAAAAACCCACAAAAGCAATAAAGAATTAAAGTAAAATTTATTTTCTCAGGATGTCTAAAACTTTTATGACATGGAATCAATGAATTTCTGTTGTGGAAGAAGTCAAGAGTCTCACAGTCTAACCTTATGACAAACTGGAATAATCTTACCTACAGTACTTGACATCATCCAGCTTTTCTCTGATATAATGATCAATATTTTGAAACAACTTGTTCCACTATTACCAGTTGAAAACTTTTTTATTGATTACTTAATAATTTTATTGATTCCTCAGTATTTACTTAGCCTCTATTTATGCCAAGGGCTGAGGTCTTTATTTGATCCATTTTTCTCAGGAGTTCCTTAAGTCTTCACTTTTTTGAGGCTCTTGAATACATTCACTTCTGCTCCTCTGTATTCCCTACCTGGCATTCATTAACATCTTCTTAGAAAGGCACAGCCAGGATTTAAAACAACATTCCAAATGACTTCTCATTAACCCTAGTCAAAATTAATAGTACCAGGATACCTGGAGATTTTTCCCTGATGAATGAGACTACATAAGCATTGCTAGGAGCTACAAAATATTGGCAGCTTAAGATTACAGTCAACTGAATGATCCAAGTCTATTTTACTAGCAACTGATACCTTCCAAATGTAAATTTTAAGAAATGCAGTTTTAGAAAGGCTTACATATAGGGACAAAATCTGCTCTGTAATAAAGGAAATATGTCCATTTCTTGATTACAGAAAGCTCCCTGTTCTATATTTTTAGCTTGAAATTTATTTCTTGTTTTATTTATAGGGAATTACACGTTTTACATTCAGTTTAGGAAGAAAACCACATCATCAGAGGCAGTATGGCTGATAAATGAATGAAAAATGAATAGAGACATGGTGAAGAAATGACTATCCCTGGGCTTTTTAGAAATCACTGATGCATAAACTCAAGTTTTCCTATCAGTGTTTTCTCAGCAGTAGCAATGATGCTAAGCCTCAAAAGGGATGAGAATTTCTATTCTACATCCCTTAAGTAAGTTCTAAGATGGGGTTTATAGGACTCCAGTTTTCCCCATTTGTCTGATATCCAAAATTACACAAATATAGCCACCAATTTATTTCTAGGTTAGAAAAAAACTTGATATAATAGCTTGGGGACAAGAAATTTTAACATTCTAAATTCAGATACCACTGAAGGCTAAATCCTACATTAGTTTTATTTTATTAGTGATAAACCTTACTCAGTGAAATCTCTATAACTTCTCCAGTACCAAAGATTTTATTCATAACTTAATAATTTTATTGATTCCTCAGTATTTACTTAGCCTCTATTTATGCCAAGGGCTGAGGTCTTTATTTGATCCATTTTTCTCAGGAGTTCCTTAAGTCTTCACTTTTTTGAGGCTCTTGAATACATTCACTTCTGCTCCTCTGTATTCCCTACCTGGCATTCATTAACATCTTCTTAGAAAGGCACAGCCAGGATTTAAAACAACATTCCAAATGACTTCTCATTAACCCTAGTCAAAATTAATAGTACCAGGATACCTGGAGATTTTTCCCTGATGAATGAGACTACATAAGCATTGCTAGGAGCTACAAAATATTGGCAGCTTAAGATTACAGTCAACTGAATGATCCAAGTCTATTTTACTAGCAACTGATACCTTCCAAATGTAAATTTTAAGAAATGCAGTTTTAGAAAAGCTTACATATAGGGACAAAATCTGCTCTGTAATAAAGGAAATATGTCCATTTCTTGATTACAGAAAGTTCCCTGTTCTATATTTTTAGCTTGAAATTTATTTCTTGTTCTATTTATAGGGAATTACACGTTTTACATTCAGTTTAGGAAGAAAACCACATCATCAGAGGCAGTATGGCTGATAAATGAATGAAAAATGAATAGAGACATGGTGAAGAAATGACTATCCCTGGGCTTTTTAGAAATCACTGATGCATAAACTCAAGTTTTCCTATCAGTGTTTTCTCAGCAGTAGCAATGATGCTAAGCCTCAAAAGGGATGAGAATTTCTATTCTACATCCCTTAAGTAAGTTCTAAGATGGGGTTTATAGGACTCCAGTTTTCCCCATTTGTCTGATATCCAAAATTACACAAATATAGCCACCAATTTATTTCTAGGTTAGAAAAAAAAACTTGATATAATAGCTTGGGGACAAGAAATTTTAACATTCTAAATTCAGATACCACTGAAGGCTAAATCCTACATTAGTTTTATTTTATTAGTGATAAACCTTACTCAGTGAAATCTCTATAACTTCTCCAGTACCAAGATTTATCATAATCTGCTAAAAATCAAAGAAGCTATGCCTATTTGAAAAACTTCATCTGCCTTTATTTTGTTCAAAACCATGCAAGTAATAGCCTAATAAGTGGTTAGACAGGATGTTTCCTACCTATATGAGTCCTTAATATGCCTACTCTTAATCTACAAAGGCTTGATAGAGTGTCACTACACACACATGTGTAACTTTTCCAGAAACAGTAGAAGGATTAGGTGTTCGCAGTTACCTTGAGTGGTGAAGTTGAAGAGTGCAGGTGTGTCTCGCCCATTTGGTAGTTTGACATTTGGGTCCCGTAATTCATCAAAAAATGAATGTGCACAAGCTTCCAGGGGTGTCAGTCGGGCAGTTGGTGTATACTCCAGCAGACGGCTACAGAGGGCAATCGCCTCGGGTGGAGTTCGGGGTCGGAAGACCTACAGAATAAAAAAAAAGAGAAAGTACAGTTAATGTTTCGTGTAAGAATCTTTACAAATTATCCTCTGAGTACTGGGTCAATTCCCACCATGTACAAAAGCATGGTTGCCTTTGTGAAAGAAGCCTTCTAGAATGAAAGGGGTTAACTGCATACGATCTACCATACTGGGGTGAACAGTCAATTAACGCTGTATGAAAAAGGCTTAGAGAAAAAACTAGGGGAATTAAAAAAAAAATCTATCTAAGTTAATCATTAAGCAGTACAACCAAACATGCACACAAAATATGACAGGCACAAAAGAAAGCTTCAGTTCTGGGGGCAATCACAACCAGAAGAATGCAATATTAATCTTAACAAGGCTTGAGTACATGTGTGTGTATGTAACAAGGCTTGGGTGTGTGTGTGTCTGTGTCTGTGTCTCTGTGTGTGTCTGTCTGTGTGTTTGTGTGTGTGTGTGAGAGAGAGAGAGAGAGAGCGAGAGCAGAATAACTGTTGATAAAGGACAGCACTGTTCATATCTGGCAATTAGTATCTTTTAAAAAAGAAAAGCTGTTTACTCTTTAATGATTTGGTATTAATTCTTCAATAAATAGAGCCTATTATTATTTGAAGAAATTTCTGAATATCTAGAATTTCTCAAAATGTCCAAAATTCTTTTCTCATGTAGCTGTTATCACGAACATGGTTAGTTTACCCTCATTTGAGTAAATATACTAATCAGGAAGAGAGACATTTATTTTTCATTAAGAGTCATTTACTCACAGAAAAAGTAAACTGAAAGCTATACTGAGGCAAAATGCAAATAAATTTGCTTGAAGAAATAGAAACCTTTCTACTCATCTATGCCTTAAAACTCTCAACACATAAAACTATGAAAAATATATTTTGTTCTAAATTATGGATAGTTAAAGAATGAACAAAGAAACAGAAAAACAAGAAGTAGAAGCAAGCATCTGGACAGAAAGCCTCTGAAATTAAAGAAAAATGAAACACACATCCCTTGACAGAAGAACAAAGAATCAAATAGAAGATGTAGTAGTGGCAATAGTGGAAATGGACAGACACAAAAAAGGAAAACAGAGGTGTAAAAATGGAGGGCAAGAGACCTATATGTGAGGAAAGGACATGAAGACTGTGACAAGGCACAGAGGAGTCTGGGAGAACAGAGGGACATGCATTTACAAATTAAATTCCTCTGAGTACTCATAGTACAAAAGCATGGTTGCCTTTGTGAAAGAAGCCTTCTAGAATGAAAGGGGTTAACTGCATACGATCTACCATACTGGGGTGAACAGTCAATTAACGCTGTATGAAAAAGGCTTAGAGAAAAAACTAGGGGAATTAAAAAAAAAATCTATCTAAGTTAATCATTAAGCAGTACAACCAAACATGCACACAAAATATGACAGGCACAAAAGAAAGCTTCAGTTCTGGGGGCAATCACAACCAGAAGAATGCAATATTAATCTTAACAAGGCTTGAGTACATGTGTGTGTATGTAACAAGGCTTGGGTGTGTGTGTGTCTGTGTCTGTGTCTCTGTGTGTGTCTGTCTGTGTGTTTGTGTGTGTGTGTGTGAGAGAGAGAGAGAGAGAGCGAGAGCAGAATAACTGTTGATAAAGGACAGCACTGTTCATATCTGGCAATTAGTATCTTTTAAAAAAGAAAAGCTGTTTACTCTTTAATGATTTGGTATTAATTCTTCAATAAATAGAGCCTATTATTATTTGAAGAAATTTCTGAATATCTAGAATTTCTCAAAATGTCCAAAATTCTTTTCTCATGTAGCTGTTATCACGAACATGGTTAGTTTACCCTCATTTGAGTAAATATACTAATCAGGAAGAGAGACATTTATTTTTCATTAAGAGTCATTTACTCACAGAAAAAGTAAACTGAAAGCTATACTGAGGCAAAATGCAAATAAATTTGCTTGAAGAAATAGAAACCTTTCTACTCATCTATGCCTTAAAACTCTCAACACATAAAACTATGAAAAATATATTTTGTTCTAAATTATGGATAGTTAAAGAATGAACAAAGAAACAGAAAAACAAGAAGTAGAAGCAAGCATCTGGACAGAAAGCCTCTGAAATTAAAGAAAAATGAAACACACATCCCTTGACAGAAGAACAAAGAATCAAATAGAAGATGTAGTAGTGGCAATAGTGGAAATGGACAGACACAAAAAAGGAAAACAGAGGTGTAAAAATGGAGGGCAAGAGACCTATATGTGAGGAAAGGACATGAAGACTGTGACAAGGCACAGAGGAGTCTGGGAGGCTTAAGTTTCCTAATGAGGAAGGCTCATGTAACATCTGGCTATTCACCTATGCTGAAAGCTGGAGTAAATACTACACTCTAGATACTATACTACTACAGAACTCATTAAATGAGAAGAGACTGTTTATAAGGGTACTTTCTACACTGAAGTTTTTTTCCTTTTGTTTTTATGCAAAGCTTCTTTTTACTAAAGACATTTTCCATGGAAATTAAGAAATTGGCTTGAGGAGGATATCAGAAATTTATTTCTGAACAATGACAATCTTAGCTAATTTATTTGGTTGGGTTAGAGAGAACCTCTTCATGAGGTCACAAACTGCTTTATATTTATTCTTTTGAGTGATTTGACTTGCCTCGTCAAAGAGCTAACTTACTGTATTATTTGAAACGTTAAGGTCTTTCACTGTTCGTGGTCATTTCCTCCTCTCTTGTTATCCAGCCAGAACATTAACAGAATCAAGCTCCAAATGTAAAGGAAAATAACCAGTGGAAACATTTAGAAAAATTTTCACAAAAATATTAAGTACTACTAACTTTGCTGGGGAATCCTAACTCACAGAATCCAAGAGTTAAAAAAACAACAGGGAAAGGATTCATTTCAAGAATTTACAGTAAAATCAAGACTCAACCTGCCTTAAAAAAAAAAGTATTCATTATTATTTTAAACACCCTGAGAGATTCCTGATGAGAAAAGCCTTGGTTCAGTAATCTATGTATAAAGCTTAAGAAAATTATGTGGGGTCAAAATCCAGCATACCCAAAGTTCAGATTTCTGACCATAAAACAGGGTGTGATAGCATGCAATTTTTAAAAATTATAGGCCAAATTAGACATAGTTATTTTGAATTACTGTTGTGTCTAAAGAAAATGAAACCAGTAACTACTGTGACTTGGCTTTTAATAAAGAAGTTTCTGCTGCTTTTGATTCCTTACTAAATTGCTTAATACTCAAAATTTTTGGTTCTGTAAGTATTTATTCTTGTAACAATAATACTTTTCAAACCCTACTCCTAAACTTCAGCTTGTCACTCAGGAAAATGAGAATCTAATACCACAAGCAAACCCTATATCACACAGCTACCTATTTTGTTTTTACTATCAAACTTCAAGAATAAATAACTAGCTTTTCAAAAGAGTTCTCCCCCAAGTTTTATAGACCTGCCCTGAAATTTTGGGATAAAAAAATTAAGTACATACCCGCACTCCTGAGGTGAAATGTCCTGTTCCTGACGAATCCTAAAGATGAGAATGCAGTGAAATAATCCAAACAGGGGAAGTCAATCCAAAAGAGAATAGTCCAGCAAGGAAAAATATATCCAATGTCATAAGAAATCCATGGTGTGGGGGGGACATAGAAAATGTGTATACAGTTATAAACTTTAAACATTGGACAATCTTAGCTAATTTATTTGGTTGGGTTAGAGAGAACCTCTTCATGAGGTCAAAAGTTTATATTTATTCTTTTGAGTGATTTGACTTGCCTCGTCAAAGAGCTAACTTACTGTATTATTTGAAACGTTAAGGTCTTTCACTGTTCGTGGTCATTTCCTCCTCTCTTGTTATCCAGCCAGAACATTAACAGAATCAAGCTCCAAATGTAAAGGAAAATAACCAGTGGAAACATTTAGAAAAATTTTCACAAAAATATTAAGTACTACTAACTTTGCTGGGGAATCCTAACTCACAGAATCCAAGAGTTAAAAAAACAACAGGGAAAGGATTCATTTCAAGAATTTACAGTAAAATCAAGACTCAACCTGCCTTAAAAAAAAAAGTATTCATTATTATTTTAAACACCCTGAGAGATTCCTGATGAGAAAAGCCTTGGTTCAGTAATCTATGTATAAAGCTTAAGAAAATTATGTGGGGTCAAAATCCAGCATACCCAAAGTTCAGATTTCTGACCATAAAACAGGGTGTGATAGCATGCAATTTTTAAAAATTATAGGCCAAATTAGACATAGTTATTTTGAATTACTGTTGTGTCTAAAGAAAATGAAACCAGTAACTACTGTGACTTGGCTTTTAATAAAGAAGTTTCTGCTGCTTTTGATTCCTTACTAAATTGCTTAATACTCAAAATTTTTGGTTCTGTAAGTATTTATTCTTGTAACAATAATACTTTTCAAACCCTACTCCTAAACTTCAGCTTGTCACTCAGGAAAATGAGAATCTAATACCACAAGCAAACCCTATATCACACAGCTACCTATTTTGTTTTTACTATCAAACTTCAAGAATAAATAACTAGCTTTTCAAAAGAGTTCTCCCCCAAGTTTTATAGACCTGCCCTGAAATTTTGGGATAAAAAAATTAAGTACATACCCGCACTCCTGAGGTGAAATGTCCTGTTCCTGACGAATCCTAAAGATGAGAATGCAGTGAAATAATCCAAACAGGGGAAGTCAATCCAAAAGAGAATAGTCCAGCAAGGAAAAATATATCCAATGTCATAAGAAATCCATGGTGTGGGGGGGACATAGAAAATGTGTATACAGTTATAAACTTTAAACATCAGTCTCCACAGTAGCAAGTCCAAGTTTTAAAAATTATTTCACCACAGTGTATGCAAAAAAAAATTTTTGATTGCGCAATGGTGAGGCACAGTAAAGAAACATTTTAATTTAGTTAATTATGTTCTGATGCCAGTGCATTTATTAAAAAAATACAAAACCAAAAAAAGTTAAAATCAAAATGAAATCTAGAAGTAAAATTCCCAAAGTAAAGTGTTTGGTCTTCTATGACCTGGATTCATTGTCCATTGATATGGCTGGGAGGGGGGCATATCAGCCTGCTTTTAAAGACATGAGTTCTCAATATGCTAATTTTTCTCTACTAATGAATTCCAGAAACACAGTATAAACATTTTTGTTAAATTATTAGTGATGAGAGAAAAGTGATAAATTTATTTAATTTACAGATTTCAAGCCAGATATTTTCAATCTGTGTGAGCTAAGGAGGATCAGGCCACCGCGGATTATTCTCCATTTTGGATTGACTTTCCTGCTAAAAGATATGTACTGACATTCTCATTATCTTAGGACTCTTCAAGAAATTGATGTATCACTTCAGGAGTGCGGGTATAAACTTACTTTTCTATTGTGGGCTTTACCCCCTCATACCCTTGCACCCATTATTTAGGCAAAATAAAGAACATTCTTTCCTTTTTGGAAAAACTCACTGAAAAAAGTTCTCTATCTTTGAGTACTACAAATTCAACACAGTTCCATATGCAAATATGCCCAATTCACCCACCAAAAGCTAAACAAAAATATATACAATGAACAATACAACTAAGGGATAGTCACAGTTATAGGTGGCATGCATAGTAAGTAATGTACACCAACACCTAGGCACAACGGAGCCGAATACGCAAAAGGGAGGTAAAAGGGTCTATTATGTCTAGGTATTGAGAAAGATGGCAGAACTCACCAGTAGCTGTGAATTCCCTTGGCTATTCTAAGAGAATTGAACATTCTTTTAGGATAGTTTCCAGTGGGGGAATTAAATATTTTGCAAAAATAAATAATCCGCGGATTCCTTTTAGTCTGCAGACTAAAATTTAGTTCATGGATTAAAATCCGGCCCATTGGGATAAAAATCTCTCATGAACTTAAAACACAACTGGGTGGATAAAAATACAAAACCAGACTAAAGAAAATGAGAGCACAAAGTAAGAGTTAACTGGGCCAACTAACAATTAGTACGCAGACTAAATATGGCCAGCCAAGAATGTCAGCAAGGCCATGAAAAGCCAGCCCAAAACACTCCCTGTAAAAACTAAAACCAGAAGTAAATAAATAAAACAAAACAGAACAAAGCAAAAAATAAAGAAATAAACAAAAGGAAAAAAGGAAACAAAGGAGAAAGGAAAAACTGAAAAGAACCAAAACACTGACATGAACTTTTAAGTGATTCAACTACTACCTCACCTGTGCAGCAACTCATTTTCTTAAATTGAAACAAACTCTCATCACAAATACTAGTCTAGAGAAGAAACTAGGAGAAAAAAAACCACACACCTTTTTTCCCCAAAATAAAGTTTTTATGGTACTGAACAAATACAAATGTGTCCTTAATGAAAGAATTATTCAAAATATATTTGCATCTGGATAACTCAGAAAGAACACAGGCAATTTTCTCCTCTACATGTTCTAGAAAACACTTTTGCCATGAAACATCAAATTTCAACCAGGAGCTAAATGTCATGACTGAATCTTAAACCCCTTAAAATTACTGTTTATACACCACATTAAGATCTATGGTTGATTCTCATAGCATCATCTCTCCAACAGCCAACCAGAGCAATGTAAAATGTCTAAGGGGGAATGATAATCAATCTAAGTAGAATGCAGAACAAGTACTGTGCCTTGTTACAGTAGCTCAAACAGCTACTTCTGTCAAGTTTTCATTATGATAAATGTACAGTACAGACACTGTTCTCTGGTCATACACAAAAAAAACAAGCATTCAATGTTAAACATAATTAGTCTAGGTATTGAGAAAGATGGCAGAACTCACCAGTAGCTGTGAATTCCCTTGGCTATTCTAAGAGAATTGAACATTCTTTTAGGATAGTTTCCAGTGGGGGAATTAAATATTTTGCAAAAATAAATAATCCGCGGATTCCTTTTAGTCTGCAGACTAAAATTTAGTTCATGGATTAAAATCCGGCCCATTGGGATAAAAATCTCTCATGAACTTAAAACACAACTGGGTGGATAAAAATACAAAACCAGACTAAAGAAAATGAGAGCACAAAGTAAGAGTTAACTGGGCCAACTAACAATTAGTACGCAGACTAAATATGGCCAGCCAAGAATGTCAGCAAGGCCATGAAAAGCCAGCCCAAAACACTCCCTGTAAAAACTAAAACCAGAAGTAAATAAATAAAACAAAACAGAACAAAGCAAAAAATAAAGAAATAAACAAAAGGAAAAAAGGAAACAAAGGAGAAAGGAAAAACTGAAAAGAACCAAAACACTGACATGAACTTTTAAGTGATTCAACTACTACCTCACCTGTGCAGCAACTCATTTTCTTAAATTGAAACAAACTCTCATCACAAATACTAGTCTAGAGAAGAAACTAGGAGAAAAAAAACCACACACCTTTTTTCCCCAAAATAAAGTTTTTATGGTACTGAACAAATACAAATGTGTCCTTAATGAAAGAATTATTCAAAATATATTTGCATCTGGATAACTCAGAAAGAACACAGGCAATTTTCTCCTCTACATGTTCTAGAAAACACTTTTGCCATGAAACATCAAATTTCAACCAGGAGCTAAATGTCATGACTGAATCTTAAACCCCTTAAAATTACTGTTTATACACCACATTAAGATCTATGGTTGATTCTCATAGCATCATCTCTCCAACAGCCAACCAGAGCAATGTAAAAATGTCTAAGGGGCAATGATAATCAATCTAAGTAGAATGCAGAACAAGTACTGTGCCTTGTTACAGTAGCTCAAACAGCTACTTCTGTCAAGTTTTCATTATGATAAATGTACAGTACAGACACTGTTCTCTGGTCATACACAAAAAAACACAAGCATTCAATGTTAAAAACTGATAAATCATGAACACTTCTGAAGAGCAACTCCAATATATAAAATTATTTGCAATCTCAGTCTATATACAGGACTAAGTCAGACAGTGTCATGGAATTGCTGACTAGTTAATTAAACAAGTTAATTAAGAAAAGAACTTAACTGAAGTGCTCATAGTACTTCAAACATCCGTTCTTAGCCACAACAAAGCCAGCATTGAATAAATTTTAGTTGCACTAACTGAAAGGCTTATGCAGTTTTCCTGAGCTCTAATATATAATAAGGAATATAACACACATGTTGGTATCAGCATTTAACTATGCCACAAAATTCCTCTCTCTAATTTCATTTACTGATAAAACAATACTACAGAAATGTGATTTACCGATGTCTACTTATCCAATTTAATCTTTCATTGTTCATAAAATAATTACCATAGTCAGGCTGATCTTCCTAAGAATACAGGAATATTTTCTTTTCATCCGTATCTCCTTATCTTAAGGGATTCTTCCCTAAGCAACAATTCCCAACTTTAGTAAAACCTAAGCAAATTAAGGGCTTCCCAGGTGTAAAGAATCTCCCTGTCAATGCAGGAGACACAAAAGACAAGGACGGGTTCAATCCCTGGGTGGAGAAGATCCCTTGGAGTAGGAAATGGCAAACCACTCCAGTATTCTTGCCTGGAAAAATCCCATGGACAGAAGAGTCTGGCAGGCTACAGTCTGTGGAGTTGCAAAGAGACACATGATCGAGCAACTGAGCACTGACACACACAAGCAAATCTAAACTGTGCATCAACAGTACCTACCCTCATCCCCCCTTAGTCCTCCATCACCTCTAAATGAGGCTCCTTTTCCCCTTCACCACCCATGCTGAAGCTCCTCCCTACAATACCTATAGGATGTGAAACACCTTGGAACACCAAGAGCACATAATCAAGCATATGGTTATATATTATTAAACACTTGCTTCAACTGACTCAGATATATATCATGCCTAAGTGTTTCAAAGAGGAGTACTATGTATTTTAGTTCTTTTGTATCCTTTATGGTGTCTAGCCCAGCATGATTACATAGGAGAGAAATGTTTTAAAGAAAAAAGGATAATTCACCCTACCTCTCGCCACAAGTGAAAACCTGCAATTATTTGCAATCTCAGTCTATATACAGGACTAAAAGTCAGACAGTGTCATGGAATTGCTGACTAGTTAATTAAACAAGTTAATTAAGAAAAGAACTTAACTGAAGTGCTCATAGTACTTCAAACATCCGTTCTTAGCCACAACAAAGCCAGCATTGAATAAATTTTAGTTGCACTAACTGAAAGGCTTATGCAGTTTTCCTGAGCTCTAATATATAATAAGGAATATAACACACATGTTGGTATCAGCATTTAACTATGCCACAAAATTCCTCTCTCTAATTTCATTTACTGATAAAACAATACTACAGAAATGTGATTTACCGATGTCTACTTATCCAATTTAATCTTTCATTGTTCATAAAATAATTACCATAGTCAGGCTGATCTTCCTAAGAATACAGGAATATTTTCTTTTCATCCGTATCTCCTTATCTTAAGGGATTCTTCCCTAAGCAACAATTCCCAACTTTAGTAAAACCTAAGCAAATTAAGGGCTTCCCAGGTGTAAAGAATCTCCCTGTCAATGCAGGAGACACAAAAGACAAGGACGGGTTCAATCCCTGGGTGGAGAAGATCCCTTGGAGTAGGAAATGGCAAACCACTCCAGTATTCTTGCCTGGAAAAATCCCATGGACAGAAGAGTCTGGCAGGCTACAGTCTGTGGAGTTGCAAAGAGACACATGATCGAGCAACTGAGCACTGACACACACAAGCAAATCTAAACTGTGCATCAACAGTACCTACCCTCATCCCCCCTTAGTCCTCCATCACCTCTAAATGAGGCTCCTTTTCCCCTTCACCACCCATGCTGAAGCTCCTCCCTACAATACCTATAGGATGTGAAACACCTTGGAACACCAAGAGCACATAATCAAGCATATGGTTATATATTATTAAACACTTGCTTCAACTGACTCAGATATATATCATGCCTAAGTGTTTCAAAGAGGAGTACTATGTATTTTAGTTCTTTTGTATCCTTTATGGTGTCTAGCCCAGCATGATTACATAGGAGAGAAATGTTTTAAAGAAAAAAGGATAATTCACTCTCAACCCTATCCTCTCTGCGCCCCACAAGTGACCCTGAAACTTACACCTTAGCATTTCTTCTTTTTTATCTTACTCTTCTCATGTACGGATCTGCCACCTTAGTAGTTGGATTTTAATAAGCAACAGTTTCCAAAGAAGTAGGGTAAAGTCAATATATACAGAAAAGTGAGGCAGTCTATTCATATAGGAAAACAGGTTATCAGAGAAGTGATTATTCTAGCACTAAGGTGCTAGAAGGTGTGATAGAAAATTCAGTAGGGACCATAATGTATTACTGAGACAAATGATAATGTACTAGTTGAGATCAGTAGGCAGATGGGGTTGAATAGTAATATTGAAATTGATTACCTAAATAGCAGCCAAAACAGATAAATGACAAACTTAGGAACCAACAGAAATCCCTAACATACTTTTATGCTTTCTGGTACACATGTGAGCAAAACAAGTAAGGCAGAAAGGCCAGAAAAGGTAGAGTGGACCAGTAAAACAACAACAAAAATGTTTCTGACAGCAGTTTTTGCTTTGTGCTCTCTACATGCTCGTTGAAGGCATTTTTGGTAATGTGTGAAACTGTCATTAACCAAATGAAAATTTATCTTATATTCAAAGATTCAGAAAAAAAAATAACACGAAGAAAGTCATTAAAATTATAGTGGGGTTTCGTTTAGCTTTAAGCATAATGAATAATACATATAATAACTAATTCATGTCTGATTCCTTTAGGGAAGACCCAAGCTTACTCTGTGGAGTTGCAAAGAGACACATGATCGAGCAACTGAGCACTGACACACACAAGCAAATCTAAACTGTGCATCAACAGTACCTACCCTCATCCCCCCTTAGTCCTCCATCACCTCTAAATGAGGCTCCTTTTCCCCTTCACCACCCATGCTGAAGCTCCTCCCTACAATACCTATAGGATGTGAAACACCTTGGAACACCAAGAGCACATAATCAAGCATATGGTTATATATTATTAAACACTTGCTTCAACTGACTCAGATATATATCATGCCTAAGTGTTTCAAAGAGGAGTACTATGTATTTTAGTTCTTTTGTATCCTTTATGGTGTCTAGCCCAGCATGATTACATAGGAGAGAAATGTTTTAAAGAAAAAAGGATAATTCACTCTCAACCCTATCCTCTCTGCGCCCCACAAGTGACCCTGAAACTTACACCTTAGCATTTCTTCTTTTTTATCTTACTCTTCTCATGTACGGATCTGCCACCTTAGTAGTTGGATTTTAATAAGCAACAGTTTCCAAAGAAGTAGGGTAAAGTCAACATATACAGAAAAGTGAGGCAGTCTATTCATATAGGAAAACAGGTTATCAGAGAAGTGATTATTCTAGCACTAAGGTGCTAGAAGGTGGCGGTAGAAAATTCAGTAGGGACCATAATGTATTACTGAGACAAATGATAATGTACTAGTTGAGATCAGTAGGCAGATGGGGTTGAATAGTAATATTGAAATTGATTACCTAAATAGCAGCCAAAACAGATAAATGACAAACTTAGGAACCAACAGAAATCCCTAACATACTTTTATGCTTTCTGGTACACATGTGAGCAAAACAAGTAAGGCAGAAAGGCCAGAAAAGGTAGAGTGGACCAGTAAAACAACAACAAAAATGTTTCTGACAGCAGTTTTTGCTTTGTGCTCTCTACATGCTCGTTGAAGGCATTTTTGGTAATGTGTGAAACTGTCATTAACCAAATGAAAATTTATCTTATATTCAAAGATTCAGAAAAAAAAATAACACGAAGAAAGTCATTAAAAAATTATAGTGGGGTTTTTCGTTTAGCTTTAAGCATAATGAATAATACATATAATAACTAATTCAGCTAGTCTGATTCCTTTGATGGCTGAAATGACCTCAATTTATTGCTTACTCTGTCAGCTAGCTAGGAAACACTAGTATTCATTCATTTTATCGCATGTGGATTGTATTCTAAGAAATCAAGTATGTAAGGTCTGATTTTTGTGGATAATGCTTTCTTGTATACTAAAACCAATGATCTAAGGTCCCCACATATCCTACAGACAAGATAACTATATAAGTGAGCTATCATGTATACCAAAATCTCAGCAACAAACATTTTGAGGTAACAGATATTAATTTTATTATAACCATTACAAAAGTGAAATTAGAAACTGCTATGGTCCATATGGATGAGTTGTATGGTGGGAATAATCATGTACAGCTCGGAAAATTAGAAGATGTTTCACAGGAGAAGTGAGAATTGAGGTCTTGATGAAGGTCAAGACTTGGTAAACAGAGAGAGAGAAGAGCATTCGAAGTGTTCACTGGTAAGAGGCAGAAATGAATGTGGCTTCTCTAGGGAACAATTAGGGGAATGGTTTGATTAGACCAAGAAATTCAGCAAGATTGCACGATCTCCTCAAAGTGAGCAGGACAACACGCTGATATGTACCTAAGAGTACTCAGTCAACTGAAAGAGACCAAGGCCCTTGGGATTCTCATCTGGTTCCTTCTAATAATTAGAAACATCATTTATGGACTTCATTACTCTGAAAAAATATATCTGTGTTATCTAATTCAGGGGTCCCTCATCTCTGGCATCTAATGCCTGATGATCTGAGATAGAGCTGATGCAATTATAGAAATAAATTGCACAGTAAAAGCAATGTGTCTGAATCATCCTGAAACTATCCCCATTCCTGGTCCATGGAAAAACTGTCTTCCATGAAACTGGTCCCAGGTGCCAAAAAGGCTGGGGACCGCTGATATAGGATTATGTACTGCTGAGATGATAAAGGGAATATTAACTTTAAAGCAGTTTTTGCTTTGTGCTCTCTACATGCTCGTTGAAGGCATTTTTGGTAATGTGTGAAACTGTCATTAACCAAATGAAAATTTATCTTATATTCAAAGATTCAGAAAAAAAAATAACACGAAGAAAGTCATTAAAAAATTATAGTGGGGTTTTCGTTTAGCTTTAAGCATAATGAATAATACATATAATAACTAATTCAGCTAGTCTGATTCCTTTGATGGCTGAAATGACCTCAATTTATTGCTTACTCTGTCAGCTAGCTAGGAAACACTAGTATTCATTCATTTTATCGCATGTGGATTGTATTCTAAGAAATCAAGTATGTAAGGTCTGATTTTTGTGGATAATGCTTTCTTGTATACTAAAACCAATGATCTAAGGTCCCCACATATCCTACAGACAAGATAACTATATAAGTGAGCTATCATGTATACCAAAATCTCAGCAACAAACATTTTGAGGTAACAGATATTAATTTTATTATAACCATTACAAAAGTGAAATTAGAAACTGCTATGGTCCATATGGATGAGTTGTATGGTGGGAATAATCATGTACAGCTCGGAAAATTAGAAGATGTTTCACAGGAGAAGTGAGAATTGAGGTCTTGATGAAGGTCAAGACTTGGTAAACAGAGAGAGAGAAGAGCATTCGAAGTGTTCACTGGTAAGAGGCAGAAATGAATGTGGCTTCTCTAGGGAACAATTAGGGGAATGGTTTGATTAGACCAAGAAATTCAGCAAGATTGCACGATCTCCTCAAAGTGAGCAGGACAACACGCTGATATGTACCTAAGAGTACTCAGTCAACTGAAAGAGACCAAGGCCCTTGGGATTCTCATCTGGTTCCTTCTAATAATTAGAAACATCATTTATGGACTTCATTACTCTGAAAAAATATATCTGTGTTATCTAATTCAGGGGTCCCTCATCTCTGGCATCTAATGCCTGATGATCTGAGATAGAGCTGATGCAATTATAGAAATAAATTGCACAGTAAAAGCAATGTGTCTGAATCATCCTGAAACTATCCCCATTCCTGGTCCATGGAAAAACTGTCTTCCATGAAACTGGTCCCAGGTGCCAAAAAGGCTGGGGACCGCTGATATAGGATTATGTACTGCTGAGATGATAAAGGGGAATATTAACTTTAAAGAAAAGTTAGCAAAATCAGGTACTCAAAATAAGGAATATTATTTAAAGTATAAAACATTAATTTAACTATTACAACATTAACATCATTAGAAATCCTTAATACACCCTAATTAAACACTAAGTTTTTAAATTCATTGCCCAAACAATATGCATTTAAGGGTGAAGGAGGTAAAGAACTTGGGAAAGATTAGGTTTAACTGACTATATGCCTCAAAAACGGTTAACAGCAGGACAAATAACTAAACCTCTCATTTTTCTGGAAATAAAAGCAGAAATGATTAGGAAGAGAGTGCCTGGATAATCTGTCATCCAAACTGAGACAGTAAAGAGTGTGAAGGACCTTAAGAATTATTAATTAATATAATAATATAGTATTTATTATTTACTAATAAATTGATTTCACTTAATATTAATATAATAACTTAATTATTAATTATTATGCTATCAGTGCTCTACTGGACAAGCATAAATTGGAATATATGATCACTCTTGTCATTATATCTATAATAAAATTTTCCTGGAGGCAATGAGGAACCAGAAAAAAATTCCAATAGGAGAGATAACATAACATGTGCTGTAGGAAAAATGACTCTGACAGCAATGAGGATGCGAAAGATTATGAAGGAGGGAAATCAGGAGAAAGGAGGTTGTTTCAATAATTCTATGATATGATGGTAGACTAAAGTCAGGGCAGTGGAGATAGGACAAATACTCTATATGTATACTTTGTTTTCAAAAGAACCTGAAGAAAAGTCACACAGCTAACTGCTATCTTACAAAAGCAAAAAACAACATGAGGCACAAAGAATGGGAGCGATGCTCACACTAGATCCTTATTTTATACCTAAACAGACTGTTATTTAACCAAATCTCCACAAGTACCAAATGCAGAATTTTGGCTTCTTCTCTTTTTCCAATCTCCATCTCTAATTAATTTGCAATTTGCTTTTGTTATTACGTCCTTTTGCTTCCAGACCATCTGGCTTTTATTAAGTGTACAGCACACACCAATAAGCAGGTATGTATCCTCCCCACTAGCACTCTCAATACTGGTCCGTTTCAAAACATTAGTATATATGTTTCCTTTCCAACTTAAGCCACAAATGCTTATTCAATGAATTAGGCTATTCTGACTATAATAATCAAGGGCCTCCACCTGGAAAATAAGGAATATTATTTAAAGTATAAAACATTAATTTAACTATTACAACATTAACATCATTAGAAATCCTTAATACACCCTAATTAAACACTAAGTTTTTAAATTCATTGCCCAAACAATATGCATTTAAGGGTGAAGGAGGTAAAGAACTTGGGAAAGATTAGGTTTAACTGACTATATGCCTCAAAAACGGTTAACAGCAGGACAAATAACTAAACCTCTCATTTTTCTGGAAATAAAAGCAGAAATGATTAGGAAGAGAGTGCCTGGATAATCTGTCATCCAAACTGAGACAGTAAAGAGTGTGAAGGACCTTAAGAATTATTAATTAATATAATAATATAGTATTTATTATTTACTAATAAATTGATTTCACTTAATATTAATATAATAACTTAATTATTAATTATTATGCTATCAGTGCTCTACTGGACAAGCATAAATTGGAATATATGATCACTCTTGTCATTATATCTATAATAAAATTTTCCTGGAGGCAATGAGGAACCAGAAAAAAATTCCAATAGGAGAGATAACATAACATGTGCTGTAGGAAAAATGACTCTGACAGCAATGAGGATGCGAAAGATTATGAAGGAGGGAAATCAGGAGAAAGGAGGTTGTTTCAATAATTCTATGATATGATGGTAGACTAAAGTCAGGGCAGTGGAGATAGGACAAATACTCTATATGTATACTTTGTTTTCAAAAGAACCTGAAGAAAAGTCACACAGCTAACTGCTATCTTACAAAAGCAAAAAACAACATGAGGCACAAAGAATGGGAGCGATGCTCACACTAGATCCTTATTTTATACCTAAACAGACTGTTATTTAACCAAATCTCCACAAGTACCAAATGCAGAATTTTGGCTTCTTCTCTTTTTCCAATCTCCATCTCTAATTAATTTGCAATTTGCTTTTGTTATTACGTCCTTTTGCTTCCAGACCATCTGGCTTTTATTAAGTGTACAGCACACACCAATAAGCAGGTATGTATCCTCCCCACTAGCACTCTCAATACTGGTCCGTTTCAAAACATTAGTATATATGTTTCCTTTCCAACTTAAGCCACAAATGCTTATTCAATGAATTAGGCTATTCTGACTATAATAATCAAGGGCATCTCACTGGATTTCTGAATTCTTACGATCCCTCCTATATATCACACTAGGATTATTTCATTGTTTTGATCTTCTGTTTGCTATCTTTCTTACACATCTGAATATCCTCACTCAGTGTTTCCAGGGAAGACCTGCTCTCTCTTGATCTTTTGGTCTGCCTACTTTTTTTTTTGAGAACAGGAGCTCTCAGTTCTGAGGATATAGCTGTACTACACTGCAGCCTATGAAGCAAGGTGCACATGCTCACAGCTTCTGGAAATGGGGCTAAAGTGGGTTTTAACAGAAGATCTCAATAAGGCAAAGATCTTGTTTCCAGACTCCTTTTACCTGCCCTCCAAAGGCAAAAAGCTCTTTTCTTTGGAGAACAACATTATGTATGTTTTTTTTTTTTAAATAACTCCATTGGCTGCGTAGCATAAGAAAGTATTTCTCAAGCTGGTGTTCACAAAGAAGGGGAGCCTCTCCTCTAGAAATTTAAAATGTTGTATTTTTATTTTGGTAATATTCTACTCTTAATAATCAATGCAGTACATTCTGGATCATTTGGGTGACAGAGTAGTGCTGTGAAATTCTGTGTCTGAATTTGGTTTTGTGTTTACAACCACAACAACATAACCTAATAGTATGTCCTAATGCAAAATTAACTTAAGTGTGCTATTATATAGTCAATGCACTTGTACCAAGTAAGAACCAAGGTATGTCACATATATGAGTGAAGAGTTCACAAGAGTCTAAAGAGACAAAATAGGTGGGAGAACCGAGTTATTACTCTACACATGGTACAGGAATGGAAGCGTATATAAAACAAACAAAAGGGCTTTGTGTAGATTTATTAGAGTTGGAAAAAGCATTAGTGAAAGATACAGAAACATCAGGAATCCATAAGGGCAAAAGAAGATACAAAACAGACAAATTCACCATAAATCTTCTAACGCCTGCATAGTAATCATAATGAATCATTCCTCACATTCCATCCTGGCTAATACTTGAAGAAAGATAATCAAGGGGAAAAAAAACAGAATATGACACACTGGTCCGTTTCAAAACATTAGTATATATGTTTCCTTTCCAACTTAAGCCACAAATGCTTATTCAATGAATTAGGCTATTCTGACTATAATAATCAAGGGCATCTCACTGGATTTCTGAATTCTTACGATCCCTCCTATATATCACACTAGGATTATTTCATTGTTTTGATCTTCTGTTTGCTATCTTTCTTACACATCTGAATATCCTCACTCAGTGTTTCCAGGGAAGACCTGCTCTCTCTTGATCTTTTGGTCTGCCTACTTTTTTTTTTGAGAACAGGAGCTCTCAGTTCTGAGGATATAGCTGTACTACACTGCAGCCTATGAAGCAAGGTGCACATGCTCACAGCTTCTGGAAATGGGGCTAAAGTGGGTTTTAACAGAAGATCTCAATAAGGCAAAGATCTTGTTTCCAGACTCCCTTTTACCTGCCCTCCAAAGGCAAAAAGCTCTTTTCTTTGGAGAACAACATTATGTATGTTTTTTTTTTTTAAATAACTCCATTGGCTGCGTAGCATAAGAAAGTATTTCTCAAGCTGGTGTTCACAAAGAAGGGGAGCCTCTCCTCTAGAAATTTAAAATGTTGTATTTTTATTTTGGTAATATTCTACTCTTAATAATCAATGCAGTACATTCTGGATCATTTGGGTGACAGAGTAGTGCTGTGAAATTCTGTGTCTGAATTTGGTTTTGTGTTTACAACCACAACAACATAACCTAATAGTATGTCCTAATGCAAAATTAACTTAAGTGTGCTATTATATAGTCAATGCACTTGTACCAAGTAAGAACCAAGGTATGTCACATATATGAGTGAAGAGTTCACAAGAGTCTAAAGAGACAAAATAGGTGGGAGAACCGAGTTATTACTCTACACATGGTACAGGAATGGAAGCGTATATAAAACAAACAAAAGGGCTTTGTGTAGATTTATTAGAGTTGGAAAAAGCATTAGTGAAAGATACAGAAACATCAGGAATCCATAAGGGCAAAAGAAGATACAAAACAGACAAATTCACCATAAATCTTCTAACGCCTGCATAGTAATCATAATGAATCATTCCTCACATTCCATCCTGGCTAATACTTGAAGAAAGATAATCAAGGGGAAAAAAAACAGAATATGACACACACTAATATTTGTGGCAGTCCTGATTTAAAAAAAAAAAAGACAAGGACTACTAAAATCTCATGACCTCATTTCAGCCTTATATTGCTCAGAAACTCTATACATATGATGAATACTTAGATTCAGCCAAAAAAGAACTTTAGTTTTCTTTCTTCCTTAATTAAAATAATATGCTTATTTAAAAGACATATGGAAACTCAGAACAAAGAAAATAAAACCACTTACACCCTTTTTACCCAAACTACTGTTAGCATTTTGGAATATTTCCCTGTATTAATTCAATACACAGAACTCTCTGCTTTCTGTTCTTCTTTAACATGACTTACATCATAGTATACTACATTCTTACAAACACTTCAACTTGGAATAACTCTGCTGGATTCTAACTGCAACTCAGTTCTAAATTCAAATAAGCCACCTAGGATTCTCTGAGTTTAGAAGCAGCGATAAACCCTAAATTATCTTCTGACCCAGATTCAAAACATGTAAGTACCAAGACCAAAGGATGATTTATCTCAGAACATTCACTGTTCACTAGAAACTGAAAAAAAAAAAAAAAAAAGGTGTACTAGAGAGCAATGTCTTGGGTCAATGAAAGTTTCAACCTATAATTCAGGCAGAAGATTTATTACTGAGGTCTTTAATTCTAAGTAATGATTAATTTAGTAGTAAGAGGATTTTCTTAAGTGAAGAGAAATGAAGATAGCTGATAGCTTGAAGTAAAATAACTTGAATAATAAAACTCAAGAGAGGCCTACTTTGAATTTGGAAATGTAAACTGTTTCATCTAAATTTCTTTATCTCTTATTAAAAAAAGATACATAACCAAGTAAATGAACTTGTCAATGTACAAAACAAACTGCTATATGTACATTTTTAAATATAAAAATCTCTGCTAGAATTATGTATTAAAAAGTTGAATACCTCCAACCTACAAAATATATAATGAAATGCAAGAGTAAATTGGGAAGGGGGATATATGGTGGCAAGTTTAAATGACTTGGCATTAAATACAAACACATAGACACACACACACAGAGAAGAAGCTTAATCCTGACTTTGCCACAGTCACCTATTGAATTCTGGCTAAGTCATTTGGTATGTCTAGCTAGAGTTTCAGAACCTATAAAATGAGAGATTCACATTAGCTTCAAACCATATTGAGATTTTTCTCCCCTCTGCATACAATCTCACAAATCTCACATGAAAACGACTTTTAATAAAATCTCTATACAATCATTTCAATTAAGTATCAGAACAATAAACAGTCTTCTCCTAAGTTAGTACTTATGCTCTTAGAACTGGCTCCATCTAAATATTGAAGTTGGGCTTCTCCAATAGCTAGTGACATCTTGTGGACATATCAACTACTTTCAATGTATACTACTAGTAAGATCAAATCTTCATTTTACTCTTGCTCACAAAACACCAATAGGAAAGTAAACAAGAGAAGAACATAAGATATACTCTTATAAAGTCTATATATTCATAGCTTAAAAAGGATAACAATATAGAAAATGTGTATTTTCACATGCTATGGATACTGAATGTATAATACCTCTAACTATGTAAAAAAACTAATTCTGAATTTTAAGGAATAAAAGTTTATATATAAGATCCTGCACTTAATTCCTTATTTGAATGCTATGTATATGTACTGTCCTCATCGTACAAATAAAAACCCAGACTGGAAACTTTCTACAGGAATGAAGCTATATATGATAAATGAAAACACTGAAATACAACTACCCAATTATTTTTACATGCAGAAGTGCTGTTGTACTCTGTATTCTGACACTCACCTCATCAGTCTCAAAACAGTTTAAGAATAATGAGAAATGAAAAAATAAGGCTGATAGCTTGAAGTAAAATAACTTGAATAATAAAACTCAAGAGAGGCCTACTTTGAATTTGGAAATGTAAACTGTTTCATCTAAATTTCTTTATCTCTTATTAAAAAGATACATAACCAAGTAAATGAACTTGTCAATGTACAAAACAAACTGCTATATGTACATTTTTAAATATAAAAATCTCTGCTAGAATTATGTATTAAAAAGTTGAATACCTCCAACCTACAAAATATATAATGAAATGCAAGAGAAAATTTGGGGAAGGGGGATATATGGTGGCAAGTTTAAATGACTTGGCATTAAATACAAACACATAGACACACACACACAGAGAAGAAGCTTAATCCTGACTTTGCCACAGTCACCTATTGAATTCTGGCTAAGTCATTTGGTATGTCTAGCTAGAGTTTCAGAACCTATAAAATGAGAGATTCACATTAGCTTCAAACCATATTGAGATTTTTCTCCCCTCTGCATACAATCTCACAAATCTCACATGAAAACGACTTTTAATAAAATCTCTATACAATCATTTCAATTAAGTATCAGAACAATAAACAGTCTTCTCCTAAGTTAGTACTTATGCTCTTAGAACTGGCTCCATCTAAATATTGAAGTTGGGCTTCTCCAATAGCTAGTGACATCTTGTGGACATATCAACTACTTTCAATGTATACTACTAGTAAGATCAAATCTTCATTTTACTCTTGCTCACAAAACACCAATAGGAAAGTAAACAAGAGAAGAACATAAGATATACTCTTATAAAGTCTATATATTCATAGCTTAAAAAGGATAACAATATAGAAAATGTGTATTTTCACATGCTATGGATACTGAATGTATAATACCTCTAACTATGTAAAAAAACTAATTCTGAATTTTAAGGAATAAAAGTTTATATATAAGATCCTGCACTTAATTCCTTATTTGAATGCTATGTATATGTACTGTCCTCATCGTACAAATAAAAACCCAGACTGGAAACTTTCTACAGGAATGAAGCTATATATGATAAATGAAAACACTGAAATACAACTACCCAATTATTTTTACATGCAGAAGTGCTGTTGTACTCTGTATTCTGACACTCACCTCATCAGTCTCAAAACAGTTTAAGAATAATGAGAAATCCAACTTTCAGTTAATTATTGATTGATGTGCTTTAAAAAAAAAAACACTTTTTGACTCACCTTAGTCCAAGGATGTGCCTTAATTTGAGGAAATTTGAATTCTGTGTAGTTTGGGTTCATTTCTCTAATTTGCTCCCTTGTTGGTGTCCCTAGGACCTAAGACAAAAAAAGGAAAGTTATTGCCACCATTTTCTACACACTTACAATAAATATAGTCTTTATGCTTTAATGTACTGGTTTCACTGGAAAAAGGAATTCCAAAGTTATAGAATATGCAAGTCATTAAATAGAGCAGACTTTATAAAATATTTTAATTTCTGACCACAGAACCCAAGCTACAGGTAGCATACCAACTTTTATGGCAATATCAATGTTAAATCAGGCTTGTAACGAAAAAGATCACTCAAAAATATTCAACCAAAAATCAGGCATCTTCGTTCTGACTAGACAACAACCTATTATGACGATGGCATCTGAAATGAGAGTATGTTTTATTCATTTATTTGTTTTTATTCATCTGTTCATTTCATCAGTAAAATAAGCCAATGGTTTTATTAACAATAAACTAATTAGGAGAATCTTAGTCAAAGATGGTTATCAATAATTCTATTCCATCACTAAATATTAAGTGAATGTCTGTATGTACTAGGTACTCTATGAGGGATACAAAGAGCAAGAGATACTCTTATAAAGTCTATATATTCATAGCTTAAAAAGGATAACAATATAGAAAATGTGTATTTTCACATGCTATGGATACTGAATGTATAATACCTCTAACTATGTAAAAAAACTAATTCTGAATTTTAAGGAATAAAAGTTTATATATAAGATCCTGCACTTAATTCCTTATTTGAATGCTATGTATATGTACTGTCCTCATCGTACAAATAAAAACCCAGACTGGAAACTTTCTACAGGAATGAAGCTATATATGATAAATGAAAACACTGAAATACAACTACCCAATTATTTTTACATGCAGAAGTGCTGTTGTACTCTGTATTCTGACACTCACCTCATCAGTCTCAAAACAGTTTAAGAATAATGAGAAATCCAACTTTCAGTTAATTATTGATTGATGTGCTTTAAAAAAAAAAACACTTTTTGACTCACCTTAGTCCAAGGATGTGCCTTAATTTGAGGAAATTTGAATTCTGTGTAGTTTGGGTTCATTTCTCTAATTTGCTCCCTTGTTGGTGTCCCTAGGACCTAAGACAAAAAAAGGAAAGTTATTGCCACCATTTTCTACACACTTACAATAAATATAGTCTTTATGCTTTAATGTACTGGTTTCACTGGAAAAGGGAATTCCAAAGTTATAGAATATGCAAGTCATTAAATAGAGCAGACTTTATAAAATATTTTAATTTCTGACCACAGAACCCAAGCTACAGGTAGCATACCAACTTTTATGGCAATATCAATGTTAAATCAGGCTTGTAACGAAAAAGATCACTCAAAAATATTCAACCAAAAATCAGGCATCTTCGTTCTGACTAGACAACAACCTATTATGACGATGGCATCTGAAATGAGAGTATGTTTTATTCATTTATTTGTTTTTATTCATCTGTTCATTTCATCAGTAAAATAAGCCAATGGTTTTATTAACAATAAACTAATTAGGAGAATCTTAGTCAAAGATGGTTATCAATAATTCTATTCCATCACTAAATATTAAGTGAATGTCTGTATGTACTAGGTACTCTATGAGGGATACAAAGAGCAAGAGATACTCTACTATGATAAACTAAAATATTTGCGTGTGGATAAAAGTATAACTTACAAGATGAAAATATACTGAGTACTTCGTTGCCTCCAGAGCTGTATTAGGCTCCAAACAAAGGAAAGTGTAAGTACCTGACTGCACAAGACTGATGATGGGAAGAGACATTAAATACTAAACTGAATACTCTGAAGAAAAATGACATTTATTACATATCTTTATAACTCTTGGACTTTATGGATTAGAATGTACAGTACCTGGTTAGTGGTATATAATCAGGGCAAACTAAGAATTTCAGGCTTTTGTTGTTATTGTTGCTTCTAATTCTCTAGACTTCATTAAAACTTCCAAAACTTTTAATCTTCAAAAGACACTTTGAAATCTTATTTTGTTTTTTAAATTTTGGCCTCTTTTATTGGTTTCCCATTTATTTATTTTCATCCATCTTCATTCTTTGGCCTGTGTGGGCCTCCCACGGCAGTGGCCTCTCTCGTTACAGAGCACTGGCTCTGGGCACATGTGCGCCAGAGTGCTAGCTTGTAATTGGACACACCAGTCCAGTTGCTCCATGGCACGTGGGATCCTCCAGGGCCAGGGATTGAATCTGAGCCGCTTGCACTGCAAGGCAGACTTTTTACCTACAGGACCACCAGGGAAGCCCTTTCCTACTGTTTTATGACTTAGCTTAAATGGAATATACATATGATTAATCTGGGATTATATGTATCTGTAAACAACAAAACTGTAAAAGCAAAAAACATATATATAAAAAGACACTTTTAGGAAAACAAAAGATAAGCTAGACTGAAAGAAAACACTTGCATTCAAAGGACTTGTATCTCGAATACACTAAAGACACTTATAATTCAAACACAGGAAGACAACACAATAAAAACGGGCAAATGATAGGACCAGATACTTTACCAAAGACACAGAAGTGGAAAATAAGCATATGAAAAGATGCTTAATACCACTGATCATTAGGAAAATGTTAATTAAAATTACAAGATACTACCTATTAAGATGGCTAAAATTAAAAGGACTGACTCTGTATACTAAGTCTCGATGAGAATGTAGAGCAAGTGAATCACTGAGTGTTGGCGGAATTATAGAAAGTGACACTCTCTAGGTATTTACCCAGGAGCACTGAAAGCATATGTCCATACAAAGACTTTGTACAGTAACGTGCACAGCATCTTTTTGCAACTGCAAGGAAGTGGAAACACTGCAAATGTACACAACAAGTAATGAATGAAGAGTGGTATATTCATACAATGCAATACTACTTAATAATAAAAATAATAAAACAATAGATAGGTAATAATACTGAGCAAAAGCAGCCAAACAAACAAATAATATCTACTGCATAATTTAATTCATATGGAATTCTAGAGTATCTTCTGCCAATAGTGACAGAAAGAAGATTCATGGTTGTGAGGAGCTGGAGCAAAGTATTACAAAGAAGTAGAATGATGACTTAGAGGCAAAAGATAATAATAAATAAATAAGTAAAAAGAAATTGTTAAAGGTGATAAATATAATACAACTGTAAATAGGGGCTTCTCTGATGTCTCAAGCAATAAAGAATCTGCCTGGAATACAGGGCACACAGGAGATGTGGGTTCACTCTCTGGGTCAGGAAGATCCCCTGGAGGAGGGCATGGAAACCCAGTACAGTATTCTTGCCAGGAAAATCCCATGGACAGAGAAGCCTGGTGGGCTATGGTCCACAGGGTCGCAAAGAGTATCTGTACAACAAAACGGGTAAAAGCCGCTTGCACTGCAAGGCAGACTTTTACCTACAGGACCACCAGGAAGCCCTTTCCTACTGTTTTATGACTTAGCTTAAATGGAATATACATATGATTAATCTGGGATTATATGTATCTGTAAACAACAAAACTGTAAAAGCAAAAAACATATATATAAAAAGACACTTTTAGGAAAACAAAAGATAAGCTAGACTGAAAGAAAACACTTGCATTCAAAGGACTTGTATCTCGAATACACTAAAGACACTTATAATTCAAACACAGGAAGACAACACAATAAAAACGGGCAAATGATAGGACCAGATACTTTACCAAAGACACAGAAGTGGAAAATAAGCATATGAAAAGATGCTTAATACCACTGATCATTAGGAAAATGTTAATTAAAATTACAAGATACTACCTATTAAGATGGCTAAAATTAAAAGGACTGACTCTGTATACTAAGTCTCGATGAGAATGTAGAGCAAGTGAATCACTGAGTGTTGGCGGAATTATAGAAAGTGACACTCTCTAGGTATTTACCCAGGAGCACTGAAAGCATATGTCCATACAAAGACTTTGTACAGTAACGTGCACAGCATCTTTTTGCAACTGCAAGGAAGTGGAAACACTGCAAATGTACACAACAAGTAATGAATGAAGAGTGGTATATTCATACAATGCAATACTACTTAATAATAAAAATAATAAAACAATAGATAGGTAATAATACTGAGCAAAAGCAGCCAAACAAACAAATAATATCTACTGCATAATTTAATTCATATGGAATTCTAGAGTATCTTCTGCCAATAGTGACAGAAAGAAGATTCATGGTTGTGAGGAGCTGGAGCAAAGTATTACAAAGAAGTAGAATGATGACTTAGAGGCAAAAGATAATAATAAATAAATAAGTAAAAAGAAATTGTTAAAGGTGATAAATATAATACAACTGTAAATAGGGGCTTCTCTGATGTCTCAAGCAATAAAGAATCTGCCTGGAATACAGGGCACACAGGAGATGTGGGTTCACTCTCTGGGTCAGGAAGATCCCCTGGAGGAGGGCATGGAAACCCAGTACAGTATTCTTGCCAGGAAAATCCCATGGACAGAGAAGCCTGGTGGGCTATGGTCCACAGGGTCGCAAAGAGTAGGACACGACTGAGCACACAAAACAGTCTGTAATACAACATTGCAGGCAAAAGCAAAAATCTAAAAGCAGAATTAATAAATTGTGGTATACTCATACAATGATATGCTAACTATCAATGACAATAAATGAACTAGAGCAACATACACCTTATGGATGAATCTCGTGCAGTGGTGAGTTTTCACTCAATAATGAATACACACAGTATAACAGCCTTATGTAAAGTTTAACAACAGGAAACACTAAGTTATGTTTTAGTTTACATGGTAAAGCTAAATCAAAAGTATAGGAATATTCACTAGAAAAACCAAGTATAGATTGCTTAGCTTAGCTTAATAAAAATAATGGAGCAGGAGGCACTATGACTGGATGGGCATAGGTAGTTCCTCTAATTCTTAATATCAGTGGTACTTACATGGATACTCACTCTATTATTTATGCTTTAAACTTAATTCATTTTTACATATTTTTATATTATGGTATGTTTCACCATAAACAAAACAAACTCAAGAAATGCTCACTCTCCAATCAGTGAGTACTTTTTTGTGCAGTCTCCCCATTTTTATTAAGTACTTGGGTAGCACAAGGCACAGTCCTACTCCCAATAATCTGGTAAGAATGCCAAGAGAAATGAGAGCTGTATACAGTCTATCAGAAAATCCATCTTTTTACTGTACAAACATAGACCATATGAATTTATCATCCGTTTGGCTGACTTTCCTGCATTTACAAACTGTATAATGAAAAGGCAGGGTGCTCCCTGAAGTCAGTGTTTCAATTCTTATATGTTTTTTAAATTATAACCTAAGAACATGGCCAGTGGAAGTAAATCTGTGAAATACACAAATAGCTGAAAAACATGAAATGTACACAAGGTCTGCTTAACATACAAATTTTAATATTGTATTTTATGTGAAAGTAAGAAGATATACCAAATGTGTGCATATGTGAAGCCATTCCCATATTCTCCCTAAGCTGCCTCACAGTCACTTCGATCTAAACATCTACCCAAATTTTTATATGTGAAAAACTACACACACAAGAAAAGTTGCACCTTTTTTAAAAATAATGAAAATGCCCTCCCCTTATCCCAACTACCTTGATTCTCTAATATTTTTCAGTACAACATTTGTTTCATCATTTGTTTCATCCACCCCTGTATGCATGTATCAATCCACCTTATTTTCTGATGCATCTGAAAGTCAGCTTCAGACATTTAATTACATGACAGCATACACGTAATTAACTAAGATTCAACATTTCTGACATTTTCATCTAGGCACTTTCTACATACACAGAACTCTCATTCAATATATACTGGTGCATGGATGTGGAAAAAATCTTTTATCACAATGGGAGATTATCTGGTTTGATTAACAGTTATGATACAAAAAAGATTTTTAATTATACTTCTGATCGGTGGTCAGAACTTGTGTTATCTTCAAAATGCGGATATTTGTGTTTTTTTAAGAAATTTAATTACTATTAGTAACTAGTAAATGGAATCACTGATATATTAACTGTCAATTATTTAAAAGCAATTAACCAAATAAACTAGCATGTCACCACAACGTGGCAACAGAGATCTTACTCCTTTGTTATAGTCACATGACGTTAGTCAATCACTAAGGTTATCAGATGGAGACAGTGGAATTCCAATGTTATCGTCTATTTTATGTTCTCTTGCCCAATATTAAATTACTGTAGTAATTTTTCTATTCCTCTCACTTTTACTTTTTTTTTATAATTCACATTAAATTGAATAGTCTCTTCACTGATTCTTTGTACTGAGAAAGGGTAAGCTCTGAATTACATCTCGTTGTCATCCTCATTCTTAAGACTAACAACAGAATTCCTATAATCTTCAACTTCTTTAGTACCAAGAAGCTCTTCTTTACTTAATCTCGGATTTCTCTCAGTAGGTTTCATCCGGAGAAGGGTTTCCAGGATGCTTTTTTCTAAGGAAATGTTTTTCCATACAGACTCTTCCATGTCTGCTTCAGTCTTTTCTCCCATTCTTTAGTTTTCCAAGACTCACGGCATAAAACTGTTAGTAGATACACTGCATAGTCAAAATTCTGTCTCTTTAAAGGGCACCTGTCTCTCTTGATGGTACACACATCTGTGATCTTGCAGTATTCATCTCCTACAAGTTCAGTAAGTTTCTTCGCAGCATGGTCATCTAAATTCAAACTGGAAAGGAACTTCTGAGTGTTTCAGTTTCTGGCAGAAGCATAGATTGACAGTGGCCTGCTGTAGAGTTGGGAACGATATTAAAGAATCTGTTTATTGACTTGGTTGGAGGACAAACAATTTCAGCTTTTAATACTGGTAGTTATGGAAAATGCTGACACTATTGAGCATGAAGGAATAGAGCCAGAAGAAAAAACATTTAAGATCTTCAGGAAGAACCTGGAGGAGTTCTCTACCAAGTGGTGGGTATTCAGTAAATCCTTTAGAAAAGAGCATGAGGATGCCAAGTGGCATATTATTATTTGTAGAATGTGACAGAGTAGGATGCCTATGTTCAATTTTAGAACAAACTTAAAAAAATGTAACATGGCAATATAGCTTAAAAAGTCAACAGGGAGAATAAAAAAACACTCATTATAAGCCACAAGGTAGCAGTAATAGAGAGAGAAACAATCAAAAGAAACCAAATACCAAGGTGGAATACTTAAACCCAATCATAATAAGAACTATACTGAATAAATGGTTTAAACACTCCAATTAAAGGGAGAAATTATCAGACTCAATGTAATATCAGAAAATTGCAGACTTCAGGACAAAGAAATTAAACAAAAATAGAGACATTTCCTAATGACAAAAGTAAGTTTAAGCCTAAATTGAAAATTATTATGAATACCATATGTTGATGAGAAGGTAAAACACTGGCACTCTCATATACTGCTGGTGGAAGTGAAGAATAGTGAAACTGCTTTGGAAAACAGTTGGATGATAAAGGCTAAAGCTTATACACATTTAGGATACAAATTTCTTTACTTAATCTCGGATTTCTCTCAGTAGGTTTCATCCGGAGAAGGGTTTCCAGGATGCTTTTTCTAAGGAAATTTTTTCCATACAGACTCTTCCATGTCTTTCAGTCTTTTTCCAGCATTCTTCAGTTTTCCAAGACTCACGGCATAAAACTGTTAGTAGATACACTGCATAGTCAAAATTCTGTCTCTTTAAAGGGCACCTGTCTCTCTTGATGGTACACACATCTGTGATCTTGCAGTATTCATCTCCTACAAGTTCAGTAAGTTTCTTCGCAGCATGGTCATCTAAATTCAAACTGGAAAGGAACTTCTGAGTGTTTCAGTTTCTGGCAGAAGCATAGATTGACAGTGGCCTGCTGTAGAGTTGGGAACGATATTAAAGAATCTGTTTATTGACTTGGTTGGAGGACAAACAATTTCAGCTTTTAACACTGGTAGTTATGGAAAATGCTGACACTATTGAGCATGAAGGAATAGAGCCAGAAGAAAAAACATTTAAGATCTTCAGGAAGAACCTGGAGGAGTTCTCTACCAAGTGGTGGGTATTCAGTAAATCCTTTAGAAAAGAGCATGAGGATGCCAAGTGGCATATTATTATTTGTAGAATGTGACAGAGTAGGATGCCTATGTTCAATTTTAGAACAAACTTAAAAAAATGTAACATGGCAATATAGCTTAAAAAGTCAACAGGGAGAATAAAAAAACACTCATTATAAGCCACAAGGTAGCAGTAATAGAGAGAGAAACAATCAAAAGAAACCAAATACCAAGGTGGAATACTTAAACCCAATCATAATAAGAACTATACTGAATAAATGGTTTAAACACTCCAATTAAAGGGAGAAATTATCAGACTCAATGTAATATCAGAAAATTGCAGACTTCAGGACAAAGAAATTAAACAAAAATAGAGACATTTCCTAATGACAAAAGTAAGTTTAAGCCTAAATTGAAAATTATTATGAATACCATATGTTGATGAGAAGGTAAAACACTGGCACTCTCATATACTGCTGGTGGAAGTGAAGAATAGTGAAACTGCTTTGGAAAACAGTTGGATGATAAAGGCTAAAGCTTATACACATTTAGGATACAAATTTCAGTCCTGTTCTTCATAGAAGAGAAATATAAACACGTTTGCAACAATGTTGATAGAGAAGCTTTACTCATAAAAGCCAAAACAAAAAAACAAGTCAAATGCTCATCCACAGGTAAGTGGATAAACAACTCTTAGAATAAACAGGTAATATACATAAAAAGGTGGCTAAGTCATAAAAACATGATGTTGAGCTAGAAAAGAGATATAAAACACACACACACACACATGGATTCCATGCATGTGAAATTCTAGAATAGGAAAAACTAACCTGTAGTGACAGAAAGCAGAGCAATGGTAACCTGAAACAAAAGATGGGAGACTGCAAAGGTATAAAAACAAGGTGATCAACTGTCCCAGCTGGCAAATACCTAAAGTCCTGGGTAAACTCGGAATGTGGTCATCCCAGGCTGTATACAAGAACATGTTTGGGGATGATGGAGATGTTCTAAACCTCAACCAGGATAGTGGTTATATATGTCTGCCAAAAACTCAAATGGTACACTTAAAATTGCTATATTTCACTGTGCATAAAAGAAAAGATGGAGGAAAGACTGAGGGCAAGAGGAGAAGGGGGTGACAAGAGGATGAGATGGTTGGATGGCACCACTGACTCAATGCACCTGAGTCTGCACAAACTCTAGGAGACAGTGAAGGACAGGGAAGCCTGGCACACTGCAGTCCATGAGGTCACAAAGAGGCAGACACGACTTAGGAACTGAGCAACAACAACAAACTGTACATGAATTACATCATTATTAAATTAATTTAAAAAGTAAAAAGAGACCATTATATAATTTATGATGCCATTACTAAATACAACTATAAGTTTATCTTTCTTCTGTTGCTATTTGAAGGCTAGCATTAAAAGTATCAGAGTGCGAAAAGGGAACACTCCTGCATTGTTGGTGGGAGTGTAAATTGATATAGCCTCTATGGAAGACAGTCTGGAGATTTCTTAAAAAACTAAAAACAGAAGCACCATATGACCCAGCAATCCCACTCTTAGGACCATGAATTATAGAATACCATATGTTGATGAGAAGGTAAAACACTGGCACTCTCATATACTGCTGGTGGAAGTGAAGAATAGTGAAACTGCTTTGGAAAACAGTTGGATGATAAAGGCTAAAGCTTATACACATTTAGGATACAAATTTCAGTCCTGTTCTTCATAGAAGAGAAATATAAACACGTTTGCAACAATGTTGATAGAGAAGCTTTACTCATAAAAGCCAAAACAAAAAAACAAGTCAAATGCTCATCCACAGGTAAGTGGATAAACAACTCTTAGAATAAACAGGTAATATACATAAAAAGGTGGCTAAGTCATAAAAACATGATGTTGAGCTAGAAAAGAGATATAAAACACACACACACACACATGGATTCCATGCATGTGAAATTCTAGAATAGGAAAAACTAACCTGTAGTGACAGAAAGCAGAGCAATGGTAACCTGAAACAAAAGATGGGAGACTGCAAAGGTATAAAAACAAGGTGATCAACTGTCCCAGCTGGCAAATACCTAAAGTCCTGGGTAAACTCGAATGTGGTCATCCCAGGCTGTATACAAGAACATGTTTGGGGATGATGGAGATGTTCTAAACCTCAACCAGGATAGTGGTTATATATGTCTGCCAAAAACTCAAATGGTACACTTAAAATTGCTATATTTCACTGTGCATAAAAGAAAAGATGGAGGAAAGACTGAGGGCAAGAGGAGAAGGGGGTGACAAGAGGATGAGATGGTTGGATGGCACCACTGACTCAATGCACCTGAGTCTGCACAAACTCTAGGAGACAGTGAAGGACAGGGAAGCCTGGCACACTGCAGTCCATGAGGTCACAAAGAGGCAGACACGACTTAGGAACTGAGCAACAACAACAAACTGTACATGAATTACATCATTATTAAATTAATTTAAAAAGTAAAAAGAGACCATTATATAATTTATGATGCCATTACTAAATACAACTATAAGTTTATCTTTCTTCTGTTGCTATTTGAAGGCTAGCATTAAAAGTATCAGAGTGCGAAAAGGGAACACTCCTGCATTGTTGGTGGGAGTGTAAATTGATATAGCCTCTATGGAAGACAGTCTGGAGATTTCTTAAAAAACTAAAAATAGAAGCACCATATGACCCAGCAATCCCACTCTTAGGCTTATACCCTGATGAAATCAAATCTGAAAGAAGCACCCATACCCCAATGTTCATTGCAGCTCTCTATACAATAGCTAGAACATGGAAGGAACCTAGATGCCCATCGACGAACAAATGGATCCAAAAGCTCTGGTACATATATACAATGGAATACTACACAGCTGTAAAGAGAAATGCAGAAGAATCAGCCCTAATGAGGTGGCTGGATCTAGAACCTATCATAAAAAGTGAAGTCAGTCAGAAAGAGAAGGACAAATACAATATATTAACACATATATATGGAATCTAGTAGGATGGTGATAATGGCACATGCAGTGAAGCGACGGAAAGACAGACATGGACAGTGGACATATGGACATTGTGGGGAAGGAACAGAAGGTGGGAGGCGTAAAGGAAGTAGCATGAAGGCCTGTACTATCATAAGTGAAGAAAACAGCTCTAGTCATTGCTCTGTGAGAAAAGGGGATCCTTCAGGTGTGCTGTGTGATGGTTGGGAGGCGTGGGAAGGGGGGGATATACATATGACTAATCTGGGAATATACATATCTGTAAACAACAAAACTCTGTAAAAGTTAAAAGCAAAATAAAGGTTTAAAAGAAAAAAAAAAGTATCAGAGTGCAATGGGTGAGCTTCGCCCTGGAAAACCACCTTCATGATCATAGTATCTTCCCTGCCAGGTTAAGTTCATACGGAAACACAAAAGACCCTGGACAGCCAAGGCAATTCTGAGAAAGAAGAACAGAGCTGGAGGGATCAGCCTCCCTAACTTCAGACTATACTACAAAGCAACAGTCATCAAGACAGTATGGTATTTGAGCCAGAGCTCTGGAGCACATGCGCCCAGAGCCGGCCTGTGACAACAGAGGCCATCACAATTACATCATTATTAAATTAATTTAAAAAGTAAAAAGAGACCATTATATAATTTATGATGCCATTACTAAATACAACTATAAGTTTATCTTTCTTCTGTTGCTATTTGAAGGCTAGCATTAAAAGTATCAGAGTGCGAAAAGGGAACACTCCTGCATTGTTGGTGGGAGTGTAAATTGATATAGCCTCTATGGAAGACAGTCTGGAGATTTCTTAAAAAACTAAAAATAGAAGCACCATATGACCCAGCAATCCCACTCTTAGGCTTATACCCTGATGAAATCAAATCTGAAAGAAGCACCCATACCCCAATGTTCATTGCAGCTCTCTATACAATAGCTAGAACATGGAAGGAACCTAGATGCCCATCGACGAACAAATGGATCCAAAAGCTCTGGTACATATATACAATGGAATACTACACAGCTGTAAAGAGAAATGCAGAAGAATCAGCCCTAATGAGGTGGCTGGATCTAGAACCTATCATAAAAAGTGAAGTCAGTCAGAAAGAGAAGGACAAATACAATATATTAACACATATATATGGAATCTAGTAGGATGGTGATAATGGCACATGCAGTGAAGCGACGGAAAGACAGACATGGACAGTGGACATATGGACATTGTGGGGAAGGAACAGAAGGTGGGAGGCGTAAAGGAAGTAGCATGAAGGCCTGTACTATCATAAGTGAAGAAAACAGCTCTAGTCATTGCTCTGTGAGAAAAGGGGATCCTTCAGGTGTGCTGTGTGATGGTTGGGAGGCGTGGGAAGGGGGGGATATACATATGACTAATCTGGGAATATACATATCTGTAAACAACAAAACTCTGTAAAAGTTAAAAGCAAAATAAAGGTTTAAAAGAAAAAAAAAAGTATCAGAGTGCAATGGGTGAGCTTCGCCCTGGAAAACCACCTTCATGATCATAGTATCTTCCCTGCCAGGTTAAGTTCATACGGAAACACAAAAGACCCTGGACAGCCAAGGCAATTCTGAGAAAGAAGAACAGAGCTGGAGGGATCAGCCTCCCTAACTTCAGACTATACTACAAAGCAACAGTCATCAAGACAGTATGGTATTTGAGCCAGAGCTCTGGAGCACATGCGCCCAGAGCCGGCGCTCTGTGACAACAGAGGCCACCGCGATGGGAGGCCCACAAGGGCCAAAGAAAAAAGATGGATGAAAATGGACAAATAAAAGACCAATAGAAGTGGCCCGCCTGCTCCCCCCCTCCCCGCCCCCACCAAAATAAATAAATAAATAAAATCTTTAAAGAAAAAAAAAGACAGTATGGTACTGGCACAAAAACAGAAACATTGACCCATGGAACAAGATAGAGAACCCAGAGCTAAACCCATGCACATAGGGTACCTTATTTTTTGACAAAGGATGCGAAAATATAAAATGAGACAAAGACAGCCTCTTCAATAAATGGTGCTGGGAAAATTGGACAGCTACATGCAAAAAAATGAAGTTCAAACATTCCCTAACACCATACACAAAGATAAACTCAAAAGGATTAAAGATCTAAATGTACGACCAGAAATCATAAAACTCTTAGAGGAGAATATGGGAAAAACACTCAATGACATAAATCAAAGCAAGATCTTCTCTGACTCGCCCACTAGAATAACGGAAATAAAAACAAAAATAAGTAAATGGGATCTAATGAAACTTAAAAAGCTTTTGCACAGCAAAAGAAACTACAAACAAGGAGAACAGACATCCCACAGAATGGGAGAAAATCATAGCAAATGAAACAAGTGATAAATAATGAATTTCCAAAATATACAAGCAGCTCAGACAACTCAACACTGAAAAAACAACCCAATCAAAAAATAGGAAAAAGACCTAAACAGACACCTCTCCGAAGAGGACATACAGATGGCCCCAAAACACAAGAAATGATGCTCAACCTCGCCTCGCTTATAATTAGAGAAATGCAAATCAAAACTACAATGAGACTCTTAGGCTTATATCCTGATGAAATAAAAACTGAAAGAAGCACCTGTACCCCAATGTTCACTGCAGCTCTCTATACAATAGCCAAAACATGGAAGCAACCTAGATGTCCATCGACGAATGAATGGATCCAGAAGCTCTGGTACATATATACAATGGAATACTACTCAGCTGTTAAAAGAAATGCAGAAGACTCAATCCTAATGAAGTGGCTGGCTCTAGAACCTATCATAAAAAGTGAAGTAAGTCAAAAAGAGAAAGACAAATACAGTATACTAACACACATATATGGAATCTAGTAGGACGGTCTTGATATCACACACAGGGAACTCATGAAAAAAAAAAAAAGACAGAGCATAGACATAGGGACATCGTGGTGAATAAATAGGGAGGGGGAACCATGGAGGAAGTAACAAGGAAACCTATAGTGTTATGTGTGGAAAAGATAGCTAGTGTCACAGTGCTAAGGGAATAGGAGTGCTTACAATGGCTTGGGGCAAAGGTCTGGAGGGGTGGGGTGGGGGGATCTGGGTGGGTGGGGACCATGGATATGCATATGACTGATCTGGGAACATACATGTATGTGAACAACAAAACTCTGTAAAACCTTTAAAATAAAGAATAAAAAAAAAAAAAAAAAAAACTACAATGAGATATAACCTTATACCCGTCAGAACGGCCATCATCAACAAATCTTCAGATAATAAATGCCTGAGAGGGTGCACAGAAAAGGGAACACTCTTGTACTGTTGGTAGGAATGAAAATCAATACAACCACTATGGAAGACAGTATGGAGATTCCTCAAAAACCTAAGAATAGAAGCACCATATGACCCTGCAATCCCACTATTACGCTTATACCCTGACGAAATCAAAATTAAAAGAGACACCTGTACTCCAGTGTTCACTGCAAAACTCTACACAACAGCTAGAACATGGAAGCAGCTTAGACGTCCATCGACGAATGAATGGATAAAGAAGCTCTAGTACATATATACAACAGAGGACTTCTCAGCCGCAAAAAGAAATACAGAAGATTCAGTCCTAATGAGATGAATGAATCTAGAACCTGTTATACAAAGTGAAGTAAGTCAGAAAGAGAAGGATGAGTATAGTATACTAACACATCTATATGGAATCTAGTAAGATCATACTGATAAATACACATGCAGAGCATCAATGGAAAAACAGTCATAGAGACCAGACTAATGGACACTGGGGAGAGGGAAGAGTGGCTGAGAGGTATGGAAAGAGTAACATGGAGCCCTATACTGGCATATTGTAAAAGAGATAACTATTGTCAGTGCACTGTGGGTTAAGGGATCTTACACAGGGTTGATGTGATGGCCTGGAGGGGTGGGATCAGATATACATATGATTAATCTGGGATTATACATACCTGTAAACAACAAAACTGAAAAAGTAAAAAGTAAAATAAAAAGAAAAAAAAGAAAAAAATGTACCAGAGTTTGTCAAACCCTAAAATCAGTACATGTAGTCTTTAAGAAAGCAAAGATATGGGTTAAGATGCAAAGGAATGCAAGAATGCAAAGGTAAGATATAACAGAGGCATTTCCTTAGCCTCCTAAGTCACTCACTCAATAAAAAACATTTACTGAGTTCCCATGCTCAAGGAGCGACTGTATGTTATAGTCGCTCAGTAATGTCTGACTCTTTCATGACCCTATGGATTGCAACCTGCCAAGCTCCTCTATCCACAGAATTCTCCAGGGAAGAATACTGGAGTGGCCATTTCCTCTTCCAGGGGATCTTCCCAACCCAGGGATCGAAGCCCAGTCTCCTGCACTGCAGGCAGATTCTTTACCGTCTGAGCCACCAGGGAAGCCCCATACATTATAAATCAACTTCAAACAACCAAGATCAGTATAATAGAACAAGCACAGATGATCTATGAGGTGAAAGGGCTACAATGTACTACAGTAAGGAAAAGATCCTTCCAGGAAAGGATCCTAGAAGGAGATAAGAACTCATTTTACTTAGGGAATCCAGGAAGCAAATGGGTCAGATACACATGCTATGCACCGTAGGTATGAGGTGGAAAACAGCATGATGGGAATAACACATCAGTTGAGTGCTGACAGAGAATAAGGATTAGATAATGGGTGGATGGCACTATTAGAGACTAAAAGGTAAACAAGTGACAGATTATGAAGAGCAAAGAGTCTGCAATCAATACTACAAACAAAAAAAACACTTAAGTCAACTATCCCATTTCTACTTCTATCTAAGCGTTATATTAAGTTTCTCCTAGGTTCAGAGCATATTTCTACTTGATTTATTTCAGCTGATTTATATTTGGAACCTCTGAAAGCATAAAATAGTATTTCTGAATTTCCTAAAATCAGTATTAAAAAAATTTTTGTTTTGTCAGTGCACTGTGGGTTAAGGGATCTTACACAGGGTTGATGTGATGGCCTGGAGGGGTGGGATCAGATATACATATGATTAATCTGGGATTATACATACCTGTAAACAACAAAACTGAAAAAGTAAAAAGTAAAATAAAAAGAAAAAAAAGAAAAAAATGTACCAGAGTTTGTCAAACCCTAAAATCAGTACATGTAGTCTTTAAGAAAGCAAAGATATGGGTTAAGATGCAAAGGAATGCAAGAATGCAAAGGTAAGATATAACAGAGGCATTTCCTTAGCCTCCTAAGTCACTCACTCAATAAAAAACATTTACTGAGTTCCCATGCTCAAGGAGCGACTGTATGTTATAGTCGCTCAGTAATGTCTGACTCTTTCATGACCCTATGGATTGCAACCTGCCAAGCTCCTCTATCCACAGAATTCTCCAGGGAAGAATACTGGAGTGGCCATTTCCTCTTCCAGGGGATCTTCCCAACCCAGGGATCGAAGCCCAGTCTCCTGCACTGCAGGCAGATTCTTTACCGTCTGAGCCACCAGGGAAGCCCCATACATTATAAATCAACTTCAAACAACCAAGATCAGTATAATAGAACAAGCACAGATGATCTATGAGGTGAAAGGGCTACAATGTACTACAGTAAGGAAAAGATCCTTCCAGGAAAGGATCCTAGAAGGAGATAAGAACTCATTTTACTTAGGGAATCCAGGAAGCAAATGGGTCAGATACACATGCTATGCACCGTAGGTATGAGGTGGAAAACAGCATGATGGGAATAACACATCAGTTGAGTGCTGACAGAGAATAAGGATTAGATAATGGGTGGATGGCACTATTAGAGACTAAAAGGTAAACAAGTGACAGATTATGAAGAGCAAAGAGTCTGCAATCAATACTACAAACAAAAAAAACACTTAAGTCAACTATCCCATTTCTACTTCTATCTAAGCGTTATATTAAGTTTCTCCTAGGTTCAGAGCATATTTCTACTTGATTTATTTCAGCTGATTTATATTTGGAACCTCTGAAAGCATAAAAAAAATAGTATTTCTGAATTTCCTAAAAATTCAGTGCCCCACGAATTAAAGAAAATGAAGTTGCACATAATATTTCATGTACTTTTCTGCAACTATGGTATCTCTGGAAAAATAAAAGAAGGATGTTCAAAATGATCACACCACTGGGAAGACTATGTACTTCGAGTTTATTACAAGAGGATCTTTCCATTTATCACACAAAAAAGCATTTTTTAAGTCCATTGTCCCAGAACATCATGGGAGGTTGGTGGTGGAAAAACTCAAAGAACCAGAAATTAGCCTGCTACAACCCTTGGGGATGCTGTTTGTGTCTTATGATTATATCAATCATATCATTTGTACCTGGTCCCACCATGCTTGTTGCACAATTTTTTTCACTCATTTAGCAGCAGATTTAGCTAGATACCAATAGATATCAAGTGACAGATTACAATTAATGTCCTCAGAGAAATAAAGCCACGAACAATCTGACAAAAACTGTGAAATATTCCTTTCACAGCTCTGCATTTTAACAGTCCAACACCAGAGGTCGCCAAACTTCAGCAATAGAGCTGTATGCGTGACCTTTACAACAAATGTCAAGTATAAGAAATCCTATTAGAAATCCATTATTCTTCTGCTTAAAATCCTTCAGTGGCTTCCAAATGTTTATAGGCTAATTTTAATGTGTTCCAGCCACTGCCCAAAACTCCAGCCATGTTTGTAAACTCATATACTATCCTGACCATTCAGAACCCTAGGGTCAAACCACAGACCAACACACAATAGACTCGACTCCAATAAGCATCCTTGTCCAAATTAGCACGTATATCCCTCCATTCCCTTCCTTTCTCTAAATGGCGAGTATCTTTCCATATTTCAAGATTCAGTTCAAGAGCGACCTCTTCTATGAAGCCTTTCCAAACAGGCTCCAAATAGGATGCTTCTGTCTCTGTACTCTGCTCAGACTTCTGGGATCGTACCTGCCTTACCCTCATTTGTTCCTTTTCTCGCCTCAGTAAGTCTCTGGACTCCTTGAGGGCAAAGACTCACTATGTTCTAGCTAGCCCAGATGATTCACTAAACATGCTGTCAACATGATGCACCGTGAAAAACTAACAGGATGCATTGCCATAATGAATTCAAAGTTTTTTAAATAAGCACCTAAAAATTGTATAATGGAGGCAAGGGAGATTATATGTAAGATTGCTGACTAATTAAGCATCTTTATTTCCTTTCTGTTATTCTCTCTGGTATATCCTTACAATTTTCAGATTTTAAACTTTTTAAAATCCACTATGCATAGGTAGTTAAAATACTTAACCCTGAACACATGCAGATTTTATCTAGTTTGTATCTACCTCTTTCTTTTCGTATGAGTGTAACTATGGTATAAGGATGTGTGTGTGTGTTTGTGATGTTTGCAATGTTTCCTTCTCAGGGTTTTCCTCTGATTTCCAAAAGGCAGGGAATCCCTTCACTCCTGGAAGGGGGGTGGGGGGGGGGCTATAGCAGCAGTGCAAATCTTAAAATCTCATTAGAGATTTTAGTGAAGACAGAGAATCAAGCTGTCATGTTATCTGAACACTACTAAACAACTTGGCTAACGTATTTATTCAGCCTATAAAAGACAAACTAGTACAGGAGGGAGGTCCCTTTGTGTGTCCATGCTCTACTCCATTTACTCCTATGGCACCTGTCACTTAACCTGAGTGCTTTGCAAAATTATGGCAAGAATTTATTGCCTTTCTTAAAATATGGTACAAACAGCAACACAACCTTATCAGAGGTTTTGTAGATGTCTTAAAAAAAAAAAAAACTACAAACAAGGCGAACAGACAACCCACAGAATGGGAGAAAACTATAGCAAATGAAACAGCAAAGAATTTATCTCCAAAATCTACAAGCAACTCAGACAACTCAACACTGGAAAATGAACAACCCAATCAAAAAATGGGAAAAGGATCTAAACAGACACCGCTCCAACGACGACATAGAGATGGCCCAAAAGCACATGCTCAAACGATGCTCAACCTCACTTACAATTAGAGAAATGCAAATCAAAACTACAATGAGCTTCTGGGATTCGGTACCTGCCTTACCCTCATTTGTTCCTTTTCTCGCCTCAGTAAGTCTCTGGACTCCTTGAGGGCAAAGACTCACTATGTTCTAGCTAGCCCAGATGATTCACTAAACATGCTGTCAACATGATGCACCGTGAAAACTAACAGGATGCATTGCCATAATGAATTCAAAGTTTTTAAATAAGCACCTAAAAATTGTATAATGGAGGCAAGGGAGATTATATGTAAGATTGCTGACTAATTAAGCATCTTTATTTCCTTTCTGTTATTCTCTCTGGTATATCCTTACAATTTTCAGATTTTAAACTTTTTAAAATCCACTATGCATAGGTAGTTAAAATACTTAACCCTGAACACATGCAGATTTTATCTAGTTTGTATCTACCTCTTTCTTTTCGTATGAGTGTAACTATGGTATAAGGATGTGTGTGTGTGTTTGTGATGTTTGCAATGTTTCCTTCTCAGGGTTTTCCTCTGATTTCCAAAAAGGCAGGGAATCCCTTCACCCCTGGAAGGGGGGTGGGGGTGGGGGGGCTATAGCAGCAGTGCAAATCTTAAAATCTCATTAGAGATTTTAGTGAAGACAGAGAATCAAGCTGTCATGTTATCTGAACACTACTGAACAACTTGGCTAACGTATTTATTCAGCCTATAAAAGACAAACTAGTACAGGAGGGAGGTCCCTTTGTGTGTCCATGCTCTACTCCATTTACTCCTATGGCACCTGTCACTTAACCTGAGTGCTTTGCAAAATTATGGCAAGAATTTATTGCCTTTCTTAAAATATGGTACAAACAGCAACACAACCTTATCAGAGGTTTTGTAGATGTCTTAAAAAAAAAAAAAACTACAAACAAGGCGAACAGACAACCCACAGAATGGGAGAAAACTATAGCAAATGAAACAGCAAAGAATTTATCTCCAAAATCTACAAGCAACTCAGACAACTCAACACTGGAAAATGAACAACCCAATCAAAAAATGGGAAAAGGATCTAAACAGACACCGCTCCAACGACGACATAGAGATGGCCCAAAAGCACATGCTCAAACGATGCTCAACCTCACTTACAATTAGAGAAATGCAAATCAAAACTACAATGAGATATCATCTCACACCTGTCAGAATGGCCGTCATCAACAAATCAACAGACAATAAATGCTGGAGAGCGTGTGGAGAAGAGGGAACGCTCTTGCATTGCTGGTGGGAATGTAAATTGATACAGCCGCTGTATGGAGATTCCTTAAAAAACTAAAACTAGAAGCACCATATGACCCAGAAATCCCACTCTTAGGCTTATACCCTGATGAAATCAAAATTGAAAGACACCTGTACCCCAATGCTCCTTGCAGCTCTCTATACAATAGCTAGAACATGGAAGCAGCCTAGATGTCCATCGACAAATGAATGGATAAAGAAGCTCTGGTACATATATACAATTAAGTACTTCTCAGCTGTAAAAAGAAATGCAGAAGAATCAGCCCTAATGAGGTGGCTGGATCTAGAACCTATCATAAAAAGTGAAGTCAGTCAGAAAGAGAAGGACAAATACAATATATTAACACATATATATGGAATCTAGTAGGATGGTGATGATGGCACATGCAGTGAAGCGACGGAAAGACAGACATGGACAGTGGACATATGGACATTGTGGGGAAGGAACAGAGGGTGGGAGGCGTAAAGGAAGTAGCATGAAGGCCTGTACTATCATAAGTGAAGAAAACAGCTCTAGTCATTGCTCTGTGAGAAAAGGGGATCCTTCAGGTGTGCTGTGTGATGGTTGGGAGGGGTGGAAAGGGAGGGATATACATATGACTAATCTGGGAATATACATATCTGTAAACAACAAATCTCTGTAAAGTTAAAAGTAAAATAAAATTTGTTTAAAAAAAGAAAGAAATGCAGAAGAATCAGTCCTAATGAGGTGGATGGATCTAGAACCTATTATAAAAAGTGAAGTCAGTCAAAAAGAGAAAGACAAGTATAGTATACTAACACAGATATATGGAATCTAGGAAGATGGTAATGATAACACATGCAGTGAAGCGATGGAAAAACAGACATAGAGAACAGACGTATGGACAGTGTGGGGAAGGAACAGTGGGTGGGAGGCATAGAGGGCGTAACATGGAAACCTATAATCGTATGTGAAAAAGATACCTATTGTCACTGCGCTGTAGGAATACGGGATCCTGCAGGGGCCCTGTGCAACAGCCTGGAGGGGTGGGATGGGGGAGACTGGGAGGAGGGTGCAGGAGGGACGGGGCCAGGGATATATATATGACTAATCTGGGATTATACATATCTGTAAACAACAAAACTCTGTAAAAGTAGAAAGTAAAATAATAATCATAATAATAATCATCACAGTAATATTTAAAAAGATGGGAAAAAAAGAAAAAAAAAAAAAAAAAAGAAGCCTTCTGGGCTTCCCTGGTCGTCCAGTGGGTAAAGAGTATGCCTTGTAGTACAAGGGGCATCAGTTTAATCCCTGGCCCGGGAAGATCCCACGTGCTATGGAGTGGCTGGACTGGTGTGCCCAGTTGCAAGCCAGCAAGCACTCTCTCCAGTGCACATGCCCAGGGCCAGTGCTCTACGGTAAGAGAGCGCACTGCAATGGGAGGCCCACACATGCCAAAGAATAAAAAGATGGATGAAAATAAATGTAAATAAAAGAGGCATGATGGGAAAAAATATACATATTAAAAAAAAAAAAACCCTTTTAGATACAGTTCAAATATATGATGAAATTCACCCCTATACAGTACGGAACTGATTTATTTTTTTAACATATCCAGAGCTGTACAACCATCAACTGCTCTCTAATTTTAGAACATGTTCATCACCCACAGATTAAACCCTGTACCCATGAGCAGTCACTCCCATTTCTACTCTCCCCAACTCCTGACAACCACTAAACTACTGTCTCTACAGATTTGCTTATTCTGGACACTCTGGAATTACATTAACATGTGTCTTCTTGTGCTTGAGATTTTCTGTGATTATTTTATACCTGCAGAAGAATCAGTCCTAATGAGGTGGATGGATCTAGAACCTATTATAAAAAGTGAAGTCAGTCAAAAAGAGAAAGACAAGTATAGTATACTAACACAGATATATGGAATCTAGGAAGATGGTAATGATAACACATGCAGTGAAGCGATGGAAAAACAGACATAGAGAACAGACGTATGGACAGTGTGGGGAAGGAACAGTGGGTGGGAGGCATAGAGGGCGTAACATGGAAACCTATAATCGTATGTGAAAAAGATACCTATTGTCACTGCGCTGTAGGAATACGGGATCCTGCAGGGGCCCTGTGCAACAGCCTGGAGGGGTGGGATGGGGGAGACTGGGAGGAGGGTGCAGGAGGGACGGGGCCAGGGATATATATATGACTAATCTGGGATTATACATATCTGTAAACAACAAAACTCTGTAAAAGTAGAAAGTAAAATAATAATCATAATAATAATCATCACAGTAATATTTAAAAAGATGGGAAAAAAAGAAAAAAAAAAAAAAAAAAGAAGCCTTCTGGGCTTCCCTGGTCGTCCAGTGGGTAAAGAGTATGCCTTGTAGTACAAGGGGCATCAGTTTAATCCCTGGCCCGGGAAGATCCCACGTGCTATGGAGTGGCTGGACTGGTGTGCCCAGTTGCAAGCCAGCAAGCACTCTCTCCAGTGCACATGCCCAGGGCCAGTGCTCTACGGTAAGAGAGCGCACTGCAATGGGAGGCCCACACATGCCAAAGAATAAAAAGATGGATGAAAATAAATGTAAATAAAAGAGGCATGATGGGAAAAAATATACATATTAAAAAAAAAAAAACCCTTTTAGATACAGTTCAAATATATGATGAAATTCACCCCTATACAGTACGGAACTGATTTATTTTTTTAACATATCCAGAGCTGTACAACCATCAACTGCTCTCTAATTTTAGAACATGTTCATCACCCACAGATTAAACCCTGTACCCATGAGCAGTCACTCCCATTTCTACTCTCCCCAACTCCTGACAACCACTAAACTACTGTCTCTACAGATTTGCTTATTCTGGACACTCTGGAATTACATTAACATGTGTCTTCTTGTGCTTGAGATTTTCTGTGATTATTTTATACCTAACATTTTTCATTCATTAGTGATGGATACTTGAAACATTTATACTTTTTTGGCTATAAATAATGCTGTCATGAACCTTTATGTGTAAGTTTTTTGGTGGATAAATGTTTTCAAATCATCCCTGTGAACGGAATTGCTCAGTCATGTGGTAACTATGTTTATTACTTTGAGGAAGTGCCAATTTTATACCATTTTACAATCCCTCCAGCAATGTACGGAGGTTTCAATTACTCCACATGCTTGCTAATACTGGAGATTCTGAGATGACTTAATGGGTAAAGAATCCACCTGCAATGTAATAGACATGGGTTCGAGCCCTGGGTCAGGAAGATCCCCTGGAGGAGGGCATGGCAACCCACTGTAGTATTCTTGTCTGGAGAAACCCATGTACAGAGGAGCCTGTTGGGCTATAGTCCACAGAGGTCACAAAGAGTCAAACACAAATGAAGCAACTGAGCATGCACACTGCCAACACAAGTTACTGTGTGCCTTTATTTTGGCCATCCTAATCATGGAATTGGTTTGCATCTCTCTAATGACTGATAATGTGGAACATCTTTTTTGTGCGTGTGTCCCTACTGGTCATTTGTATGTCTTTTTTCAAGAAATGTTATTCAGATCCTTTGCCCATTATTCTGTTGGGCTGTCTTTTTACATTTGAGTTGTAAGAGTTCCTTAGTCTAGTTTCTTATCATAACAATTTGTAAAAATTTGCTCCCATTCTGTGTGTTTTTTTTCCTGAATGGTGTCCATCCTTTGAGAATCAAATTTTAAAATTTTGATGAAATTTTTCACTGTCACTTGTTTTTTGTGCCATATCGAGAAAAAAAAATTGCCTAATTGAAGGTCACAAAGATTTACACCTGTGTTTCTAAGACTTTTGTAGTCTTGGCTTTTAGGCTTAGGTCTATCCATATGGAGTTGGTTTCTGTACATGGTGTGAGAAGTACAGCTCCAATTTCATTCTTTTGCATATGGATATAAGTTGCCCAAGCATCACTTGTTAAAAAGACTATTTTTTCCCCATTGAACTGCCCTGGAATTCTTGCCAAAGGTCATCTAACCAAAAATGTATTAAGGTTTATTTCTAGACTCTCAATAGTACTCCACTGACCTACATGCTTATGCTTATGTCAGTACTAAACTTACTTACCACCTTTTCTTGAGGTTTAACCGACAAATAAAATTTTAAGTTATACTAATCATACACAGTGGGGTTTTTATATACACATACATTGTGAAGGGATTCCCACCATCTTGTTAATGAGTACTTTCATCACCTCTCACTTTTCTTTCTTCCCTTCCTCCCTTCTTTTGGTGAGAACATTTTAAGTCAACAGTGTTATCAACTTATAGCCACCATGTTTTACATCAGGTTCTCAGGCCTCATTTATTTTAGAAAATGTGTCCTCTTTACTTTCCTCTTCTCATTTCTCTCACTCCCTAAGCCTGTAGCAACCAGTTTTCTACCCTCTATGACTTGACTTGTTCTTTTCTTTGTAGAGTCTACATACAAGGGATACCATGTAGTAGTTGTCTTTCTCTGTCTGGCTTATTTCATTTAGCACAATGCTCTAAGGTTGTCCAACAGCAGAATTTGCCATGTTGTCATAAATAGCAGAAAATGCCATGCTGTCACAAATAGCAGAACTTCCTTCTTTCTTGTGGCTGTATAAGATTCCACTGTACATGCACTATCTTGATTACTGCAGCTGTACAGTAGTTTCAAAACTGGAAAGTATGACTCTATTCTTTTTTTAAAGATTGTTTTGGCCCTCACCTTTTCTTCCTGAAATCACAACCCCCTTTTAAGACACATAAACATTTTATATACACATCCCCCAGCTCCTGCTTCCTTTGAGAACCATTAACATTATAGTTCTTTGCAGCAACACAAACCAAGATTTTCTTCATGTTTCCTTCTATTAAACGTATCAATAAAACAATTATAATTATGTTCTATAAATATGAAATATCAGTGTGCTTTTAACAAAATACATGCCTCTCTACAAGATGCGAATGTTTCTTTATATTGAACCCCGAAATTAAACAAACACACAAAAGAACTCAAAAAGAAACTGTGCAGAAGAATCTGCCGTTGATCAGTAAAGCGTATTATATTCCATAAAGAGTAACTCCGTGATGGTCTTCTGACTCAGGTTCTAAAACATAACTAGTAGTATAACAGTTTGGAGATGACAATGCAATGAAACTTAGGTTTGTGTGAAAAAAGTTTCTTTGCGTAAATAAAATATATTCTGGCAACTTAGTAAATCATTTTATACAGCTTGTTTTGGGGAAATTAATTTCAAATGGATGTCATTATTCTCAAGTCAAAAGCTAAACTAGACCACACTGCCAAGAAACTATGTTTTGTGCCTGGGCACATGTAAATATAAGCATACAGAGATTTAACCAAGCATGAGTAAGTTACTGTAAAGTCAGTAAAATTTCACAGTAGCAACTTGAAACCTGATGTTTCTTCTAGCCTATGTATAACATATTAATGCAAAGATGCAACTGAAATGTTATACATTAAAATGATTTATTCTAATACTCATTTACTCATTCATTTATTTTTAAACTGTTGACACTATATGTGTAATATTTATACAGCAGGCAGTTACTACAAATAGTAACCGTCACTCCTTGCACTAATACAGGGGTATTTTACCTAGGGATTCTAGATGAACTTCACAAAGTCCAAGGTACATCTGGAATCATATGCAAAATTCTGGCATGTATGTGTTTTTCTGGGAGAGTCCATTACTATGAACAGGTTTTCAAAGAGGTCCAGGATCCAAAAGCAACTAAAAGTTGTTGCTCTTGTCAGTAACAAATATCAAAAAATATAAACAATAATAGGAGAATGAAAAAGTAGTCTGTTAACAAGAGCTCTATGAGACAGCAGAAATATCACCAGGTAATATATGATTAAGCTCTAAATACATTTTGTTAGCAAAGATACATCATGGATCCATCAGAAACCCAAGGAAGGAAAGTGTTTCATACATACTAAATTCTGATTTAATTAATATCTTAGACATATGTCTGAAAGACTGTTTGATGGTGAAAATATCAAGCTGGGAGAGAGTCCACATACAGGTGCTAAACAACCCATAATACGGAGATAAGTGAAAGCTGAAGTATTTGCTAAACAAAGATGACAAAAATAACAACTGACCTGTACTTGACAGCAAAGGAATTCAGCTTTACAACCTTGATCGATTTAGATGAAGTCTAATTAAACCTAGTCCAAAGACATCCAAACAGATTTAGTATATTCATTACAACAGGATTTAGGAGCTGTTTCCTTTACTTTATGGTCACACTTGAAAAATACTAAATTAGTGGGCTTAGGTTTGTGTGAAAAAAGTTTCATTGCGTAAATAAAATATATTCTGGCAACTTAGTAAATCATTTTATACAGCTTGTTTTGGGGAAATTAATTTCAAATGGATGTCATTATTCTCAAGTCAAAAGCTAAACTAGACCACACTGCCAAGAAACTATGTTTTGTGCCTGGGCACATGTAAATATAAGCATACAGAGATTTAACCAAGCATGAGTAAGTTACTGTAAAGTCAGTAAAATTTCACAGTAGCAACTTGAAACCTGATGTTTCTTCTAGCCTATGTATAACATATTAATGCAAAGATGCAACTGAAATGTTATACATTAAAATGATTTATTCTAATACTCATTTACTCATTCATTTATTTTTAAACTGTTGACACTATATGTGTAATATTTATACAGCAGGCAGTTACTACAAATAGTAACCGTCACTCCTTGCACTAATACAGGGGTATTTTACCTAGGGATTCTAGATGAACTTCACAAAGTCCAAGGTACATCTGGAATCATATGCAAAATTCTGGCATGTATGTGTTTTCTGGGAGAGTCCATTACTATGAACAGGTTTTCAAAGAGGTCCAGGATCCAAAAGCAACTAAAAGTTGTTGCTCTTGTCAGTAACAAATATCAAAAAATATAAACAATAATAGGAGAATGAAAAAGTAGTCTGTTAACAAGAGCTCTATGAGACAGCAGAAATATCACCAGGTAATATATGATTAAGCTCTAAATACATTTTGTTAGCAAAGATACATCATGGATCCATCAGAAACCCAAGGAAGGAAAGTGTTTCATACATACTAAATTCTGATTTAATTAATATCTTAGACATATGTCTGAAAGACTGTTTGATGGTGAAAATATCAAGCTGGGAGAGAGTCCACATACAGGTGCTAAACAACCCATAATACGGAGATAAGTGAAAGCTGAAGTATTTGCTAAACAAAGATGACAAAAATAACAACTGACCTGTACTTGACAGCAAAGGAATTCAGCTTTACAACCTTGATCGATTTAGATGAAGTCTAATTAAACCTAGTCCAAAGACATCCAAACAGATTTAGTATATTCATTACAACAGGATTTAGGAGCTGTTTCCTTTACTTTATGGTCACACTTGAAAAATACTAAATTAGTGGGTTCTAGATAAGCTGCCATTAAGTATAATACTGCTTTCCCTAGAGTTACAAAATTCCATATGAATAGAGGACACCAACTTGGCTAAAGATAAATCAGACAGGATTTTCTTACCACTCAACCCTTCCCCAATATGGCAGTGGTATTACTCATCTTCACTGTCATCATCTTGTAAATGTGGGAATACATGTACAGTGCTGAGCTCAGTGCCTGGTGCAGAGGAAGCTCTCACTAAGTAGCAACCTTTATGATTAGTAGTAGTTTACCAATATTTAAAAAAGCAGACTTCTGAGGGACCAGATCATCACTGATTCATTTGTCTAAATTATACTGCAAAGAACCATCAGTCAAACTGAAAGAACAGGAAAACAATGATTTAGACATTGTAATAAAATGCAGCTTGCTTAACTCTATATAACTGCATTTATTTCTTTACTAACAAAAGACTCTGGCATAAAACAACTGAAAACATCTATTTTTTCATAATTTCTGGGATTACAAAAAAAAAGTTTTTAAAAAACAAGTATCACAGAACAGTAGGAACTCGTTTCCCTCTTTGTTTTAGAAAAATACTTATTTATCTTTGGCTGTATTGGGTATTTGGTGCTGCATGCAGGGTACTCACTAGTCGCAGAGCAAGAGCTTCTGCTTGTGGTGGCTTCTTCTGTTGCAGAGCATGGGCTGTAGGGTGCTTGGGCTCTAGAGTGTATGAGCTCAGTACCTGTGGGCTTAGCTGTCCTGTGGCATATGGAAATCTTCCCAGAGCAGGGACTGAACCCGAGTCCCCTACACTGGCAGGTACACTCAACCACTGGACCACCAGGGCAGTCCTCCTCTCTCTTTAATCCCGCTCTCCATTGCTAAGTCTTTTTCTTTCTTAGTCTCTTAGGTATTACAAGAAATAAAGCTCACTTACTTAATTATAGCAACATAATCAAAAGATTATTTGGTTCTCACTGTTTTCCATGGACACTTTCCACTGTTTTCCGAAAACTTTCAAACTTCTAAAGTTTCGGCTAGGGATAAGATTGTACTAGTTCCTACCTAAGAACCATTTATATAAATATCTAAACTGAGAAATTATTGCTAAGATAAAAATGTGATACAAACTTATTAACCAAACAGAAACAAATTCAAAGACAGAAAACAAACTTATGGTTAGCAAAGGGTGAAAAGGATGGGGATGGGATGAATTAGATTCAATATCCTGTAATAGACTATAACAGAAAAAGAATATTAAAGAATGTACATATATATACCTGAATCACTTTACTGTATACTATAAATTGACACAATACTGTAAATCAACTTTACTCCAGTTCACCTGAGGAATTAGGGGACATCTATCATTTATGTATGGAATTAACGATCAAATCTTTGAGAAGCTGAATACACATTATTTTTAAAAAGCAATAATTTATCACTTTACTTTTATATTTTTCTTCTCAGAATCAATTATATAACTCAGAGTAGCATCTATGATCGGATCTATTAAAAAAAGCACTTAGTCAACATACACTTCTTCACATGAGAAATACAATTATTTAGTAAAACAAAAAAGTTCACAAAATAGATGGAATTTTTGTTTCAATATATACATGCACACAAAAGTGCATGAAATATTCATAGAAGTTATTTTTCATGATATACGAAAAGAGTCATTACTTTTGTGCTTTACTTTGTATCCGGGTATGTTCTCTGCATTGATCAATACAATTATAGCATATGTAATTAAAAGAAAGCAATCAACAACAACAACAACAAAATACTACCTTCTTCAAGTCTTCTGAAGACGCTTTCTAAATAACCCATTGATATGACTGATGCCAGGAGTGCTCACAGACAATGCTGTATCACTCAACCTATGCTTGTGAAATTTTTGACAGATGTTCGCCCAAAATGTTTTATTTTTACCCAGGTATCTGAAACCACATCAGATATTTCTTAACATTACTTTAACTAGTATGTTAAGGAAGCAATTTAAGAAGAAGAAAAAAAAACTTATTATCTGAGAAGTCCCAAACAGAATCTCTCTATTCATAAAAGCTTTGAAAATTTAAGCATTTTCTGTTACTCAGAGATTAACAGATATAAGAGATTCTGATCTGATTATCCTCTGTATGAAATCAATCTCAAAAAGCTAGGTGTTTTTCATGCTTAAAAATAATTTTTCATCTTGGTCATATGTATATCCCATTTCCCCCCATCCCACCTCTCTAGGCCATCACATAGCACCCATGTACGATCCCTTAGTCCCACAGTACACTGACAATAGTTTTTTACATAAGATACTGTAGGGTTCTGTGTTGCTCTTTCCATATCTTAGTCATATACATGACTAAGCTGGAATTACACCTATCTGTAAACCACAAAACTCTGTAAAATCAAAAAAGAAAAATAAAGAAAAATTTTGTAAACTTAAAATAATACCAATAATAATAATTTTTCATAACTTTCAATTCCATACTGCCCTATACTTTTAACTTACTCTGAAGATATATTTTAATTTTACTCTAAATATTCTGCAAAAGCCTTGTTTGAGGATAGATATGAAAGAGATTTAAAAAGTTAAGCTAAGTTATTAGCTTAGTTATAATATTCTATGTTGCTTATTCTGTAAACTACTGGCATGGACACCCAAGCCAACAAAATTTAATAACAATATGCACAATAACAATCACACTAGCTTTTCTTATTAATTACCAGGTAATTCCAAAATTCATGAATGAACAATGATCTAGAAGCTTAATTTAGCTTATATACTTACTGAAAATTATTTTGGTGTGCCTGGATATTAAAACATAACAATAAAAGAGAGATCCTGCTTATAGTTTGTTGTTCAGTCACTAAATTGTGTCCTACTCTTTGCAACCCCAAGGACTGTAGCATGTCAGGCTTCCCTGTCCACTATCTCCCTGAGTTTGTTCAAACTCATGTTCACTGAGTCGGTGATGCCACCCAACCATCGCATCCTCTGTCACCCCCTTCTCTTGCACTCAATCTTTTCCATCACCAGGGTCTTTTCCAATGAGTCATTAGGTGGCCAAAGTATTAGACCTTCAAAATTACTTTAACTAGTATGTTAAGGAAGCAATTTAAGAAGAAGAAAAAAAAACTTATTATCTGAGAAGTCCCAAACAGAATCTCTCTATTCATAAAAGCTTTGAAAATTTAAGCATTTTCTGTTACTCAGAGATTAACAGATATAAGAGATTCTGATCTGATTATCCTCTGTATGAAATCAATCTCAAAAAGCTAGGTGTTTTTCATGCTTAAAAATAATTTTTCATCTTGGTCATATGTATATCCCATTTCCCCCCATCCCACCTCTCTAGGCCATCACATAGCACCCATGTACGATCCCTTAGTCCCACAGTACACTGACAATAGTTTTTTACATAAGATACTGTAGGGTTCTGTGTTGCTCTTTCCATATCTTAGTCATATACATGACTAAGCTGGAATTACACCTATCTGTAAACCACAAAACTCTGTAAAATCAAAAAAGAAAAATAAAGAAAAATTTTGTAAACTTAAAATAATACCAATAATAATAATTTTTCATAACTTTCAATTCCATACTGCCCTATACTTTTAACTTACTCTGAAGATATATTTTAATTTTACTCTAAATATTCTGCAAAAGCCTTGTTTGAGGATAGATATGAAAGAGATTTAAAAAGTTAAGCTAAGTTATTAGCTTAGTTATAATATTCTATGTTGCTTATTCTGTAAACTACTGGCATGGACACCCAAGCCAACAAAATTTAATAACAATATGCACAATAACAATCACACTAGCTTTTCTTATTAATTACCAGGTAATTCCAAAATTCATGAATAAACAATGATCTAGAAGCTTAATTTAGCTTATATACTTACTGAAAATTATTTTGGTGTGCCTGGATATTAAAACATAACAATAAAAGAGAGATCCTGCTTATAGTTTGTTGTTCAGTCACTAAATTGTGTCCTACTCTTTGCAACCCCAAGGACTGTAGCATGTCAGGCTTCCCTGTCCACTATCTCCCTGAGTTTGTTCAAACTCATGTTCACTGAGTCGGTGATGCCACCCAACCATCGCATCCTCTGTCACCCCCTTCTCTTGCACTCAATCTTTTCCATCACCAGGGTCTTTTCCAATGAGTCATTAGGTGGCCAAAGTATTAGACCTTCAGTTTCAGCATCAGCTCAGAAAGTTTATAATTAGGCAATTCTATCACAAAATTTATGAAATTTGTTGTATAATTATTCATTTTCTTCATAAACTCAAAGAAAAGAGTGACTACCTTATGGAGGAAGGGGCATGCTAGCTAGTTCTATATACTCCACAAGAATACCCATGAGGTTTTCAAGAGAGATAACAGGAAGAGAGCAGAAAAGAACAGTAACAAAGATGCCCTAGTTAACAAAATAACAAACATCTCAAAAAAACTGAGACTGGAGTTGGGTACCTGGGTGACCACTTTTCACAGAAAACTTAAATCTATTCTTGAAGTCCTGATTAGCAAAAATGACAGGATTTGCATAAAATATAGAATGTCTTCATAACATTTAACTTTGAAAGCTAACCGATGTAACTCTTTTCTGACATACAACTTAAGGAAAACTGAACAGGTACATTAGAATTAGTTCTTATTTCAATGAAACATCACAGATACTCAATATGTAAAGTACCAACGTATAGGTGTGGTCTAGATTTAGAGCTATATTAAACACACACAAAACTCCTACAATGCTAGTTAACCTCCATGCAACAAGATTTAAAGCTATACAACTACACACACACACCACACATCCATATCATGTCTATTAATTAAACTCAATGAAATGTATAACTTCAGGTCACTAAATGAGTGGTAAACTAATACTGATATTTCACCTATCCTGGGTAGTAGTGCTTAAAACTGTTAAAAGGGCTGAGAAGCTTGATATTCTAAACTGCTCTGGGATGCTAATGTACATTCCATCACTTTCAAAATACCTACAGATAGTGTTCTTGGAACTTTAGTAGGTGATGACTATGTATAAATGCAAGATGATAAGATAATATATATACAAATGTAGAGGTTTTTTTTTAGAATTGGCCTACTACAACAAATTAATCATGAACAACTTGCAACAAATTTGCTCTAAATAAAAAATGAAGTCTTGGGACTTTTCTGGTGGTCCAGTGGCTAAGACTCCAGGCTCCCAATGCAGAGAGCCTGGGTTCGATCCCTGGTCAGGGAGCTAGATCCCACAAACTGCAAATAAGACCCAGCACAGCCAAATAAATAAGTAAATATTAAAAACAAAAAACGAAAGTTTTAAACCACCAATAACTGACAGTTTCTACTAAAATTAAGTAAGCATAAGCCAGTGTTAGTAAAAAAATGGAATTAAAAGGATTGACAAAAAGTGGATTTGCTCTAGACTTAAGGCTTATAAGATATGACGGCAAGCATGAAATATACACAGATATCCAGCTTGGCTTCCTAAGCAATTTCCTTTCTGTTAGTATCATGTATGGATTCATTAAAAATTAATGACAAAGAATAAGCTTTCAAGTATAAATCAATAGAGAAATGACACACTTCTAAGAAGTTAAACATATATGCCAAATAAAATGGCAATTCATGCTCAGAGAACTAGAGCATGGTAAGTTCAAGTGGATCAAGTGAAAGCCTGAGAATAGAAGAAATGCTGAATGGTTGTACCGATTAGCGGCTAGCAAACCAAGCCAAACTCAGCTTAGTTGACTAGGGGCTAGCAAAAGCAAGGACCCATGAACTAAGAACTGATTTTAAAGATAAACATTTGCTATCAATTCAGTGCTATGAAACACTGACTTTGAACTTAAGAGAAACGTTATAGCCTCCTCAAAAGAAATCCATTCTTCTAAACAGTAGACTTTTATTACTCAATTACTACATTAATTTGAATTTCATCAAGTTAAAAATATGGAAATCTGGCTTTTTTGTTACATATGTTAAACATGCCTGACTTTTCTTTTTAGTCCACAACCCTTTACAGAAAGCTTGCCAACTCCTGTATTAGAACACTAAACTGAATAATGTAGAATACATAGGCTTTATGAAACAAGGAAATCAAACTATCTGAACTTAGGACCTGAGTGTAGTACAGGAATCAGAAAGGAATCACATTTGCTGAATTAAGTTTAAGAGCTTCCCTGGTGGCTCAGCTGATAAAGAATCTACCTGCAGTGTGGGAGACGTGGGTTTGATCCCTGGGTTGGGAAGATTTTCTGGAGAAGGGATAGGCTAACCACTCCAGTATTCTTGTTGCAGAATTCCATGGCTCATCCATCAGTTACAAAGAGTAAAGTTTCAATTTGAAACTAAAAGATGAGTTACCAAAAGAGATGACAAATACCAGTGATCTCAGGTGCAAATCCTAAGAAACTATATGAATAGTAAGCAAAATTCCTGATCACACATGGTGTTTGCAGTCACATTGGCACACACTGATACCTAGCAAAATGATTTTATCAAAACTCTTAGAGGAGAACATAGGTAAAACACTCAAGGACATAAAGCAAGATCTTCTCCGACCCACTTACTGGAATAGCAGAACTAACATCAAAAATTAACCTGTGGGACCTCATGAAACTTAAAAGCTTTTGCATAGCAAAAGAAACTACAAACAAAGTGAACAGACAACCCACAGAACGGGAGAAGATAACAGCAAATGAAATAACAAAGAGTTAAATCTCCAAAATCTACAAGCAACTCAGACAACTCAGCACCGGAAAAATGAACAGCCCAATCAAAAAATGGGAAAAGGACCTAAACAGACACCTCTCTAAAGCGGACATACAGATGGCACAAAAAACACATGAAATGATGCTCAACCTTGCTTATAATTAGAGAAATGCAAATCAAAACTACAATGAGGTACCACCTCACACCCATCAGAATGGCCATCATCCACAAATCAACAGACAATAAATGCTGGAGAGGGTGTGAAGAAGAGGGAACGCTCTTGCATTGCTGGTGGGAATGTAAATTGATACAGCCGCTGTATGGAGATTCCTTAAAAAATTAAAACTAGAAGCACCATACGACCCAGCAATCCCACTCTTAGGCTTATACCCTGATGAAATCAAAATTGAAAGAGGCACCTGGACCCCAAGAACATGGAAGCAGCCTAGATGTCTGTCAACAAATAAATGGATAAAGAAGCTCTGGTACATATATACAATGGAATACTACACAGCTGTTAAAAGAAATGCAGAAGAATTAGACCTAATAAGGTGGCTGGATCTAGAACCTATCATAAAAAGTAAAGTAAGTCAAAAAGAGAATAACAAGTACAATATACTAACACATATATATGGAATCTAGTAAGATGGTAATGATAACACACGTAGTGAAGCGATGGAAAAACAGACACGGACAGTAGACATACAGACAGTGGGGAATGAAAAGTGGGTGGGAGGCGTAAAGGAAGTAGCATGAAAACCTATACTATCATATGTAAAAAAAACAGCTATTGTCATTGCACTGTGAGTAAAGCGGATCCTGCAGAGGTGCTGTGTGATGGCAAGGAGGGGTGGGATGGGGAGGATATACCTATGACTAATCTTGGATCATACCTATCTGTAAACAACAAAACTCTGTAAAAGTAAAATAAAAAAAATTACACAAAAATTTAACATTAAAAAAAAAAGTATTTTGTAAATAAAGTCCAAGAATTTTACAATAACCTAATCACAGTCTGGGGTATAACTAGTAAAACCTACTGAGAACCAACAAGGATGTACCGTACATAACCAGGAACTCTGCTCAACACCCTAATAACCTGAATGGGAAAAGAATTTGAAAGAGAATGGATATATGTATATGCACTGGAGAAGGGCATGACAACACACTCCAGGATTCTTGTCTAGAGACAAAAGGACAGAGGAGCCTGGAGGGCTACAGTCTGTGGGGTCTCAAACAGACATGACGGAGTAACTAACGCTATACTATACACTAGGTATATGCACAACTGAATCACTCTGCCATACCCCTGAAACCAATGCAACACAGTTAATCAACCATATGCCAAGTTAAAATAAGAAAATTTAAAGATAACCATCACCCTAAAAAAGGGAGAAAACGCCTTGCATTGCTGGTGGGAATGTAAATTGATACAGCCGCTGTATGGAGATTCCTTAAAAAATTAAAACTAGAAGCACCATACGACCCAGCAATCCCACTCTTAGGCTTATACCCTGATGAAATCAAAATTGAAAGAGGCACCTGGACCCCAAGAACATGGAAGCAGCCTAGATGTCTGTCAACAAATAAATGGATAAAGAAGCTCTGGTACATATATACAATGGAATACTACACAGCTGTTAAAAGAAATGCAGAAGAATTAGACCTAATAAGGTGGCTGGATCTAGAACCTATCATAAAAAGTAAAGTAAGTCAAAAAGAGAATAACAAGTACAATATACTAACACATATATATGGAATCTAGTAAGATGGTAATGATAACACACGTAGTGAAGCGATGGAAAAACAGACACGGACAGTAGACATACAGACAGTGGGGAATGAAAAGTGGGTGGGAGGCGTAAAGGAAGTAGCATGAAAACCTATACTATCATATGTAAAAAAAACAGCTATTGTCATTGCACTGTGAGTAAAGCGGATCCTGCAGAGGTGCTGTGTGATGGCAAGGAGGGGTGGGATGGGGAGGATATACCTATGACTAATCTTGGATCATACCTATCTGTAAACAACAAAACTCTGTAAAAGTAAAATAAAAAAAATTACACAAAAATTTAACATTAAAAAAAAAAGTATTTTGTAAATAAAGTCCAAGAATTTTACAATAACCTAATCACAGTCTGGGGTATAACTAGTAAAACCTACTGAGAACCAACAAGGATGTACCGTACATAACCAGGAACTCTGCTCAACACCCTAATAACCTGAATGGGAAAAGAATTTGAAAGAGAATGGATATATGTATATGCACTGGAGAAGGGCATGACAACACACTCCAGGATTCTTGTCTAGAGACAAAAGGACAGAGGAGCCTGGAGGGCTACAGTCTGTGGGGTCTCAAACAGACATGACGGAGTAACTAACGCTATACTATACACTAGGTATATGCACAACTGAATCACTCTGCCATACCCCTGAAACCAATGCAACACAGTTAATCAACCATATGCCAAGTTAAAATAAGAAAATTTAAAGATAACAAAAAAAAATTAAAAAATAAAAGCTACTGAGGCTCAACACAATAAAAACTAAATTCAAGCCATCCAGATACAGAATAGGCTACATTCCAAAGTAGCGATCTGATCTGGAAGCATTCAACAAAACACTGAAAAACCATCTGTCAGGTGTGTAATTAAGAAGGTTCTTTGTTTGGAGGGGGAATTGGCCTGCATAACCTCTAAGGAGGTTTTCAACTTTCCACTTCTATGAAACATTTGGAAAATCAAGAATAAAGCCCAACAGATGGTAGGCACTGTTGCTTTTGGACAAACTAACCTTATAATCAACCATCTTACTGGTCCAAATATAGAGGCACTAGATATTTATAAGGGGGGAGAGAGGTTGAGAACTTTTTTAAGATACCAATATTAAAAACTCTGAAATCTTTGTACTGTTGCTCTTAAGAGATAATGTCCAATATCCAAGATAATACTACTTTGGGTCTGATGATGCTAATAAAGGTAATGACCAACCTAATAAATAAAATTAATTACAAGCATAAGTAAAAATTCTGCTTCTATCAAGTGGTCTGGTCATACACAGTCATTTTTTCAGTCTATAAATATTTAAATATAGACTAAATACAAACATCTCTTATGCACTCAGCAGAGTATTTTGAACAGAGCAAATGGTGATCAAAAACAGACATAGCTTGTGTTCTTATTCAGTTTACGTATTTTAGTTTTTATTTTGCCCAACCCCCAGCAGTTTTTATGAACTAACCAGTCTGGGGTATAACTAGTAAAACCTACTGAGAACCAACAAGGATGTACCGTACATAACCAGGAACTCTGCTCAACACCCTAATAACCTGAATGGGAAAAGAATTTGAAAGAGAATGGATATATGTATATGCACTGGAGAAGGGCATGACAACACACTCCAGGATTCTTGTCTAGAGACAAAGGACAGAGGAGCCTGGAGGGCTACAGTCTGTGGGGTCTCAAACAGACATGACGGAGTAACTAACGCTATACTATACACTAGGTATATGCACAACTGAATCACTCTGCCATACCCCTGAAACCAATGCAACACAGTTAATCAACCATATGCCAAGTTAAAATAAGAAAATTTAAAGATAACAAAAAAAAATTAAAAAATAAAAGCTACTGAGGCTCAACACAATAAAAACTAAATTCAAGCCATCCAGATACAGAATAGGCTACATTCCAAAGTAGCGATCTGATCTGGAAGCATTCAACAAAACACTGAAAAACCATCTGTCAGGTGTGTAATTAAGAAGGTTCTTTGTTTGGAGGGGGAATTGGCCTGCATAACCTCTAAGGAGGTTTTCAACTTTCCACTTCTATGAAACATTTGGAAAATCAAGAATAAAGCCCAACAGATGGTAGGCACTGTTGCTTTTGGACAAACTAACCTTATAATCAACCATCTTACTGGTCCAAATATAGAGGCACTAGATATTTATAAGGGGGGAGAGAGGTTGAGAACTTTTTTAAGATACCAATATTAAAAACTCTGAAATCTTTGTACTGTTGCTCTTAAGAGATAATGTCCAATATCCAAGATAATACTACTTTGGGTCTGATGATGCTAATAAAGGTAATGACCAACCTAATAAATAAAATTAATTACAAGCATAAGTAAAAATTCTGCTTCTATCAAGTGGTCTGGTCATACATAGTCATTTTTTCAGTCTATAAATATTTAAATATAGACTAAATACAAACATCTCTTATGCACTCAGCAGAGTATTTTGAACAGAGCAAATGGTGATCAAAAACAGACATAGCTTGTGTTCTTATTCAGTTTACGTATTTTAGTTATCTATAGCTTTTAGGTACTTCAAACAACGTATATATCCCTTTCCTGCATCAGACCGCCAAAATAGCTTTTCTAGTATCACACAACAGAAGAGTAACTCCATCAGAAAACAAAAGCTGAGTTCTGATCCTTCTTCTATAGCTGAACTTGTTGTGTGATCTTAGATCACATTCCCAGTTCCTACGGTTTTCATAGGTGTGAAAGTTTCATGGATTCTTAGAGAACAGCAACAAGATTCCTTCAGTGATACAATTCTGATCCCATTTCCTCACCTTGATTATTTCCACCAGTTGATCCACACCACTGTCTCCTGGAAATATTGGTTGTCCTAGCAACAGCTCAGCCAACACACAGCCTGCAGACCATACATCTGAAGAGAAAAGAAGACAAGAACATATTAATATTATAGTTTGTACCTTAAGTTGCATTAAAAACTGTCTGACACATTTTCTAATTTTATTTTGATGAGAATAAATATCATAATCCAAAACAGAGGGGGAAAAGTCATCAAGTCATCCTTAATACATTTAAAAACTGTGTTAAAAAGTAGGCAATAAGAATATTGTAATAAAGGGCAGTATCTTTATTATATGTAATATCTATACTAATTATCCAGTATCAGAGGTTCAAGTTCTCAACAACCAAGACAGAGATTACAGTATAGAAATATAGAGTGTGGGCTAAGCCGTGGTGGTCCAGTGGGTAAAGAGTCTGCCTTGCAATGCAAGGGGCATCAGTTTGATCCCTGGCCGGGGAAGAGCCCACATGCCGCGGTGCAGCTAGACTAGTGTGTCCAATGACGAGCCAGCACTCTGGAGGGTATGCGCCCAGGGCTGGTGCTCTGCACGGAGAGATGCCATTACAGTGAGCGGCGCACACAGGTCGAAGAGTGAAGATGGATGAAAATACGTAAATAAAAAACCAAAAAAGGAGGCCAAAATTAAAAAAAAAGAAACACCACGACAGGGTGTGATTATTTACTTATTATACTTAAAAATAAGTGAAAGTGACACAATCTCTGCACATTAGCAGGTGCTTACACAGAAAAGCAGGAAGGGTTCAATCTCCTATACACAGGATTGTAACCTAATGCAAATTTCAGAAAAATAAACCTTAATACTTTAAATAGTTAACTTTTATCTTATTAACTGACAGAAAATGTGCTTACATATATGAATATTTTTAAATGCAAAGACAAAAGAATATATTCTATTTTACAAATTATAAAATACAATTCACTTGAGTCAAACCTAAATCTTGAGAGAAAACTTAAATTTTAATGATTTATCAATATATTTACAAAATGAAGAAATAAAAGCACACATCCTGGCACAATAATCCTGGTCTAGATGACTGTCCTAGGGTAAGTATAAAGGGCATTCCCTTCCTCTCTTGAAAGTTTTATCAAATGAAAGACACATTATGCAGGCCCTCTATTTAGAGCCTACCACTTACAACATCCTGTGAGAAAAATCTAGTTTCCTGGATTTGCTAATTTCCTGGATTGCTGCTGGATTGTATGAATCAGAACACAACTGCTTCAGGGAGATGAACATAAATCTTTGCAGGGATTTCCATTTACCAGTAAGGAAAGAGAAGAATGGCGAACGGTATGGGGACAACAAATAATTTAATCAGTTTGATGTGGTAAGATGCACTGCAAGCTAACACAGTATTGTAAATCACCTATCCTCTAATATAAAATAAAATTCAAAAAAAAAGAAAGAAGAACTGAAAATCCTTGCTCCAATGACTACTGTTTACTGACCGAGACAAATAATGACACAAAATTCATTTAAGAAATTCAAGTTGATTTTGCCCTACTTTTTACTTTTAATACCATTGTTAAAAATATTTCTAAAATGTATTTGTATTAGTATAATTTTAAGTATCTTTTTTCTTAATACATAAATCTTCCAGAGTCTTAAGAAGCAAGTATCCTAAATCTAAATGGAAAGGCCAAATGTAGGCTTGCTAAAGTTCAAAGGCCCCAGATGCATCAGTGGCCAACGGTGAGTTCTAGGCCTAGAAAGTCAGTATCTGGTTTAGTTATGTGAAGGAGGCTACTGGAAAGCAGGTATTCATAACATCCAAAGAACTGATTCCTAACAGAGAAAACAGATGATGCTGGCCATTCTTTTGTGAAAGGAATCCCAAAGAATTGCTAAGCACATGGAAATTTATAGAAGCAATATACTCTTAAGAGGGCCAAAGGTTTATATAAACGTGCCTTAATATGCCAGCTGATATTGTCATGACTTTTTTAAAAGAAACAAACCGTCTTTATTTTAGGTGATGCTGGCAAAACTCATCCCAGTATGAATCCCATTCCTGGTATGCAGATGATTAATTTCATACATATGAATAAAATATAAAGCATCTGGAAAATCCAATGACTGTCCAAATGGCTGAAATTTCTTCTGTGGGAAGAGTCAAGTTAACACATACCACAAAAAGAATACCTCTTTTGCTACAGTACTTTAACATTTTGTTAAATCCTCATGATCACTCAAAAAGGTAAGCAAAACTGTTAGTAATCTCCACTTTACAGTTTGGCTAAGTAGCAATAAACTTGAAACTCAAATCCACATCTACTCTAACCAAAATATATATACCTTTCACTATTTATCATTTGTTCCTGAACAGAACAGGCAAAGCCATGATGAAACTGAGCATTACACACACACACACACACACACACACACACACACTCTCTCTCTCTCTCTCTCTCTCCCTCTCTCTCTCTCTCTGTCTCTCTCTCTCACTCTCACACTCTCTTTCCAGTGCAGGTCTTACAAGTATGATCTGCAGACCCCTCCTGGACTTTTTCAGAGGTCCTGAAGGAGAAGTTAATTTCCTAAGAATACTCAGATACTATCTGCCCTTTTCCCTATGCTGACATTTGCATTGATGGTGCACAAGAAATGATAGGTAATATTGGCACAAAAAAGTTGGAGAAATTGGCCTCTTAGCACAGATCAAAATGTTCCTTAGTATTTCCTTTGGCAAACTAAAAACAGTAGTATTAACAATATGCATTTCTGTTTAGAAGTCTTTGTACATATTACAGAATTTAAAAAAAAATTTTTGGCTTCTTTTATTGGTCCTTCATTTATTTATTTTCATTCATCTTTGTTCTTTGGCTTGTGTGGGCCTCCCATCGCAGTGGTCCCTCTCCTTGCAGAGCTTGGGCTCTGGGCGCATGTGCTCCAGAGTGATGGTTCATAATTGGACACACCAGTACAGCTGCTCAGTGGCATGTGTGATCTTCCCGTGCCAGGGATCAAACTGGTGTCCCTTGCACTGCAAGGTGGACTCTTTACCCAATGGACCACCAGGGAAGCCCTAGAGAATTTTTAATTGTGTCAAAAGAGAAAAACTGTCCAAGTTCTGACTCTGTTATTGTGAGGTTTTTATTTTATTTTTGGTTTGTTTGGTATTTGTATGCTTCCATTTGTTTTTGTACTAAGGAATTCTCTTCAAAAACAATAGAGGCCTTCCCCTGGTGGTCCAGTGGATAAGGACACCGCCTTGCAGTGCAAGGGGCGCCGGTTCGATCCCTGGCCTGGGAAGATCCCACGTGCCGCGGAGCGGCTGGACTGATGTGTCCAATCACCGAGTCGGAGCTCTGGAGCGCATGCACCCAGAGCTGGTACTCTGCGACAACCAACGCCACCGCGATGGGAGGCCCACAGGAGCCAAAGAACAAAGACGGATGAAAACAGAGAAATGAAGGACCAATGGAAGTGGCCCGCCCACTCCCTCCCTCCCCAACCCGACCCCCGCCCAAAATAAATAAATAAATAAATCTTTAAAAAAAACAAAAACAAAAACAATACATAACAATAAAATAAACCACCTGCATGCCATCCTAAGATTGCTGTTGTCTTAGTTTCCTATTCACATCCAACTGATCATACTCTGTATGCTCACTCCTACCAGTGGACTAAAATGAGGTAGAAGAGAAGGTCAACAAAGAATGAAGCAAACCATCTCTATTTGGTGCCTTCTAGCCTTAAAGATCTTTTGTGACATCTGCTACCGAATCAGTCAGTCTATAGAGACTACTAATGAAAAAAAAATCAGAACTGTTTCTTTCGAGCTGACTTAACCAACAAAATCAGCACAGTAGGACTGTCAGCAATATGGTCACCCTATCACTTTAATCATAAACTTATTGGATGCAAATGCTCCAACTGGTGATCAAGCTCAGAAGGGAACAGTTTCAGGAATTTTTGTAAGTGAAGAGAAGATATACTTAGAATTTAAAAAATTTTTGGCTTCTTTTATTGGTCCTTCATTTATTTATTTTCATTCATCTTTGTTCTTTGGCTTGTGTGGGCCTCCCTTCGCTGTGGTCTCTCTCGTTTCAGAGCTTGGGCTCTGGGCGCATGTGCTTCAGAGTGATGGTTCGTGATTGGACTCACCAGTACAGCGGGGCTGCAGTGGCAAGGTGGACTCTTTACCCGTGCCAGGGATCAAACTGGTGTCCCTTGCACTGCAAGGTGGACTCTTTACCCAATGGACCACCAGGAAGCCCTAGAGAATTTTTAATTGTGTCAAAAGAGAAAAACTGTCCAAGTTCTGACTCTGTTATTGTGAGGTTTTTATTTTATTTTTGGTTTGTTTGGTATTTGTATGCTTCCATTTGTTTTTGTACTAAGGAATTCTCTTCAAAAACAATAGAGGCCTTCCCCTGGTGGTCCAGTGGATAAGGACACCGCCTTGCAGTGCAAGGGGCGCCGGTTCGATCCCTGGCCTGGGAAGATCCCACGTGCCGCGGAGCGGCTGGACTGATGTGTCCAATCACCGAGTCGGAGCTCTGGAGCGCATGCACCCAGAGCTGGTACTCTGCGACAACCAACGCCACCGCGATGGGAGGCCCACAGGAGCCAAAGAACAAAGACGGATGAAAACAGAGAAATGAAGGACCAATGGAAGTGGCCCGCCCACTCCCTCCCTCCCCAACCCGACCCCCGCCCAAAATAAATAAATAAATAAATCTTTAAAAAAAACAAAAACAAAAACAATACATAACAATAAAATAAACCACCTGCATGCCATCCTAAGATTGCTGTTGTCTTAGTTTCCTATTCACATCCAACTGATCATACTCTGTATGCTCACTCCTACCAGTGGACTAAAATGAGGTAGAAGAGAAGGTCAACAAAGAATGAAGCAAACCATCTCTATTTGGTGCCTTCTAGCCTTAAAGATCTTTTGTGACATCTGCTACCGAATCAGTCAGTCTATAGAGACTACTAATGAAAAAAAAATCAGAACTGTTTCTTTCGAGCTGACTTAACCAACAAAATCAGCACAGTAGGACTGTCAGCAATATGGTCACCCTATCACTTTAATCATAAACTTATTGGATGCAAATGCTCCAACTGGTGATCAAGCTCAGAAGGGAACAGTTTCAGGGGAATTTTTTGTAAGTGAAGAGAAGATATACTTAGAATTTATTTTAAAATTTTAGTTTAAAATTACAATGAAATCATACAATCACAGAGGAGTAGCTTTATTATTCCATCTTATAATCCAAGAAATCTTAAAGTAGAATAGTAAATATATCTTAAATTCTATACATTATGTATATAAATCTTTAAGAAGAGATGTATTTCAGGCCATATTTACCTTCATATTTAACTATAGATTAGTAACACTAAATTACTAAAAACAAGATGCAATGCATAAATACAAGGCATTATATTCAGATCCAGTACTTACCTATACTAGAGGTATAATCAGTAGCTCCAAAGATCAACTCTGGTGCCCTATAGTAGCGAGAACAGATATACGAAACATTGGGTTCTCCACGGACCAGCTGCTTTGCACTAATAAAAAAAAATCAAAAGTAGAAATTCTTTAAATTAAATCTAAACCATAAATAAACTTCAATCTAAGATCAACTTTAATCTAAGATTATCATAATTCCAATCATGCAATATAGAAGGAAAAGCAAATATGAGCCATAACTATCTCTGACAAAAGAAATATAATTTTAATATATCACTTTGAAAAGAGAACAGTAACTTTTAAGGAATGCATCTGTCAACTGTCACCTGAGTAGAAAGTTTTTTTTTTTTTAAAAAAAAAACGAAATAATAAATGTTGAATTTCTTCTGCTATAGTTCCCTGAATTCTGTCTCTAAAATACAAAGCAGGAAGGGCAGAAAAATAAGAGGTACCTTTCCTCACCAAAAAGCACAGTAATTGATTTTAAGAATGAATACTTCTTACCCAAATATGTTTTTTAAATGGGTAAGAAATTGGCCACTCTATTAAAATCTGATTTCTGATTCAGAGTGATTATCCCAAGGCTTGTTAAGACAGATCTGTCACTTTTTTGTGAGCCTTAAAGATCTTTTGTGACATCTGCTACCGAATCAGTCAGTCTATAGAGACTACTAATGAAAAAAATCAGAACTGTTTCTTTCGAGCTGACTTAACCAACAAAATCAGCACAGTAGGACTGTCAGCAATATGGTCACCCTATCACTTTAATCATAAACTTATTGGATGCAAATTCTCCAACTGGTGATCAAGCTCAGAAGGGAACAGTTTCAGGGGAATTTTTTGTAAGTGAAGAGAAGATATACTTAGAATTTTTTTAAAAAATTTTAGTTTAAAATTACAATGAAATCATACAATCACAGAGGAGTAGCTTTATTATTCCATCTTATAATCCAAGAAATCTTAAAGTAGAATAGTAAATATATCTTAAATTCTATACATTATGTATATAAATCTTTAAGAAGAGATGTATTTCAGGCCATATTTACCTTCATATTTAACTATAGATTAGTAACACTAAATTACTAAAAACAAGATGCAATGCATAAATACAAGGCATTATATTCAGATCCAGTACTTACCTATACTAGAGGTATAATCAGTAGCTCCAAAGATCAACTCTGGTGCCCTATAGTAGCGAGAACAGATATACGAAACATTGGGTTCTCCACGGACCAGCTGCTTTGCACTAATAAAAAAAAATCAAAAGTAGAAATTCTTTAAATTAAATCTAAACCATAAATAAACTTCAATCTAAGATCAACTTTAATCTAAGATTATCATAATTCCAATCATGCAATATAGAAGGAAAAGCAAATATGAGCCATAACTATCTCTGACAAAAGAAATATAATTTTAATATATCACTTTGAAAAGAGAACAGTAACTTTTAAGGAATGCATCTGTCAACTGTCACCTGAGTAGAAAGTTTTTTTTTTTTTAAAAAAAAAACGAAATAATAAATGTTGAATTTCTTCTGCTATAGTTCCCTGAATTCTGTCTCTAAAATACAAAGCAGGAAGGGCAGAAAAATAAGAGGTACCTTTCCTCACCAAAAAGCACAGTAATTGATTTTAAGAATGAATACTTCTTACCCAAATATGTTTTTTAAATGGGTAAGAAATTGGCCACTCTATTAAAATCTGATTTCTGATTCAGAGTGATTATCCCAAGGCTTGTTGACCGAGTTTTCTTTATTTTTTCCACCATTCGGTCAACTGATTAACATCTAAACATCTGTTATCCAATAAAAAAGATAGTCTTTTCCTGTAGGGCAGAAATAATTCACAGTCGATGAATTCTAGTTTCACTGTTGTAAGTTATTGATAAATCACGTGTTCTCTTACCCAAAACTTTACTTCTCAAATATTTTGTGGAATGTATTTTAAATATTAAATTAAAATTATTTTCTTTGGAAATATCTCAAGATAACTTAAAGACACACTGAAATAAACTTCTATAGAAGCTAACCATTTCAACATACAGTAACAGAAAAGATAAATATAAGAAATAAATACAACAAAATCAAAATAGTAACAAGTGTAAATAATAAGAAAAGGTTAAAGAATTGTTTTAGATAAAGGCACAGGAAAATCATAGTAGAGGCAGATGAAAATAGTCAAAAAGGTTTCAGTTTGGGCTTTCTTTTCTCACATTTATTTTTGTTTAATGATAACTCTGACCATAATCTGGTCTTCTTTCATCACAAGTTTTGAAGGTGGGGGGCAGTCTATTTTTTAACATTCTTTCCAAGTATGTTGACATATAGCAGCCATTTCATAAGTTAATAAATATTAATCCCTGTTTAAGGGTGCATGAAAATTAAGATACATTCTCAGCATAACTGATAAAACTTTCTACCTTATAAAGGATTTTTTAAAATAACATGACAGATTCCAATTACATTGTCAGAAAATTCACAGTAAGACAAAGAAGGTACTCCTAGGAACACCTTAGCCTATAGATTTTTTCACTACTTGATGGAGCTGCCCTCAAACTGTATCCTAAAGTCTACCTGCTCAAACCAGACGTTAAAAACAAAAAAAACATAGAATTGTTATCAGAGCTAAAGTGAACTATTCTGAGATTTCTAACAGAAATCTCTATGTCAAACATATAAAAAAAAGTGATTTCTGTGTCTTAAGAGAACAGAAATTTCACTAACTTAATTTCTTGTACTTTTACAGTCCACACCAGTCAGTAACTCTCAAGTGGTGAAAACATTCCATAATGTTAAAATTCATCTGACCTGGGCATTTTATCCTACAGATGCTTATTTCAAGCACCAAATAAGAGTTTTGATTTAATATCTGTTACTCCCTTCTTATAGTTGAAGGAACAGTTAGAGCCTGTAAAATGAGTTGGATCCTGAGACAGATATCTGAAATTAGGAAATGGTAAAAAGGAGATGATCTAAAAGAACATTTTCGTGAGACTGAGAAGAATCAACTCATGACAAAAAAGATGTGCTTTTTGTTTGTTTGTTTGTTTTTGTTTTAAAAGACTCTCCCAAGAGACAACCTGTGGAATGTGTCCCATATTAAATCTAATATTTAAAACAGTGGGTTGATATAAACGCATTACAAAGAAGAATGAATACCAAGATTAGCTGGTTTGCGCCAATATCTATTAAAAAGCTGAGATGAACAGCAGGATAAGGATGAAAAAATCTGGAGCGAATCCAAGTTACACAATGATGTCTCAAGGACTGAGAGAAGAGACAGTAATCCAAGTGATTACACTAGAGAGAAAGTGGATGGTTAGGTGCTTGAGTTAAATGGGGATTCAGGCTTGATTTTATGTTGAAAGGTTAGATCAGAGAGGCACAAGATGCTGAATATTATAAAGATGGAAAGCAGTAAGTCTTAATACATTACATATTTCACCAAGCAATGCATTTAAGAAGACAGAAAGAAAACTGTAATCTGCAAAAAAGAAGAGAGAGATGAGAGACTAAATTATAGAGGGAAAAGAAGAAAACACAGCTACTAAACCTTTTATCTTCTCTCTGAATTGAGATTAACTCTAAAGTTAACATGATACACAGTAATGTATAATAATAACCATTTTTTTTAAAAAAAATTAATTCTTGGGGTTTCCCTGGTAGTCCAGTGGGTAAAGAGTCCGCCTTGCAGTGCAACGGGCACCAGTTCAATCCCTGGCCCGGGAAGATCCCACATGCCAAGGAGTGGCTGGGCTGGTGTGTCCAATTACGAGCCAATGCTCTAGAGAGCATGCGCCCAGAGCTGGTGCTCTGCAATCAGAGAGGCCACTGCAATGAGAGCCCCACACAGGCCAAAGAATAAAGATGGATGAAAAATAAATGATGACTCAGAGGCAAAAAAAAAAAAAAGTTTTTTAAAAAAATTATTTCTTATTGAAAAAGGAATACATACACATAATAAAAGGGAACAATTCCTAGGAGTCAAATTGCTACGTAAAAGACTATACACATTTATAATTCTGACAGGATTTACCAAAACTACCCTCACAAGAACAAAAGAGTAGATAGGATGGGATGGTGGGACTGGAGATTAGAGAAGGAAGGGAAAAGAAAAGAGCCAGATTTACCTTCCAAAGTCACAGAGTTTCAAGACAGCTGTATCAGGATCCAACAAGAGGTTCTGTGGTTTAATATCCCGATGGCAGATTCCAAAGGAATGGATATAGGCTAAACTTCGGAACAGCTGATACATATACAACTGGAACAGAGAGAATAAAAATTAAAAATTAATTGTATACTTACTTTCTATTCCAAACAATCTGAATCCTTATGCAGGAAACAAAGTAACAGATTTCCAGAAAAGAACAAGTGAAATGCTGGGAGTTGTTAGCAATGAAACTTTAATAAGTTTCATGGCATTTCTTTACCAGTTAGCTAATTACAGCTTAGTTAACCAGTTATATTTGTAACATCTTCCAATTAAGTTTAAAAATGAAATTCTACAATGTGCTTTTATAATTTTTTATTTTACTAACATCTCGCCACAAACCTGTCTTTTTTCCCCCCTAAATACAGATTTAAAAAACTCACAGGGATATTTAAAATCATATGACTAGTAAGTAACAACTAGAACAGAAGCCAAGTCTTCTGTAAAGTTCATCCTCCTTTTCCAGGTCCAGAGGTTACTGATACACAGTAACCTCTTGGGAAAACTCATGTGAACTAAGAATATCTATATAATGATCTATCAAGACATCAGTAAGTTTATTAATAACGTCACCACCCTTCCTTAATTCTTCAGAATTAAGTAGACTTCAAAATGCCACTTAAAAACAGATTCAAGATGACCACTGACATCAATCTAAAAGAATATTTATTTCAATTTTATTGCAAAACAAGATACACTGAGGAACTGGGTCTTCATGATAAAAAGAATTAAGACTCTTGACTGGTGAAGAGAGGGTCTTTGTCAAGAACATGACAGTATTGTAAGACCTTCTGTTTGACTCAAGGTCGGTGTTCTTCTAGTCCACTTACAAATTTTTCTGACTACTCACCTTCTGACTTCCACCCCAAAAGTTATATACCATGAAAAGAACTTTTGGAATGATTCAAACCAAAGTTACCAGTGTCTTGGTGAAAAACAGAAAAAGACATTTAAAGATAAGATAAAGCATACATATGAAGTGGTCTTGACACCTGCAAAAAATTTACCTTGTATCACCAATTTATAGGAAATACTGAGGACAGAGAAACATACTAACAAAACTATAGTAATCCCATGAGAAAACTCCATTTATTGCTATAAAGCTTAAAGTTGTAACTACTTTAACTACCAAGTGTCAATACCATTTTATTTTCTAAAGTTATTTCTATAAAAGGTAAAATGCAAAAAATTTTAGATATCTGAACTTCTGAATTTAAACTCCTTTCACAATGTCACAGTTAAACAAATAATAATCTGTTTCTAATAATCTATTACAACTTTAGTCATAATTTTGGTGGATCAATTGATAGCCACCCTAAAAGGAGGTGTGGGTTTCAGGTGGCTCAGTGGTAAAACAATCTGCCTGCCAATGCAGAAGCCCTCAGAGAAATGGGTTTGATCCTGCATTGGGAAGATGCCTTGGAGGAGGAAATGGCAATCTACTCCAGAATTCTTGCTTGAAAAATTAACAGATAGAGCAGTCAAGCAGGTTACAGTACATGGGCTGGCAAAGATTCAGAGATGACTGACCATGAGTGCTTACTAACACGAGTTATAGCAAATAAACAAGATTACACTGGTCAGTTAGTTCAGCTGCTCAGTCATGTCCAATTCTTTGCAATCCCATGGATTGTGGGAGGTCAGGTTTCCCTGTCCTTCACCATCTCCTAGAGCTTGCTCAAACTCATGTCCATTAACTCAGAGATGCCATCCACCCATCTGTTCCTCTGTCGTCCCCTTCTGCCTTCTATTTTTCCCAGCATCAGGATCTTTTTCAGAGTTGTCTCTTCGCATCAAGTAGTCAAAGCACTGGAACTTCAGCTCCAGCATCAGTTGTTCCAATGAGTATTCAGGGTTGATTTCCTTTAGGATTGATTGGTTTGATGTCCTTGCAGTCTAAGGGGCTCTCAAAAGTTTCTTCAGTATCACAGTTCTGACTTCCACCCCAAAAGTTATATACCATGAAAAGAACTTTTGGAATGATTCAAACCAAAGTTACCAGTGTCTTGGTGAAAAACAGAAAAAGACATTTAAAGATAAGATAAAGCATACATATGAAGTGGTCTTGACACCTGCAAAAAATTTACCTTGTATCACCAATTTATAGGAAATACTGAGGACAGAGAAACATACTAACAAAACTATAGTAATCCCATGAGAAAACTCCATTTATTGCTATAAAGCTTAAAGTTGTAACTACTTTAACTACCAAGTGTCAATACCATTTTATTTTCTAAAGTTATTTCTATAAAAGGTAAAATGCAAAAAATTTTAGATATCTGAACTTCTGAATTTAAACTCCTTTCACAATGTCACAGTTAAACAAATAATAATCTGTTTCTAATAATCTATTACAACTTTAGTCATAATTTTGGTGGATCAATTGATAGCCACCCTAAAAGGAGGTGTGGGTTTCGCAGGTGGCTCAGTGGTAAAACAATCTGCCTGCCAATGCAGAAGCCCTCAGAGAAATGGGTTTGATCCTGCATTGGGAAGATGCCTTGGAGGAGGAAATGGCAATCTACTCCAGAATTCTTGCTTGAAAAATTAACAGATAGAGCAGTCAAGCAGGTTACAGTACATGGGCTGGCAAAGATTCAGAGATGACTGACCATGAGTGCTTACTAACACGAGTTATAGCAAATAAACAAGATTACACTGGTCAGTTAGTTCAGCTGCTCAGTCATGTCCAATTCTTTGCAATCCCATGGATTGTGGGAGGTCAGGTTTCCCTGTCCTTCACCATCTCCTAGAGCTTGCTCAAACTCATGTCCATTAACTCAGAGATGCCATCCACCCATCTGTTCCTCTGTCGTCCCCTTCTGCCTTCTATTTTTCCCAGCATCAGGATCTTTTTCAGAGTTGTCTCTTCGCATCAAGTAGTCAAAGCACTGGAACTTCAGCTCCAGCATCAGTTGTTCCAATGAGTATTCAGGGTTGATTTCCTTTAGGATTGATTGGTTTGATGTCCTTGCAGTCTAAGGGGCTCTCAAAAGTTTCTTCAGTATCACAGTTTGAAGGCCATCAGTTCCTCAACACTAAGTCTTCTTTATAATGGTCCAATTCTCACTGCTTTGACCATACAGATCTCTGTTGGCAAAGTGATGTCTCTGCTTTTGAATACGCTTTCTAGCTTTGTCATAGCTTTTCTTCCAAGGAGCTAGTGTCTTTCAATTTCATGACTGCAGTCACCATCTGCAGTTATTTTGGAGCCCAAGAAAATAAAGTCTATCACTGTTTCCATTATTTGTCCATCTTTTTGTGATAAAGTGATGGGACCTGATGCCATGATCTTCATTTTCTGAATGTTGAGTTTTAGGCCAGCTTTTTCACTCTCCTCTTTCACCTTCATCAAGAGGCTCTTTAGTTCCTCTTTGCTTTCTGCCATAAGGATGGTGTCATCTGCATATCTGAGGTTATTCACATTTCTCCCAGCTATCTTGATTCCAGCCTGTGCTTCATCCAGCCCAGCATTTTGCATAAAGTACTCTTGTGTATAAGTTAAATAAGCAAGGTGACAATAGACAGCCTTGACGTACTCCTTTCCCAATTTATAACAATGTTTGTTGTTCCATGTCCAGTTCTAACTGTTGTTTCCTGTCCTGCAAATAGGTTTCACAAGAGGCAGGTAAGGTGCTCTGGTATTCCCATCTCTTTTAGAATCTTCCACAGTTTGCTGTGATCCACATAATCAAAGGCTTTAGAGCAGTCAATGAAGCCGAAGCAGATGTTGTTCTGGAATTCCCTTGCTCTTTCTACGATCCAATGGATGTTGGCAATCTCATCTCTGGTTCGTCTGCCTTTTCTAAATCCAGCTTATATACTGGTAGCAGGTATCAAAAATTAAGTAGCACCTCAACAAAATCTGTTTATTTTACAAATCACCAAAAGCTTAAACTTCAGCTAAAGACACACCATATCTATGAATGGCATTAAAACACTGATTTATTTATAACCATAGCTCCTATTTCACCCAGTGACACAAAAGTGAAGAATAGGAAATAAAATAAAAGGTGCTATGGGTACCAAAAATAAAACTCTATAGCTGTTTGTGAAAAAAATTCATTTTTAAGAAAGATGACAAGTATCTTCAACACATGAATCACGAAAGTTTAAAAGGTGAAGGTTTCATGCTTTAAAACCGTACAGGGCTTCCCAGATAGTGCAGTGGGTAAAGACACCACCTTGTAGTGCAAGGGGCACTAGTTTGATCCCTGGCCTGGGAAGATCCCAAGTGCTGTGGAGAGACTGGACCAATGTGTCCAATTACCGAGCCAGTACTCTGGAGCGTGTGCGCCCAGAGCTGGTGCTCTGCAGTGAGACAGGCGACTGCGATGGGAGGCCCACACAGGCCAAAAGAACAAAGATGGAAATTAATGAACGACCAATAGAAGTGGCCCCCCAAAACCCCAAAACTGTACAAAAATTTAACAGAACTCTAGAAATACCTACTTTGCAGTTTTCCCTCCCTCAGTACGAGATGCAATGATATAGTTAAAATGCACCCAGCACTCTCCCCAGCTCATAAGTACCTTGTAAAACAGGAAACTGCTCCACTTTACATACCTTGACATAGATCACAGGGAGCATCTGTTTGGCTCGACTATAGTGTCTGGCAACTCTGTATACTGTTTCCGGAACATAGTCCAGCACCAGATTAAGATAGACCTCATCTTTCTGAAAGAGTTTATTAAAAACAATCAAAATTAGGAATTAAGTCTTTAAATATTCAAATTAGAGTATCTCGTCTATACAGTTCACTTTAAGCAGTCATGTGTTCAATTTTAATTGCACAAAATTAATTCACAATATAATCATATTAAAAACAAGTCTACCACATAACAGTTTAATGGCAGTAATACAGCCATTTTAATACTGTTATGATTCCTAATTATTTTTTAAAAATTTTATTTTACTTTTTATTTTTACAGAGTTTTGTTGTTTACAGATATGTACAATCCCAAATTAGTCAGAATCATTTAAACTATTATTTTGGTTATATATTTTAGAGGGCACCATCTGTCACAAAATTTCATATTTTCTCATTTGAGAATCATGGCCCTCATATCCTACTAGGAAAGATGTCATGGTGGGAGAAAAATACTGAACTGGGGTTTAAGAACTGTGCATTTCTACCCCTAGCTGTGATAACTGACACATTTAAGTCATTTAACCTCTACAGTCTTCCATTTCTTCAACTATAATATGAAAAGCTGCAATTTCTCTAAAGAGTCTATAGTCATCTGTAGTCTAGTAGTAAAATAACCACTTGTCTTCTATGATTAACTAAACAACAAAAGAATAACTTATAAAGCAGTGAATTACCAATACTCACAAGTTTACTATAAGTTATGTGTTTAAACATCCATTCATAGCAGCACAAAGACACCAATTCAGGATCAGTGGAAATAAAGAAGGTAATTCCAACTAAGTACCAAGTAGGAAAGAAGAATAGAGTGCTACCCTCACCCTGTTCATGTGAATAATGTAAGATAAGCAAATTGAAGCAAAACACAAAGAACACCTGTGTTCAACTCTAAAATTGGCTACTATATGGGAAAATCTGCAGGCAAAACTTCACAATCACGGCCTGGAGGACTGGGATGGGGGAGATACACATATGACTAATCAAGATCATACATATCTGTAAACAACAAAACTCTGTAAAAGTAAAATAAAAATAAATAAAAAAAAAAACCAAACAACTTCACAATCTTTCCAGTTTGAGTGACTTACCAAACAAAAGGGGAGAAATCTCAGTTTTCACCATTTATTATGTCAGTAGTCATTGCACAGGAAGTTAAGGGTGCAGGTAAAAGATGTATCATGTAATCTGAGTATGAAAGGGGTATTTCAGGAAGAGATAAAACTACATTCAAGATATGGGGGTCAAAGAACACAGCACGAACTCATGAAACATTACTGAGACAGCATGACATTGACCCTACTACCATTTCACTCTCCTCCAGTCTTACATGTTTCTCTTCTCCTTCCTCCATATCTAGCTTAATCACCACAGTCCACCATTACCCTCACTCTCTAACAAGGGAGCCAGTCAACAACAGCAAAGGCCTGCTCCCTGTTTTTGTAACTCTTCTCCTATCCTCACCATCAGTCAATGATCTTGCTTGCACAACTCCATGTACCCATCTACCAGCATCTAAACCCAAATACTCTTCCTTCATGACTCTAACTCAAAGATAAGCTGACCAAGCTCCTTTCTAAGGCAAACACTGTTGCACGTGAACAAACAACACACTATTCTTTTCATATCCATGCTCATTGCGTCAGTACTTTTTCTCCATCAATTATTCTTTTTGTGAGAGCATTACAATCAGCACATGAACTTGCTACTGTTTCTCCCATCGTTAAAAACAAAACAAAAACAAAAAACCCCTCTCTCTAATCACATCAATTGCCACCATCCTATTCCTGGCCCCCTTTAACAGCAAAATTCTTCAGAAGAGGTGTCTAAACTGATTTTCTCCAATACCCGGTTCTTCTCATTCTCTCTAAAACTTACTCCAAAAGAATGTCACTACCAGTATTTTTAAACAAGGTCAATAAACTCCTTGTTGCCCCATTCAGCACCATATCTTTCCTTCTTCTTAAGAAGAAAAAAAAACCTGTGTTCAACTCTAAAATTGGCTACTATATGGGAAAATCTGCAGGCAAAACTTCACAATCACGGCCTGGAGGACTGGGATGGGGGAGATACACATATGACTAATCTAGGATCATACATATCTGTAAACAACAAAACTCTGTAAAAGTAAAATAAAAATAAATAAAAAAAAAAACCAAACAACTTCACAATCTTTCCAGTTTGAGTGACTTACCAAACAAAAGGGGAGAAATCTCAGTTTTCACCATTTATTATGTCAGTAGTCATTGCACAGGAAGTTAAGGGTGCAGGTAAAAGATGTATCATGTAATCTGAGTATGAAAGGGGTATTTCAGGAAGAGATAAAACTACATTCAAGATATGGGGGTCAAAGAACACAGCACGAACTCATGAAACATTACTGAGACAGCATGACATTGACCCTACTACCATTTCACTCTCCTCCAGTCTTACATGTTTCTCCTCTCCTTCCTCCATATCTAGCTTAATCACCACAGTCCACCATTACCCTCACTCTCTAACAAGGGAGCCAGTCAACAACAGCAAAGGCCTGCTCCCTGTTTTTGTAACTCTTCTCCTATCCTCACCATCAGTCAATGATCTTGCTTGCACAACTCCATGTACCCATCTACCAGCATCTAAACCCAAATACTCTTCCTTCATGACTCTGACTCAAAGATAAGCTGACCAAGCTCCTTTCTAAGGCAAACACTGTTGCACGTGAACAAACAACACACTATTCTTTTCATATCCATGCTCATTGCGTCAGTACTTTTTCTCCATCAATTATTCTTTTTGTGAGAGCATTACAATCAGCACATGAACTTGCTACTGTTTCTCCCATCGTTAAAAACAAAACAAAAACAAAAAACCCCTCTCTCTAATCACATCAATTGCCACCATCCTATTCCTGGCCCCCTTTAACAGCAAAATTCTTCAGAAGAGGTGTCTAAACTGATTTTCCCCAATTCCCGGTTCTTCTCATTCTCTCTAAAACTTACTCCAAAAGAATGTCACTACCAGTATTTTTAAACAAGGTCAATAAACTCCTTGTTGCCCCATTCAGCACCAATTTTCAGACATCATCTTTCCCTTCTTCTTATACATGACTCAGCAATCGTCTGACACAGTCAACCATCCTTCCTTCTTTTAAACACTTGCTTCACTTGGATTTTAGAACACTACACTATCCTGGCTTTCATCCTCCCTTCAGGATAAGCTCTCTACTTCTGGTTCCTTCTATTCTTTATCCCCTAAGGGACAGAAGATTCTAAGGCTCAGTCCTTAGATCTCTGTTCTTTGTGTAAGCCCACTTAACCACTCTAATGGCTCAACATTACTATATACTGATGATGTCCAAATTCATATATATCCTGGACCTCTGGCTTTAAGTCCAGGTCAGTGCATCCAATGTGTATTTAACACTGTTCAGGGTAAAACCCTCAGAGTCATCATTTATTCGCTAGTCCTTTCTTTCTCCCAACATATACATACATTCCTCACATCAAAAGAATCTAAAGGTTCTACCTGTAAAATTTACCCAGGATCCAACCACTATTTACCATCTTCACTGCTACAACCCTGGGGTCTGAGTTCCTTTAACTCTCACCTGGATTACTGCACTGTCCTCCTAAATGGTCTCCCTGCTTCCAACTTCAGCATTGAACAATCTAATATTCACAAAATATAAAGTAGATTATATCTCTTTCACTTCACCTCATTAAGATTTACTCCTAGAGGTAAATGGTCTACAAGGTCCAACACACATACTTCCTAATCTCCCTGTCCTCTTCTCTACTGCTTTCCCCTCTGCTCACCCTCTCTTTTGGAGGGGCAAGAACTCCTGTCTGTTTCTTGAGAGCTTTTCTCCATCAATTATTCTTTTTGTGAGAGCATTACAATCAGCACATGAACTTGCTACTGTTTCTCCCATCGTTAAAAACAAAACAAAAACAAAAAACCCCTCTCTCTAATCACATCAATTGCCACCATCCTATTCCTGGCCCCCTTTAACAGCAAAATTCTTCAGAAGAGGTGTCTAAACTGATTTTCTCCAATACCCGGTTCTTCTCATTCTCTCTAAAACTTACTCCAAAAGAATGTCACTACCAGTATTTTTAAACAAGGTCAATAAACTCCTTGTTGCCCCATTCAGCACCAATTTTCAGACATCATCTTTCCCTTCTTCTTATACATGACTCAGCAATCGTCTGACACAGTCAACCATCCTTCCTTCTTTTAAACACTTGCTTCACTTGGATTTTAGAACACTACACTATCCTGGCTTTCATCCTCCCTTCAGGATAAGCTCTCTACTTCTGGTTCCTTCTATTCTTTATCCCCTAAGGGACAGAAGATTCTAAGGCTCAGTCCTTAGATCTCTGTTCTTTGTGTAAGCCCACTTAACCACTCTAATGGCTCAACATTACTATATACTGATGATGTCCAAATTCATATATATCCTGGACCTCTGGCTTTAAGTCCAGGTCAGTGCATCCAATGTGTATTTAACACTGTTCAGGGTAAAACCCTCAGAGTCATCATTTATTCGCTAGTCCTTTCTTTCTCCCAACATATACATACATTCCTCACATCAAAAGAATCTAAAGGTTCTACCTGTAAAATTTACCCAGGATCCAACCACTATTTACCATCTTCACTGCTACAACCCTGGGGTCTGAGTTCCTTTAACTCTCACCTGGATTACTGCACTGTCCTCCTAAATGGTCTCCCTGCTTCCAACTTCAGCATTGAACAATCTAATATTCACAAAATATAAAGTAGATTATATCTCTTTCACTTCACCTCATTAAGATTTACTCCTAGAGGTAAATGGTCTACAAGGTCCAACACACATACTTCCTAATCTCCCTGTCCTCTTCTCTACTGCTTTCCCCTCTGCTCACTTCTCTCTGGAGACAAGAACTCCTGCTGTTTCTTGAGAGCTTTTGCTGTGCTCTGGCATTCACAGCCTCTGAACTGATCAGTCTTTTAGTCTGGAATATTCTTCCCCAGATATACACATACCTCACTCGACTCAACTCCTTCAGATCTTTTCTCTGGTGTTACCTTTTAGAGTGGCTTTTCCTAATTTTCCCATTTAAAATGGTAACCCAGTCCTCTACCCCAAATTGCCATATGCCTTCTCCATTTTCCCCAGGTTACTTATCACTTTCTTTTTATTGCCTTCTCCTCCAAGAGGGAAAATATTCTTGTTTTTTCCTCTGCTCTAGCTTCACCTAGAACAGCATCCAGCACACAATAGGTATTCAATAAATATTTGCTGAATAAAGTAAAATTAGAGGCAATGCATATTATTAAAAAATTAGGATGAACACTATGAAAAATGGGGATCGAGAGGGAGAAATTGGAAACATGAGAATGAAAAGCAGCAGCAGCAGCTGGAAACTTCCTATAAGAATCCAGGGCCTGGACCTGGGCACAGGCAATAACGATTTTTTAAAAAGGAGGAATGAGGCAGACTAGTTAAACAAGACAGTAATAGAGAACTGGAGGAAAAAGAAGTTTGGATTAATTTAACTGTCTCAAGACTTAAGCAATTAGGCAGGTAATGAAACAAGGAACATGGAAAGAGAAGAAAGGAGCGGGGGGGAATGTCAGCTGAACTTTTAATTAATGAATATCAGAACATGTTAAGTAGCTATGCTCCATAGGTGACTGGAAAGGAATAGATGGTTGGTCAATCAAGTCACATTCAGGAAAAGTACAGTATAGTTGGAGATTTAGACAAGAGCTGAAACTGTAGGAACAGAAGCACTCACCTAAGAAGAGTGAGAAAACAGCAGAGTATAAGATCCTTGAAACTTGAGAAGCAGGTGACATTCGCGGACAACTCAGCCAAAAGAACTAAGAGGCATAAAAAGAGCAAGGAAAGACAAGCATCAAAAGACCCAAAGGTGGGGGCTTCCCTGGTGGTCCAATGGGTAGAGTCCACCTTGCAGTGCAAGGGGCAACGGTTCGATCCCTGGCCGAGGAACACCTCACGTGCCGTGAAGCGGCTGGACCAGTGTGTCCAACTGCGAGCCAGTGCTCTGGAGCACATGTGCCCAGAGCTGGTGCTCTGCAACAAGACAGGCCACTAAAATGGGAGGTGTACACAGGCTAAAGAATAAAGATGGATGAAAATAAAAACAAAAAATCAGTATTAAAAAAAAAAAGAGGCCAAAATTAAAAAAAAAAAAAAAAAAGATCCAAAGCTGGGCTTCCCTGGCGGTCCAGTGGGTAAAGAGTCTGCCTTGCAGTGCAAGGGGCACTGGTTCGATCCCTGGCTGAGGAAGATTCCACATTCTGAGGAGTGGCTGGACTGGTGTGTCCAATTATGAGCCAGCGCTCTGGAGCGAGCGCACCCAGAGCCAGTACTCTGCAATGAGAGACCACTGCAATGGGAGGGCCACACAGGCCAAGGAATAAAGCTGGATGAAAATAAATAAATAAATAACCAATAAAAGATGCCATAATTTAAAAAAAAAAGGCAAGCCCTCAAAAAAATAAAAGATCCAAAGTTGAGTTCCAACAATGATGAGATATGGAACACCCCAGTGTTTCAAAAGCAGGAAGGATGAACTGAAAATGCTGCTTGATCTGGTGTACAATGGTTCAGTGCTGGTGCTGGAAAGAGCCGTATCAGACCACGGTGCCCCATAATGCCAGTAGCTACGAACCTATCCTGAGTTCATGAGTGAGCAGATGGCAGGTTAGAAATAGGCAGCAGTTAATTTTAGTTTGTTCTTACAGAATCACTAATGGTGAACGTTAAGGAGAGGGATGGGAGCTGATAACTTGAGGGGAAGCAAAAGTCAAATAAAAATTTTTAATTGCTTTTGTTCGTTGCTTTTAATGCCTAGTGTGAAAGTGTTAGTTGCTCAGTAGTGTCCAACTCTTTCTGACAAAATGGACTGTAGCCTGCCAGGCTTCTCTATCCACGGATTCTTCAGGCAAAAATACTGGAGTCGGTTGCCATTTCCTCCTTCAGGGGATCTTCCCAACCCAGGGATCAAACCCAGGCCTCCTACACTGCAGACGGATTCCTTACCAGCTGAGCCACCAGGGAAGTGGAATAATGGTTAAGAGATCCAAATTTATTTAACGCTCCGGGTGCCGTGAAGCGGCTGGACCAGTGTGTCCAACTGCGAGCCAGTGCTCTGGAGCACATGTGCCCAGAGCTGGTGCTCTGCAACAAGACAGGCCACTAAAATGGGAGGTGTACACAGGCTAAAGAATAAAGATGGATGAAAATAAAAACAAAAAATCAGTATTAAAAAAAAAAAGAGGCCAAAATTAAAAAAAAAAAAAAAAAAGATCCAAAGCTGGGCTTCCCTGGCGGTCCAGTGGGTAAAGAGTCTGCCTTGCAGTGCAAGGGGCACTGGTTCGATCCCTGGCTGAGGAAGATTCCACATTCTGAGGAGTGGCTGGACTGGTGTGTCCAATTATGAGCCAGCGCTCTGGAGCGAGCGCACCCAGAGCCAGTACTCTGCAATGAGAGACCACTGCAATGGGAGGGCCACACAGGCCAAGGAATAAAGCTGGATGAAAATAAATAAATAAATAACCAATAAAAGATGCCATAATTTAAAAAAAAAAGGCAAGCCCTCAAAAAAATAAAAGATCCAAAGTTGAGTTCCAACAATGATGAGATATGGAACACCCCAGTGTTTCAAAAGCAGGAAGGATGAACTGAAAATGCTGCTTGATCTGGTGTACAATGGTTCAGTGCTGGTGCTGGAAAGAGCCGTATCAGACCACGGTGCCCCATAATGCCAGTAGCTACGAACCTATCCTGAGTTCATGAGTGAGCAGATGGCAGGTTAGAAATAGGCAGCAGTTAATTTTAGTTTGTTCTTACAGAATCACTAATGGTGAACGTTAAGGAGAGGGATGGGAGCTGGTAACTTGAGGGGAAGCAAAAGTCAAATAAAAATTTTTAATTGCTTTTGTTCGTTGCTTTTAATGCCTAGTGTGAAAGTGTTAGTTGCTCAGTAGTGTCCAACTCTTTCTGACAAAATGGACTGTAGCCTGCCAGGCTTCTCTATCCACGGGATTCTTCAGGCAAAAATACTGGAGTCGGTTGCCATTTCCTCCTTCAGGGGATCTTCCCAACCCAGGGATCAAACCCAGGCCTCCTACACTGCAGACGGATTCCTTACCAGCTGAGCCACCAGGGAAGTGGAATAATGGTTAAGAGATCCAAATTTATTTGTATGTTGACTGGATAAAAACAGAATAAAGTTTTAAGGAAAGAAAAGGGACAACTGATGAACATGACAAGAAGAAATCAAAAACACAGAAGGTATATCGTGTAGTACTTATTACAGGCCACTGCAATGGGAGACTAACACAGGCCAAAAAACAGAGATGGATGAAAAATAAATAAATAAAAATTCAATGAAAGAGGCCAAAATTAAAAAAAAAAATTAAAAAATTAACAATGTGCTTACCAAATAAAACACATCAGGGGATAGATCTGTACCACAATCACCTAATATTGCCACAAACCTAGGAAAAATGGCTTAAAATGGAAGACCAAATAAGAATTTAAAGGACTGTCAGAGTCTATCATGCTAAGCCAAAGCCACAATATAAAATCTAACAAAGATAAATATAAAACTCTATGATTAAAATCAAAGTACAATTTATGACAGAATGACAGATAAGACTTGACAGTAATTCATCTGGAAAATAAATGACAGGTGTAACTGAACAGAGCTCAAAAGGAGTCAACACTGAGATGAAGCAAATGAAAAAACTTGATGCAACATTAGGTGTTATAGTAGAAACACTGTGTTCAAATTAAAAAACATAATTTCACTCTACTTTTTACCATTCAGGCTTCATTTGATGTACTGATGATATTTGTTTTAGGCAGTATATTTTATTCATAATATTAATAAAATACAACGAAGAAAGGTTAAGAAACCAGGTCAAATGTTCAATTCATTATAAATTAAGTGGGGGAACTAGAATATAGGCAGCAGTTAATTTTAGTTTTTTTCTTACAGAATCACTAATGGTGAACGTTAAGGAGAGGGATGGGAGCTGGTAACTTGAGGGGAAGCAAAGTCAAAAAAAGTTTTGTGCAATGCCTAGTGTGAAAGTGTTAGTTGCTCAGTAGTGTCCAACTCTTTCTGACAAAATGGACTGTAGCCTGCCAGGCTTCTCTATCCACGGATTCTTCAGGCAAAAATACTGGAGTCGGTTGCCATTTCCTCCTTCAGGGGATCTTCCCAACCCAGGGATCAAACCCAGGCCTCCTACACTGCAGACGGATTCCTTACCAGCTGAGCCACCAGGGAAGTGGAATAATGGTTAAGAGATCCAAATTTATTTGTATGTTGACTGGATAAAAACAGAATAAAGTTTTAAGGAAAGAAAAGGGACAACTGATGAACATGACAAGAAGAAATCAAAAACACAGAAGGTATATCGTGTAGTACTTATTACAGGCCACTGCAATGGGAGACTAACACAGGCCAAAAAACAGAGATGGATGAAAAATAAATAAATAAAAATTCAATGAAAGAGGCCAAAATTAAAAAAAAAATTAAAAAATTAACAATGTGCTTACCAAATAAAACACATCAGGGGATAGATCTGTACCACAATCACCTAATATTGCCACAAACCTAGGAAAAATGGCTTAAAATGGAAGACCAAATAAGAATTTAAAGGACTGTCAGAGTCTATCATGCTAAGCCAAAGCCACAATATAAAATCTAACAAAGATAAATATAAAACTCTATGATTAAAATCAAAGTACAATTTATGACAGAATGACAGATAAGACTTGACAGTAATTCATCTGGAAAATAAATGACAGGTGTAACTGAACAGAGCTCAAAAGGAGTCAACACTGAGATGAAGCAAATGAAAAAACTTGATGCAACATTAGGTGTTATAGTAGAAACACTGTGTTCAAATTAAAAAACATAATTTCACTCTACTTTTTACCATTCAGGCTTCATTTGATGTACTGATGATATTTGTTTTTAGGCAGTATATTTTATTCATAATATTAATAAAATACAACGAAGAAAGGTTAAGAAACCAGGTCAAATGTTCTCATTTATTACATTATAAGAAATATGAAGGCTCAAATTATAATTGGAACAGTACTTTTCAGATTAATATAAGCCTATTTTTTTGCTCAAATAAATTCTATTTATTCACCACAGCAGTTAATCAAAAGCTTCTGAGTTTTCTTTAGAACCACAGTGGAGGCTTGTCCATTTTGTACATATACTGTCCCCTGACATTTAAAAGTTATTGCTTTGAGTATCCTCATTTTCTGAGACACTGCAGGTATCTCACCTTCAAAGGGTACTGAACAATCTTTCACGCTTCATGGCTCTATGCTTATATTCAAATCAAATTCATTAAGAACAACAACAACAAAATAACAAGTATTTCTACCACCAATACTAATCTGAAATGAATCAGCTCAACATTACATTCTTTAAAAGCTCTTGTTAAACCTACAGATGGTCTGCCATAAATTTAACAGCCACTGGAATAATCGTCCCTGAGGGAAAACTGCCCATTCCTAGGATATGACATTACAGCAGAAAAAATATTAGTGTTTTCATGTTCTGAAAGCAGCTGTGCTTGGAGACTTATTCAAAAGATAATTTAAGAGACTGAGGATACTTAATATTTCAAGAAGAAAGAATGACCAGGATTTTGTATTCCTAGTACTTGTAATTTTCTGGAAAATAACAGGCCTGATGTTTTCTTAATGTAATCTCTTTTGAGTTATCAAACAAAACGCCTGAATATTCACAGATTAGCAGCAAATTCTAAAAACTAAGTATACAAATACAGTGTATAAAGAGTACCATTTAACTGGAAAATAAATGACAGGTGTAACTGAACAGAGCTCAAAAGGAGTCAACACTGAGATGAAGCAAATGAAAAAACTTGATGCAACATTAGGTGTTATAGTAGAAACACTGTGTTCAAATTAAAAAACATAATTTCACTCTACTTTTTACCATTCAGGCTTCATTTGATGTACTGATGATATTTGTTTTAGGCAGTATATTTTATTCATAATATTAATAAAATACAACGAAGAAAGGTTAAGAAACCAGGTCAAATGTTCTCATTTATTACATTATAAGAAATATGAAGGCTCAAATTATAATTGGAACAGTACTTTTCAGATTAATATAAGCCTATTTTTTTGCTCAAATAAATTCTATTTATTCACCACAGCAGTTAATCAAAAGCTTCTGAGTTTTCTTTAGAACCACAGTGGAGGCTTGTCCATTTTGTACATATACTGTCCCCTGACATTTAAAAGTTATTGCTTTGAGTATCCTCATTTTCTGAGACACTGCAGGTATCTCACCTTCAAAGGGTACTGAACAATCTTTCACGCTTCATGGCTCTATGCTTATATTCAAATCAAATTCATTAAGAACAACAACAACAAAATAACAAGTATTTCTACCACCAATACTAATCTGAAATGAATCAGCTCAACATTACATTCTTTAAAAGCTCTTGTTAAACCTACAGATGGTCTGCCATAAATTTAACAGCCACTGGAATAATCGTCCCTGAGGGGAAACTGCCCATTCCTAGGATATGACATTACAGCAGAAAAAATATTAGTGTTTTCATGTTCTGAAAGCAGCTGTGCTTGGAGACTTATTCAAAAGATAATTTAAGAGACTGAGGATACTTAATATTTCAAGAAGAAAGAATGACCAGGATTTTGTATTCCTAGTACTTGTAATTTTCTGGAAAATAACAGGCCTGATGTTTTCTTAATGTAATCTCTTTTGAGTTATCAAACAAAACGCCTGAATATTCACAGATTAGCAGCAAATTCTAAAAACTAAGTATACAAATACAGTGTATAAAGAGTACCATTTAACTGGCAATATTAAAAACTGTACTAACATAACGAGAAAGTACTGGTTTCAAAGAACATTTACTAGGCTTCTAAACTACATGATATATAATTTTGGGAATATTTCTCTCCAAGGTTCAGTTATCACTTTCATTAATAAACCAGTCTCTAACCAGTCAATCCTAAAGGAAATCAAGTGAATATTCCCTGGAAGGACTGATGCTGAAGCTGAAGCTGCAATACTTTGGCCACCTGATCCAATGAGACTTACTCACTGGAAAAGATCCTGATGCTGGGAAAGACTGAAGGCAGAAGGATGAGATGGTTGAACGGTATCACCAACTCAACGCAAGTTTGAGCAAACTCTGGGAGATGGTGAACGACAGGGAAACCTGGCATGCTGCAGTCCATGGGGTCACAAAGAGCCGGATATAACTTAGTGACTGAACAACAACAAACTACTGATAGCTCCTCCTCTACGAACTCCACTGGAAAACTGTTCACTGAGTTAAGAAACTTAAGTGACAAAATTTTGATCACACTTAAGAAAAAAGTCAGCAAAAGCTGGGATAATTTCATCCATTGGAAATAGATACAACTTACTGTGCTGCTCTTACAAAGACAATTTTTTAACTCAAGGAAACAAAACTGCTTGCATATGCAGCTATTAAGTTTCCTTATAAGGCACACCCAATTTGACTCAGCAATGCCATTTCTACAAATGAAGTTTATGAAAACAGTTATATGTGTGTGCCTGTGTGTATGTGCATGGACACACACAAGATGACTCAAGATTTGTGAAAACAAATTTAAAATAATCTATAAGCCAGAAATTAAAGTCATGCTCAAAAACCAAAACCAAACTGAATCCCACATTAATGCAAGTATGACAAAGGAGAACAGATAGATGGCTAACTGCAAAGAGCTCCCAAAGACCAAAGCAGGAACAATCTGATTAATAAACATAAAAAGTCAGAATCTTTAAAATTATGAATGACTGAGCATCTTTCTACACTCTTTTGGGAAGATTCCTTGGTAGCTCAGCTGGTAAAGAATCTGCCTGCACTGCAAGAGACCTGGGTTCAATTCCTGGGTCCAGATGTTCCCTGGAGAAGGGATTGGTTATTGACTCCAGTATTCTTGGGCTTCCCTGGTGGCTCAGACATTGAAGAATCCACCTGCAATATGGGAGATGTGGGATTGATCCCTGGGTTGGAAAGATCCCCAGGAGGAAGGCATGGCAAGCCAATCCAGTATTCTTGCCTGGAGAATCCTCAGGAACAGTGGAGCCTGGTGGTTTGAAGTCCATGGGGGTCACAAACTGTCAGAAACGACTAAGTAACTAAGCACAGCAATATTAGTAAGTAGTAGTATTAGATTATAACCCAAAGCATAAAATAAATAAGCATAAGTCCACAGTGATATAAATAAATAACTGCTTAATAAAGAGTCTTTCACCCAAGAGAAATCCAAGTCATTTATATAGCAACTTTGCTCTTAAGGAAAATAATTCTCCTTTTTCTTACGAATGGGCTATGGATAGAGACTTCATTTCAAAGGATACAGCATGGAAAAGGGGAGAGAGTAAATTTACAGTAGAGAAAACTGAAAAACAGAAGGTCAGTCAGGTGATCAAGACTAACAGCAAATCATCTTGACAGCATATATCCTTGATATGAGGTGATGAAAACGACACTCTGTGGTCTTTTCCCAAGTAATTTATTGCTCTAGTTTCTTATGTAACAAACATCAGACAAATTCCAACAGTGAGGCAGTCTACAAAATATCTTTAACTATGATGCCTCAAAACTGTCAAAGTCATTAAAAACAATGAGTCTGAGAAATTGCTATGACCAAGACGAACTTGAGACATAGCAACAAGATGTACTATGGTAGTCTGAATGGGATTATGGAAGAAAAAACAGCCTACAGGTAAAAACTAAGGAAACCTGAATAAACTATAGACTTTAGTTAACACTAATGTATCAATATTAGTTCATTAATTATAATAAATTCACCACACTACTATTAGATGTTGACAACAGAGGAAATTGAGTGCAGTGTCTACACACAGAGACATAAAAGGCCATATAATTATGCTGTTAACATATATGTGCTCATATATGCACACAGGAAATTTACCTGTGTGGAAAGAGATTTGGAAGTTTAAGGATGAGGGCAAAGAAGACTTTATTTTTGTCTACTTACCCCTCTGTGTTTTTTGCAATAGAAATATCAGCATTCACCAGTAAAAGTTTCATCGAGATTATCTGTTTCTATTAATACTTTAATAGACATCACCATAAAGTGTTAAGGCAAATACAAAACTGGCCTTATTTAGGAAACTTCTTTATTTCAGTGAGTAAAATTCCTTGTTATGTTATTTTCACACAGTAAGAAAGGTAAGAGTAAAAAACTAGGGATATTAATTTTGTAAACCTGACTCTATACATTTAGCTGTAACTTTATATAACATTTCTGTATGTATGTCACCTCTGTAACAGGGTTTCACTTTATTTAAAACAGCAACACAACAAAAAGTCCTTTTCCTATAGGGAGGCTGACAAAGAATTTTACTTCCTCAGCTTCACCTCCCACTACTCTCCCCATATCTTCCCACTTTCAGTATCTGAAATTTCCAAATACCGGTACCTCCTACCTAGTCTATGCTGTTTAACTCCAAGTACCTTTACAAACATCCTGTACTTCTAACTTGACACATACCTATTCTGCATTATGTATCAAAATAGCTCTTATTTGGGCTTCAAAACGCTGAACAAGCATCACCTCTCCGATGTACTTCGTTTGCTGACCACTCTGGATAATGCATTCCTTTCCTTCATGCTATTTCTGTTCCTAATACAAATTGTCATTCGATGTATCATTTTGCAGTATATTTCTCTCAAACTCATTTAGACAGACCTTATACTTTGTACCTAAAACACTATACAATGCCAGTAATTGAACTGAAGTAAGTTTTACAATCTGAACAGAATATAGGTGGTTGATAAGAAAACAGACTTTATCTTTGAAGAATCTATGTTTGAAAATGGTTCCCATGATTACTAACTATACACATTGGGGAAATTCTTTAATCACACAGGATCCCCATTTTCCCGATAATAAAACTAACAAATAGTACTATTAGCTATCTTGTAGTATTGTATGGTGTTTAAATGAGAAAAAATGCATTTTAAAAGCACTTTATGTACCGTAAAATTTGTATGATTTAAGACATTATGTAATTCCAGTTACCCAAAAGAATATCTCTTAAGATTCTGAATTTGATAAAAATAATATATTGGGTATATTTATTTAATGTTTTAAAATATTTATTTTGGTATATGTTTTATAAAGTATTAGTAAAACAGTGCTAATTTTTTGTTTGCTTCAACTTTTCTTAGTTAGCAAGACAATTAGTATGTGCTCAGTCATTACTCTTTTCATCTATCTCTCTGTGCTACAGTATGCACCCACATTAGTTGGAGGCCTCTGTTTTATTCATCTTTTCTACCTAGCCTAACAATGTCACTAAGCAGTTCACTAATAAAGTGTGGAAAATAGTAAGAGGGAGAGCAAGACTTCTGGAAGGAGTGCAAGGAGTTCAGATCTTCTCAGCAAAGCAAAATGACAAAATGTTCAGCAAACAATGATGTGAAGTAACGGGTTTCACCAGCAACACAACAAAAAGTCCTTTTCCTATAGGGAGGCTGACAAAGAATTTTACTTCCTCAGCTTCACCTCCCACTACTCTCCCCATATCTTCCCACTTTCAGTATCTGAAATTTCCAAATACCGGTACCTCCTACCTAGTCTATGCTGTTTAACTCCAAGTACCTTTACAAACATCCTGTACTTCTAACTTGACACATACCTATTCTGCATTATGTATCAAAATAGCTCTTATTTGGGCTTCAAAACGCTGAACAAGCATCACCTCTCCGATGTACTTCGTTTGCTGACCACTCTGGATAATGCATTCCTTTCCTTCATGCTATTTCTGTTCCTAATACAAATTGTCATTCGATGTATCATTTTGCAGTATATTTCTCTCAAACTCATTTAGACAGACCTTATACTTTGTACCTAAAACACTATACAATGCCAGTAATTGAACTGAAGTAAGTTTTACAATCTGAACAGAATATAGGTGGTTGATAAGAAAACAGACTTTATCTTTGAAGAATCTATGTTTGAAAATGGTTCCCATGATTACTAACTATACACATTGGGGAAATTCTTTAATCACACAGGATCCCCATTTTCCCGATAATAAAACTAACAAATAGTACTATTAGCTATCTTGTAGTATTGTATGGTGTTTAAATGAGAAAAAATGCATTTTAAAAGCACTTTATGTACCGTAAAATTTGTATGATTTAAGACATTATGTAATTCCAGTTACCCAAAAGAATATCTCTTAAGATTCTGAATTTGATAAAAATAATATATTGGGTATATTTATTTAATGTTTTAAAATATTTATTTTGGTATATGTTTTATAAAGTATTAGTAAAACAGTGCTAATTTTTTGTTTGCTTCAACTTTTCTTAGTTAGCAAGACAATTAGTATGTGCTCAGTCATTACTCTTTTCATCTATCTCTCTGTGCTACAGTATGCACCCACATTAGTTGGAGGCCTCTGTTTTATTCATCTTTTCTACCTAGCCTAACAATGTCACTAAGCAGTTCACTAATAAAGTGTGGAAAATAGTAAGAGGGAGAGCAAGACTTCTGGAAGGAGTGCAAGGAGTTCAGATCTTCTCAGCAAAGCAAAATGACAAAATGTTCAGCAAACAATGATGTGAAGTATCTGGAAACTGTCTTACACAGCAAGTAAGACACAAATTTTGGTAAGAACTGAGTTTATGGCATTTTAGCAAAGACCTGCTCCTTTACCCTCACATTCTACCTCCATGTTTGGGAAGCTCTATTCAGCACTCTACTCGAGACAGTACCCTCTCCCCTTAGCTCCCATTTAGGGACTCCACTCCAGGAGGGACAGGTTGAGTCCCAAGTTGCAAAAGATTTATCCCAGCCAGAAGAACTGTGCCTCCTTTCCCCAACTCAGTCTCCACTAGTAATTCAGAGAAGCCCTCTTCCAGGTATAGTAGGCTGGGGCACTTGAGAGTCTCCTCCTCAGTCTGCTCATAGAAACAGTTCCCAGGTTGGGAGAACCAAGTTGTGAAGGCTACCACTGCTATTGCCCCTCTTCACTGCCTTCTCATACAGTGGCGGTGTGACTCTGGGAAAAGTGAGTCCTCGTCCCAGTTCTAGGGTGGTAGAACACAGGTCTGTCCTGAGAGAAAGGCAGACTGTGTGCTTTGCTACAAGGGGTTAACTATTTGCAACACAGAAGGAAGAACTCTAGCCTGTAAGTTTTGCTAAAACCAATGGAGATCTTTGTAAACAGCCATGAAGGTGAGGCTGGTGTTCACGACACAAACAAGGCAAGGCACCAGAAGTTTACAAGAATGAACTAACGGAAAAGATAGCCAAGAAGAGCCTACTTGGGATTACACTCATCTCTGGAAGTTGATAAGGATGTGCAGAGGTACTAGCTGAGCAGGATGTGGCACAACCTGAAGCATTCCCTGAGATGCACAGAGATATATCAAAGAATAGAAGAAGCATCACTGGCCCAAGGGGCTTGAAAACAACCTCTGACCAAACATCTGACTGAACAATAAGCTGCTCTGAGCCAACAGCAACTCCCAGGAAGTAAACTCACATTCATCCTGGCAGTCAAAAAGATGGCAAAGGGCTTCCCTGGTGGTGCAGGGTTACACAGCAATGTACAGAGCACAAATTTAGTAAGAGGGAGAGCAAGACTTCTGGAAGGAGTGCAAGGAGTTCAGATCTTCTCAGCAAAGCAAAATGACAAAATGTTCAGCAAACAATGATGTGAAGTATCTGGAAACTGTCTTACACAGCAAGTAAGACACAAATTTTGGTAAGAACTGAGTTTATGGCATTTTAGCAAAGACCTGCTCCTTTACCCTCACATTCTACCTCCATGTTTGGGAAGCTCTATTCAGCACTCTACTCGAGACAGTACCCTCTCCCCTTAGCTCCCATTTAGGGACTCCACTCCAGGAGGGACAGGTTGAGTCCCAAGTTGCAAAAGATTTATCCCAGCCAGAAGAACTGTGCCTCCTTTCCCCAACTCAGTCTCCACTAGTAATTCAGAGAAGCCCTCTTCCAGGTATAGTAGGCTGGGGCACTTGAGAGTCTCCTCCTCAGTCTGCTCATAGAAACAGTTCCCAGGTTGGGAGAACCAAGTTGTGAAGGCTACCACTGCTATTGCCCCTCTTCACTGCCTTCTCATACAGTGGCGGTGTGACTCTGGGAAAAGTGAGTCCTCGTCCCAGTTCTAGGGTGGTAGAACACAGGTCTGTCCTGAGAGAAAGGCAGACTGTGTGCTTTGCTACAAGGGGTTAACTATTTGCAACACAGAAGGAAGAACTCTAGCCTGTAAGTTTTGCTAAAACCAATGGAGATCTTTGTAAACAGCCATGAAGGTGAGGCTGGTGTTCACGACACAAACAAGGCAAGGCACCAGAAGTTTACAAGAATGAACTAACGGAAAAGATAGCCAAGAAGAGCCTACTTGGGATTACACTCATCTCTGGAAGTTGATAAGGATGTGCAGAGGTACTAGCTGAGCAGGATGTGGCACAACCTGAAGCATTCCCTGAGATGCACAGAGATATATCAAAGAATAGAAGAAGCATCACTGGCCCAAGGGGCTTGAAAACAACCTCTGACCAAACATCTGACTGAACAATAAGCTGCTCTGAGCCAACAGCAACTCCCAGGAAGTAAACTCACATTCATCCTGGCAGTCAAAAAGATGGCAAAAGGGCTTCCCTGGTGGTGCAGTGGGTAAGGACACCGCCTTGCAGTGCAAGGAGCACCGGTTGGATCCCTGGCCTGGGAGGATCCCACATGCCACGGAGCAGCTGGATGGATGCATCCAACTACTGAGCTGGGGCTCTGAAGCACATGTGCCCAGAGTTGGTGCCCTGCAGCGACAGAGGCCACTGTGATGGGAGGCCCACAGAGGGTAAAAAACAAAGATGGAAGTAAACGAAAGATAAATAGAAGTGGCAAAAAAAAAAAAAAAAAAAAAAAGACCGCAAATGATGAATGCCCTAGGCTATAGTCTCTCTCAGGGACAATAAGTGGGGAAATTCCAAACCATTTAGCCCCTGGTTCAACATGTGGCAAATAATATAAACTCCCTGAACTATGAAGCAGCACTGAAACCACTCACAGCCAGTGGTAAAGGATTAAAATATAACTGGCTAATGGAACTTTAAAAATGGCCTTTGACCAATAAATGACATTTAAAAGAGGAAGGATCTTGAATCAAAAACCTTAACATCTACCTTGAAAAACTAGGGGGTGTGGGGAAAAGGGCAAAATAAACCCACAGAAAGGAAATAATGAAGACTAAAACTAATAAATTGGAGAAAATAAAAGCTATTAAAAACTAATGAAGGGGCTTCCCTGGTGGTCCAATGGGTTAGGACACCGCCTTGCGGTGCAAGGAACATCGGTTTGATCCCTGGCCTGGGAAGATCCCACGTGCCGCGGAGCTGCTGGACCAATGTGTCTAATTACCTAGCCGGAGTTCTGGAGCGCATGCACCCAGAGCCGGTACTCTGCCCCAACAGAGGCCACTGCGAGGGGAGGCCCACATGGGCCAGAGAACAAAGATGGATGAAAACAGATAAATGAAAGACCAATAGAAGTGGCCCACCCGTCCCCCTCCCGCCCCACCCCGCCCCAAAATTAATGAAACCAAAAATGGGCTCACTGGGGGAAAAAAAAAATCAACAAAACTGACAGGTCTTTTAGCTAGACTGACCAAGATACAAAAAAGAGAGAAGACTCATATTATGAAAACCAGGAATGAAAGCAGAGACATCACAACTGATTTTACAGAAACAAATTTTAAAGGAAAAGTATAAACTTTATGCCAATAAATAAGATAACTTAGATGAAATGAAAAAAGATCACCAAAATAGACACGAGACATGAAAATCTAAGTATACCTCTTTCAAGTAAAGTAAGTGAATTAGTAATTTTAATTTTACCACAAAATGTCATGTTAGACAATAAATCTTCACTCTTAAATAGTGAAAATTTTACACAAAAGTCATGTGTAAAGGCTTCACTGGAGAAATCTGCCAAACCTTCAAAGAAGAATCAATAACAATTCTTCACAAAAATTTTTAAAAATAGAAGATGAAAACACTTCCTCACTCATTCTATGAGGCCAGGGACAATAAGTGGGAAATTCCAAACCATTTAGCCCTGGTTCAACATGTGGCAAATAATATAAACTCCCTGAACTATGAAGCAGCACTGAAACCACTCACAGCCAGTGGTAAAGGATTAAAATATAACTGGCTAATGGAACTTTAAAAATGGCCTTTGACCAATAAATGACATTTAAAAGAGGAAGGATCTTGAATCAAAAACCTTAACATCTACCTTGAAAAACTAGGGGGTGTGGGAATAAGGGCAAAATAAACCCACAGAAAGGAAATAATGAAGACTAAAACTAATAAATTGGAGAAAATAAAAGCTATTAAAAACTAATGAAGGGGCTTCCCTGGTGGTCCAATGGGTTAGGACACCGCCTTGCGGTGCAAGGAACATCGGTTTGATCCCTGGCCTGGGAAGATCCCACGTGCCGCGGAGCTGCTGGACCAATGTGTCTAATTACCTAGCCGGAGTTCTGGAGCGCATGCACCCAGAGCCGGTACTCTGCCCCAACAGAGGCCACTGCGAGGGGAGGCCCACATGGGCCAGAGAACAAAGATGGATGAAAACAGATAAATGAAAGACCAATAGAAGTGGCCCACCCGTCCCCTCCGCCCCACCCCCCCCAAATTAATGAAACCAAAAATGGGCTCACTGGGGGAAAAAAAAAATCAACAAAACTGACAGGTCTTTTAGCTAGACTGACCAAGATACAAAAAAGAGAGAAGACTCATATTATGAAAACCAGGAATGAAAGCAGAGACATCACAACTGATTTTACAGAAACAAATTTTAAAGGAAAAGTATAAACTTTATGCCAATAAATAAGATAACTTAGATGAAATGAAAAAAGATCACCAAAATAGACACGAGACATGAAAAATCTAAGTATACCTCTTTCAAGTAAAGTAAGTGAATTAGTAATTTTAATTTTACCACAAAATGTCATGTTGTAAATGGCTTCACTGGAGAAATCTGCCAAACCTTCAAAGAAGAATCAATAACAATTCTTCACAAAAATTTTTTTAAAAAATAGAAGATGAAAACACTTCCTCACTCATTCTATGAGGCCAGTATTACCCTGATACCAAAATCAGACAAAGTCATCACAAAATGAGGAAAGAAAGATAACTAAAGAATATGAATAAAGATGCAAAAATCATCTAAAAAATACGATCCAGCAACATATAAAAATCCTACACCATGACCAAATGTGACTAATTCCAGAGACGCAAGGCAGGTTTAACAATGTAAAAATTAACGTAAAACACACATTAATAGAACAAAGGACAAAATTCCCAACAGATGGAAGAAAAACTATTTGACAAAATCTAACATTTTATGATAAAAATACTTAATCTCCTAGGAATGGCAAGGAACTTCCTCAACCTGAAAAATGACATCTACAAAGAAAAAATCATACCTAAAAATTAAAGCTTAAATACTTTTTTCTAAAACTGGGAACAAGACAAGGATGTCTGTTTTTATCTCTTCTCAACACTGGGCTTGAGGTTCTAGCCAGGGCAAGAAAAAGATTAAAAGGCATTCATGACATTATATTTTGATAAAAGGGTCAATTCATCAATGTATAACTTATATTCACTAAGCAACAGAGTTCCAAATACACAAAGCAAATACTGATAGAAGTGAAGTAAGAAATAAACAATTCTACAATAACAGTTGAGAATCTTTAACATACCACTTTCATTATCAATAACTGATACCTGGATAGAAAAGCAATATATAAAAAAAAAAAGGAGGACTTTTCTCAAGTGCACATGGGATATTATCCAGAAAAGACACTATGTTAGGCCACAAGGCAAATCTCAACTGATTTTACAGAAACAAATTTTAAAGGAAAAGTATAAACTTTATGCCAATAAATAAGATAACTTAGATGAAATGAAAAAAGATCACCAAAATAGACACGAGACATGAAAAATCTAAGTATACCTCTTTCAAGTAAAGTAAGTGAATTAGTAATTTTAATTTTACCACAAAATGTCATGTTGTAAATGGCTTCACTGGAGAAATCTGCCAAACCTTCAAAGAAGAATCAATAACAATTCTTCACAAAAATTTTTTTAAAAAATAGAAGATGAAAACACTTCCTCACTCATTCTATGAGGCCAGTATTACCCTGATACCAAAATCAGACAAAGTCATCACAAAATGAGGAAAGAAAGATAACTAAAGAATATGAATAAAGATGCAAAAATCATCTAAAAAATACGATCCAGCAACATATAAAAATCCTACACCATGACCAAATGTGACTAATTCCAGAGACGCAAGGCAGGTTTAACAATGTAAAAATTAACGTAAAACACACATTAATAGAACAAAGGACAAAATTCCCAACAGATGGAAGAAAAACTATTTGACAAAATCTAACATTTTATGATAAAAATACTTAATCTCCTAGGAATGGCAAGGAACTTCCTCAACCTGAAAAATGACATCTACAAAGAAAAAATCATACCTAAAAATTAAAGATTAAATACTTTTTTCTAAAACTGGGAACAAGACAAGGATGTCTGTTTTTATCTCTTCTCAACACTGGGCTTGAGGTTCTAGCCAGGGCAAGAAAAAGATTAAAAGGCATTCATGACATTATATTTTGATAAAAGGGTCAATTCATCAATGTATAACTTATATTCACTAAGCAACAGAGTTCCAAATACACAAAGCAAATACTGATAGAAGTGAAGTAAGAAATAAACAATTCTACAATAACAGTTGAGAATCTTTAACATACCACTTTCATTATCAATAACTGATACCTGGATAGAAAAGCAATATATAAAAAAAAAAAGGAGGACTTTTCTCAAGTGCACATGGGATATTATCCAGAAAAGACACTATGTTAGGCCACAAGGCAAATCTCAGTAAGTTTTAAAGGAATAAAACCATACAAAGTATCTTCTCTAACCACAATGAAATAAAACCAGAAATCAATAAAAAAGGAAATAAAAAAATTCAAAATGTGTGGAAATTAAACAACAACCAAACAGGACAAAGAGGGAATTAAGCAACACATCCTTAATTAAGAAAAACTAGAAACTATTTCAGATATAACTGAAAAGTATAACAAAATATTCCAAAACTCAGGGGAAGCAGCAAAGCAGTACTCAGGAAATATACAGAGAGATCTTAAATCAATAACCTAACTTTAAGAAAAAGAAGAGGAAACTAAAACTATCAGAATAATAAACATTAGGCCAGAAATAGAGAGCTCTGTGGTAAAAGAATCTGCCTGCCAATTCGATTCCTGGGCTGGGAAGATCCCCTGGAGGAGGATGGTAACCCACTCAGTATTCTTGCCTGGAGAATTCCATGGACAGAGGAGTCTGGTGGGCTACAGACCATGGGCATTGCAAAGAGTCATACACGACTTGAGCGCACACATAAAAGAGGACAGAAAGGGCTTCCCTTATGGCTCAGTGGATAAGAACCCGTCTGCCAATACAGGAGACACGGGTTCGATCCCTGATCCGGGAAGATCCCACATACCACAGAGCAGCTAAACCCACACATCAACATAGACCCAGCACAGCCAAAAATAAATGAATAAAAGCTTAAAAAAAAAGAAAAAGAGGACAGAAAAAAACAATAGCTTCAAAAAAACCAAAAGCTGGTTCTTTGAAAAGGTCAATAAAATTGACAAACTTTTAGCTGGACTGACAAATAAAAAAGAGAGAAGACACAACAAAATCAGAAATTAAAGTAAGGACATTACTATTGATCTTACTGAAATAAGAAGTATTATAGAATACTATGAACACGTATACCAACAAACTACATAATGTAGATAAAACTGATAAAGTTATTTGAAACATATCAATCATTAAATTGACTCAAGATGAAATAAAAAATTTCAACAAACCTATATAACAAGTACCGACTAAATCAATAAAGAATAAAAAAGGTTTCTCAAGTGCACATGGGATATTATCCAGAAAAGACACTATGTTAGGCCACAAGGCAAATCTCAGTAAGTTTTAAAGGAATAAAACCATACAAAGTATCTTCTCTAACCACAATGAAATAAAACCAGAAATCAATAAAAAAGGAAATAAAAAAATTCAAAATGTGTGGAAATTAAACAACAACCAAACAGGACAAAGAGGAATTAAGCAACACATCCTTAATTAAGAAAAACTAGAAACTATTTCAGATATAACTGAAAAGTATAACAAAATATTCCAAAACTCAGGGGAAGCAGCAAAGCAGTACTCAGGAAATATACAGAGAGATCTTAAATCAATAACCTAACTTTAAGAAAAAGAAGAGGAAACTAAAACTATCAGAATAATAAACATTAGGCCAGAAATAGAGAGCTCTGTGGTAAAAGAATCTGCCTGCCAATTCGATTCCTGGGCTGGGAAGATCCCCTGGAGGAGGATGGTAACCCACTCAGTATTCTTGCCTGGAGAATTCCATGGACAGAGGAGTCTGGTGGGCTACAGACCATGGGCATTGCAAAGAGTCATACACGACTTGAGCGCACACATAAAAGAGGACAGAAAGGGCTTCCCTTATGGCTCAGTGGATAAGAACCCGTCTGCCAATACAGGAGACACGGGTTCGATCCCTGATCCGGGAAGATCCCACATACCACAGAGCAGCTAAACCCACACATCAACATAGACCCAGCACAGCCAAAAATAAATGAATAAAAGCTTAAAAAAAAAGAAAAAGAGGACAGAAAAAAACAATAGCTTCAAAAAAACCAAAAGCTGGTTCTTTGAAAAGGTCAATAAAATTGACAAACTTTTAGCTGGACTGACAAATAAAAAAGAGAGAAGACACAACAAAATCAGAAATTAAAGTAAGGACATTACTATTGATCTTACTGAAATAAGAAGTATTATAGAATACTATGAACACGTATACCAACAAACTACATAATGTAGATAAAACTGATAAAGTTATTTGAAACATATCAATCATTAAATTGACTCAAGATGAAATAAAAAATTTCAACAAACCTATATAACAAGTACCGACTAAATCAGTAAACAAAAATTTCCTCCAAGCAAAGGTCAGGGCTTCCCTGGTGGTCTAGTGGGTAAACAGTCTGCCTTGCAGACAGAAGGGGCATCAGTTCGATCCCTGACCCGGGAAGATCCCATGTGTCATGGAGCAGCTGCACTGGTGTGACCAATTGTGAGTCAGCGCTTTGGAGTGCATGAGCCTGGCCCCGTGCTTTTTAGTGAGGGAGGCCACTGCAGTGGGACACCCACACAGGCCAAAGAATGAAGATGGATGAAAATAAATAAATAAGTAATAATAATAATAGAAAAAAACAATGAAAGAAGTCAAAATTAAAAAAAAAAAAAAAGCTATTTAAAAAATGTAAAGGCCAGAATCAGACTGTTTCAGTAGCAAATTCTAACAAACATTTAAAGAAGAATTAACAACGATCTTCTCAACAGCTCCTACAAAGTTTGCAAAAAACAACAAAAAAAGTAAAGTGTTTAGGTTAATGCCTGTCATAGAATAAGCACCATATAAGTCTGGGCTATTATTGCTGTTTGTTTACTATTACTACTATTATTATTGGGTTTCCCCGGTGGTTCAGAGGTAAATAATCTGCCTGCAATGCAGCAGATGCACGTTTGATTCCAGGGTCAGAAGGATCCCTTGGAGAAGGAAATGGCAACACACTCCACTATTCTTCCCTGGGAAATCTGACAGACAGCAGAGCCTGGTGGGCTACATTCCACGTGGTTGAAGAGTCGGACACGACTGAATGATTGAGAACATACACACTATTATTATCATACAGCAAAAGGCTATTTTCTCCTAAAAGTTCTTCAAACTAGACACTGAACAATCTACCCTTGCACAACAACCATTACTAAGATATTTTTAAATTACATTTCCAACACACTGCTTCTAGAGAAATCTACATTCCTTGCCAAATGGTGTGGCAACACTACACAAATTCTGGAGAGAGACTCAGACTCTAGAGTTGACTCCTAATTGCCACTCCATTGCTGTATTAGTCTTAGTCCTACAACTGACCTAACTGTGACTGCCTAAGTTTCTTCTTCTATAAAACAGGGATAGTAACGGCATACCCATTCTGCACTGAGTTGTAGTGAGGTATAAAGTATGTGTAAAATGTCTGGATGCACAGCAGGTGCAATAAGTATTTGCTATTACTAAATAAAAATTTGTAAAATAATAAGTTAATGTGTTGCTTATACACCATGTGCTATGATAAACACTTAGTAAACAGGAGTACATCAAAATCCTCACTGCACAGATGACAAGATTAAAAAGAGCTTGCAAAGGTAGAGTCAGTGACCTGTTATATTGCTATGAAATGGCAGAAATAGGATGCAAACCCAAGTATTTCAGGATACAAAGCCTCAGCTCTTTACTTTTCATAATGGATTCACCCCAACCCTTTTCTCTTCAGGGCTAGAGACAAACAGGCATAATCAAGCACAGCATTCTTCTCCCTGATCCCAGAAGTGGTTGTGTAATTTTCCTTTTCTGAACACAGCTCTCTGCAGTTACTATCAAGTTGGTGTGATGAATAAAATCAATCTGTCATCCTCGTTCTTTAAACTGTCTCTCATACAAAAAGAGGGAGAGTCTTGTTTAAGGAAGATAGCTTTTATTACTCTGTAATAAAACTATGATGAACCACAGGTAAAAACATTTTTACATGTAAGGTTACTTAGAGAAATATTTCATTCTCCTAGAGTACCAGGGTTCTACAAAGGCAAGCTGCCACGAAGAAAACCTAGTTTCAACCAGAACAACTTTGCTTTTTATCTGTTCCACCTGTAGAACAGATGTTTTTCATCAATTTTATCTAGGGGGGAAAAGGTTTCTAATGCTAAATATTGATACTAAAAAAAAGAGTATTCTTCTCTAAGATACCTGGAATTCACAAAGGTATTAAAACCCAGACTTTTAAAACACTGAAAAAATTTCACTTCTCTCTGATCAAGGAGAAAGTACTATTTACTGTGAATTAAATCAGAGTCAGTGAAATCTATTGGGTAACCTGGAGTATACTAGTTGAGCACATGACGCTCCAATTACTACAGTAAATACTAATAATTCCAATCAGAAGACTATGACTAAGACTAATTTGGTCACATCTCTAGTCCCTGTCCTTACTTAATTCCTCCTTCTAGTTACACTGGCTACTCTTTTGCACAACCTGGGGCTAAAAGCTGATTATGTTTAACCCCCAAAGACAGAAAACGGTTAAAATGGAAGGGTGGGGCATAATAAAGAGAAGGCCACCAGAAGAGGAATAACCATGCAGTGAAACTGTGGTCTGTGGAAGTATTTGTCAAATATTACAGCCATCCTAGCGAACTTCACCCAGAGCTAGAAAGTACTTATGGACAACAATTATGAGAAGGCCTTGAGGTGGCTTAACTATAACTCTTGAAATAAAAAAAAAATAGGGGAACAGTTAAAAGTATTGTGCAATATAAAAACTCAGTGGAATATTACATAACCAATAACTAAAAATATTATGAGGCAACAAGGGAGAGCTTTCATGAGATTTTGAATACTTTATGTCATAAAACAGTTCTTCATACAACTATGTAGAACGTGAACATACAGAATAAGATATGTAGTACTGAAGTCAAAAGCCAGGGTGGTGAGTGAAAATTTTTCCTTCTTTAAAAATTCCATGGGGCTTCCCTGGTACTTCAGTGGGTAAAGAGTCCACCTTGCAGTGCAAGGGGCACTGGTTCAATCCTTGGCCTGGGAAGATCCTACATGCCGATGAACGGCTGGGCCAGTGTGTTCAATTATGAGCCAGCGTTCTGGAGCGCATGTGCCTGGAGTCAGTGCTCTAAAACGAGAGAGGCCACTGAGATGGGAGGCCCACATATGAAATATGGATGAAAAATAAACAATGACATAGAGGCAAAAAAAGGGAAAAAATCCTTTACAAAAAAAAAAAAAAGAAAAAAAAGCCTTCACCCAAAAAAAAAAAAAAAAATCTCCCCAAAAGCAGTACAGGCTCAGAGAAGAGATACCAAGAGAGAGAAAGACAAAGACTCGGGACAGATGGAAATCCACACAAAAATTTAGAAATACTCAAATATTCAAAGAGAGTAGGATGAGTAGGAAACTCAATGAATGATGGGTACACAAACCCAGAGAGACAGGTTGAGATTCACAGAAGAAGTAACCAAGAGATAAACAGGTGGATAAATACTCAAATTAAAGAAGAAAAATAAATTTGAGGTGGCACCATAGACAAGAGTGGGACAGAAACCTAGAGACAGAAAGACAGAGACCAAGGGGACCTCACTGGTGGTCCAGTGGTTAAGAATCCACTTTCTAACCTATACTGTTATATGTGGAAAAGATAGCTAGTGTCATAGTGCTAAGGGAATAGGAGTGCTTACAATGGCTTGGGGCGAAGGTCTGGAGGGGTGGGATGGGGGGATCTGGGCGGGTGGGGACCATGGATATGCATATGACCGATCTGGGAACATACATGTCTGTGAACAACAAAACTCTGTAAAACCTTTAAAATAAAGAATTAAAAAAAAAAAAGAGAATCCACTTTCTACTGCAGGAAAAAGGGGTTCCATCCCTGGTTGGGAAACTAAGATCCCATGTACGTTAGGCAACTAAGCCTGCGTCCCACAACTACTAAGACCAAGAGCCACAACAAGACAGAAACCTCTGTGCAGAACCAATAACTAAAAATATTATGAGGCAACAAGGGAGAGCTTTCATGAGATTTTGAATACTTTATGTCATAAAACAGTTCTTCATACAACTATGTAGAACGTGAACATACAGAATAAGATATGTAGTACTGAAGTCAAAAGCCAGGGTGGTGAGTGAAAATTTTTCCTTCTTTAAAAATTCCATGGGGCTTCCCTGGTACTTCAGTGGGTAAAGAGTCCACCTTGCAGTGCAAGGGGCACTGGTTCAATCCTTGGCCTGGGAAGATCCTACATGCCGATGAACGGCTGGGCCAGTGTGTTCAATTATGAGCCAGCGTTCTGGAGCGCATGTGCCTGGAGTCAGTGCTCTAAAACGAGAGAGGCCACTGAGATGGGAGGCCCACATATGAAATATGGATGAAAAATAAACAATGACATAGAGGCAAAAAAAGGGAAAAAATCCTTTACAAAAAAAAAAAAAAAGAAAAAAAAGCCTTCACCCAAAAAAAAAAAAAAAAATCTCCCCAAAAGCAGTACAGGCTCAGAGAAGAGATACCAAGAGAGAGAAAGACAAAGACTCGGGACAGATGGAAATCCACACAAAAATTTAGAAATACTCAAATATTCAAAGAGAGTAGGATGAGTAGGAAACTCAATGAATGATGGGTACACAAACCCAGAGAGACAGGTTGAGATTCACAGAAGAAGTAACCAAGAGATAAACAGGTGGATAAATACTCAAATTAAAGAAGAAAAATAAATTTGAGGTGGCACCATAGACAAGAGTGGGACAGAAACCTAGAGACAGAAAGACAGAGACCAAGGGGACCTCACTGGTGGTCCAGTGGTTAAGAATCCACTTTCTAACCTATACTGTTATATGTGGAAAAGATAGCTAGTGTCATAGTGCTAAGGGAATAGGAGTGCTTACAATGGCTTGGGGCGAAGGTCTGGAGGGGTGGGATGGGGGGATCTGGGCGGGTGGGGACCATGGATATGCATATGACCGATCTGGGAACATACATGTCTGTGAACAACAAAACTCTGTAAAACCTTTAAAATAAAGAATTAAAAAAAAAAAAGAGAATCCACTTTCTACTGCAGGAAAAAGGGGTTCCATCCCTGGCTGGGAAACTAAGATCCCATGTACGTTAGGCAACTAAGCCTGCGTCCCACAACTACTAAGACCAAGAGCCACAACAAGACAGAAACCTCTGTGCAGAACAAAGATCAACTAAGACCTAACACAGCCAAATAAATAAATAAACATTTTAAAGAGAGAGAGAGAGAGAGAGAGAGAGAACTGGAGGCTAAAGAGAAACTCATATTAAAGAAAAGGAAAGAAATAAGGAGATCAAGAGCCAGAGTGAAAGGGCCAGAAACCCAGAATGTGAACAGAGATTGAAACAAAAGGAGACAAAAAGCTTTAGAAGAAAAGACTTGATTGAAAGTGATGGAGGAGTGGCCTTCCTTGATGGTTCAGTGGCTAAGTTTCCAGGCTTCCAATGTAGAGAATCCAGGTTCATGCTGCCAATAAGAGGTTCCTCTGATCAGAGTTCCCCTGCTACAATTAGGATTGTGCATGTAGCAACTAAAAGATTCCACATACCGCAACTAAAGATCCTGCATGCCATGATTAAAGATCCATATGTCATAAGTAAGATTTGGTGCAACCAAATGAATAAATAATTAAATTATTTTTTAAAGAAATGAGATAAAGGGAAAGAGAATCAGAGATGATGAGAGGATTACAAAGTATTTCCATTCACGCTTAAACATATACATGGAAGATAACCAAGAATTTCATGTCGGGGCTTCCCTGGTGGTCCAGTGGGTAAAGAGACCATCTTGCAGTGCAAGCGGCAGCAGTTTGATCCCCGGCCCGGGAGGATCCCACGTGCCACGGAGCGGCTGGACCAGTGTGTCCAACTGGGACCCAGTGCTCTGCAACAGAAGAGGCTGCTGTGATGTGAGGCAACACTCTATGTAATAGCTAGATCATGGAAGCAACCTAGATGTCCACTGACAAACGAATGGATAAAGAAGCTCTAGTACATATTTACAATGGAGTACTTCTCAGTTGCAAAAAGAAATAGAGAAGATTCAGTTCTAATGAGATGGATGAAACTAGAATCTATTATACAAAGTGAAGTAAGTCAAAAAGAGAAGGACAAATACAGTATACTAACACATATATATGGAACCTAGTAAGCTGTTACTGATAAATACACACACAGAGCACTGATGCAAAAACAGTCATAGAGAACAGACTTATGGACATTGGGGAGAGGGAAAAGTGGGTGACAGATATGGAAAGAGCAACACAGAACTCTGTACTACCTTATGTAATACAGATAACTTTTATCAATGTGCTGTGGGTCTAAGGGATCATACATGGGGGCTATGCCACAGCCTGGAGGGGTGAAATGGGATATACATATGACTAATCTGGAATTATACATATCTGTAAACAAAACTGTAAAATCAGAAAAGCAAAATAAAAAAAGTACACATTGAAAGAAAAAAAGAGTCCCATCACCACCACCACCACTTAAGTCATACATCTATGTGTCTATGGGGCATCTCTATTTGCATATCTGACAGCCATTTCAAACTACTGGGTTAACATTTCCTCCCCCTAAATTCTTCTAACAGATACACATATTATAGTCCATGGGGTTACAAAAGAATCAGACATGACTTAGAGACTAAACAACAAATGCTTCTGGTGGAAAAATGCCTACCTGATATTCTTTCTGTTCTTTTAATATATATGCTAATATTTGATTTAGCTCAGAACTTATGAGTTATGAATTTTCAACAATGAAAAAAGACCCTCTTTTAATTGTGAATAGCCAAGTCTTTTGATCCCAAAGTGAATTCTTCTCTGTTGGAGATCAAGACTCCAACATCGTTCACAGTAACTTACTGTCATCTATCACTTATCACTAACGACAAATATCACTTCATTAGGGCTTCACTAGTGGCTAAGTAGTAAAGAATCAACCTGTTAATGTACCAGGTTCAATTCTTGGGTTGGGAAGATGCCCTGGAAAAGGAAATGGTAACCCACTCCAGTATTCTTGCCTAGAGAATCCCATGGATTCTCCCATGGATAGAGGAGCCTGCCAGGCTATAGTCCATGGGGTTGCAAAAGAGATGGACACAACTTAGCTTATAAACAAGAACAATCATTTATTTCATTAACATTTTCCTGATATAACTAATGATATTCAATGATTATATCTTGGGGTTAGAAACACTAGGACATGTGTTTTGGAATTCTTCCATTCAATGAGCAACACTGTTTCAAGGGGAGGAGTGGATAGAAACTTTTTCTAGAAGAGCAACAAGTCCATCACAATATTCAGTATACACATTCTGTAACACCTACCTTTTCACCACTTGAGTAGAAGAAATAACGCAATCGGACTATGTTACAGTGATCTAGCTTCCTCATGATTTGGAGCTCTCGGTTCTGAAAAGGAAACACATGAAAATATTTTTTAAAGAATAACTGCTATTCATATTGACTGAGATGCTCCTGAAATAACATTAAGCACTTCAAAGAATAGGTTACAGATATGTTACTAAGAAGTGTCACCTACATGGACAGTGAACATATGGACATTGTTGGGAAGGAACAGAGAGTGGGAGGCGTAAAGGAAGTAGCATGAATGCCTGTACTATCATAAGTGAAGAAAATAGCTCTAGTCATTGCTATGTGAGAAAAGGGGATCCTTCAGGGGTGCTGTGTGATGGTTGGGAGGGGTGGGAAGGGGGGGATATACACGTGACTGATCTGGGAACACGCATGTCTGTAAACAACAAAACTCTGTAAAAGTTTAAAAGTAAAATAAAGGTTTAAAAAAAAAAAAAGTGTCACCTATAGACCAGTCTATGACTATTGCTCTGCAGTAAGATAAATATAGAAATTGAGAATAAGTGTCCAGTATCTTTTATTGGCATTTGAAAGAATAATTTTATATCTATGAATCTTATAATTAAAAGTGGAAGTTCAAGGCTTTGTTCCCGGTGGGTAAGGACACCGCCCTGCAGTGCAAGGGGAGCCAGTTCGATTCCTGGCCTGAAAAGATACCACATGCCACAGAGTGGCTGGACCAGTGTGCCCAACTACTGAGCCAGAGCTCTGGAGCACATGCACCCAGAGCCGGTGCTCTACAGTAAGAGAGGCCACTGTGATGGGAGGCCCACACAGGTCAAAGAACAAAGAAGGATGAAAATAAATAAATGAAACACCAATAGAAGTTCCCCTCCAAAAAAACTGGAGGTTTAAAAATAAAAAAAATATTTAAAAAAAAGTGGAGGTTCATGTTGATGTTGGGCAGTAAACAACTCAGCTCTGTAAAGCAATTATTCTTCAATTTAAAAAAAAGTAGAGCCTATATTTTCTTAAGTTTCACTTGTCTCAAAATTCATTTTTATTTTATAAAAATTTCATTCTTCAATGAACTGGTAATTTTGGGGAGGGGGGTCACTTCTATTGGTCTTTCATTTATTTATCTTTGTTCTTTGGCCTGTGTGGGCCTCCCATCGCAGTGGCCTCTCTCACTGCAGAGCACCGGCTCTGGGCGCATGTGCCCTAGAGCTCTGGCTTGGGAGCTAGACACATCAGTCCAACCACTCCATGGCACGTGGGATCTTCCCAGGCAAGGGATCGAACTGGCACCCCTTGCACTGCAAGGCGGTGTCCTTACCCACTGGACCACGAGGGAAGCCCTGAACTGGTAATTTTTGAAACTGGTACTTCACTACAAATATCTTGAGGAGGACAGTATGTTAAGAGACAACTGAAATGTGCTATCATTATTATAATTTTTTTGCAACTATAATAAAAATCAAACTTTTCATCATGCAAATGAATTTGAGAGCAAAGAAAACTCTCATGTGTCCTACTGTTTTCCAAAATGCAGTGAAAATTTTGAGAGTTAGCCCATGAGAAGGGCTCAGTTGCTAGAGTTAAAATAGGACATACCAGAAATCGCACAGTCCTAAAAATTTATAGATCACACAAATAATTTCCCCTTTGAAGAGTTTCAAAGTTAGGCTTCAAGAAAATAAAACGTTATAAATAATATGACGACTCCCCAACACTGCAACATCAATTTTACGGTAATAAATTTGAGAAGTACATATATATTAATAAAGAAGTTAAATTCCGAAAATATACTTAACTGTCAGAAATCTAGTTAATAAAGTCTAAAATACATAACAGAAAAGGAACAACAACATACTTGCTAAATGGACGAAAATATAAAATTTCAGTTCGAGTGATGATTTAGAATAGTCACAGTCATAAAGTATTTTACCAGGGAATCTGGAAGGTAAATGCTGTTACAATTAGAAAACAAGGCTAAAATAAAGAGGGGTTTCAGATGTATTACAGAGCAAGGGCCTAACAAGCAGAACTGTCTCAGAGCAGAGTAGGCTCCAGTTCTTAGAAGACGGTAGCAGAAATAAACAAATGTTCCTAGTCCTCTAGAAACTTTCAATAGACTCTATGATGGTTCTAGAATTTCCCCTAAAAGGAAATAAACTCAAGACGACTCTCCTTCTGTCTCTTTAAACTGACTGGGCTTATGTATACAGTGATACTTAAAATACTTTCATAAAACATCAATCTTTCATTCCATTACTTGTTATAAAATGTTTATAGCTGAAGCAATGAACAGGAACTCAATACAATACAGTACACTTGCTTTAACAAGGATAATACCTAGTATTAGACTCTGAGTTCTATTACAGAGAACACTGAAAATTGTACAAATTTCAAAACTGTCCACTTTACATCCCAAATTGAAGCTATTTTCTGAAGTGTGTCTATACTTTGCCAATTCACATCTAGTTACTTAGGTTTATGGGACAACTGCTAGAAAGTTAAGACTCTTCTCAGATACTAAGGAGTAAAGAATCTACCTGCAGGGCAAGTGTTGCAGCAGACGCACACTCAATCCCTGGGTTGGGAAGATCCCTGGAAGAGGGCATGGCAACCCACTCCAGTATTCCTGTCTGGAGAATCCCACGGACAGAGGAGCCTGGCAGGCTACAGTCCTTAGGGTTGCAGAGAGTCAGACACAACTGAAGCGACTGAGCCCACACTATGCATATGATCTTTCATTAAAAGAATGTATAAGTGAATATAGCACAGTCCTAAAATTTATAGATCACACAAATAATTTCCCCTTTGAAGAGTTTCAAAGTTAGGCTTCAAGAAAATAAAACGTTATAAATAATATGACGACTCCCCAACACTGCAACATCAATTTTACGGTAATAAATTTGAGAAGTACATATATATTAATAAAGAAGTTAAATTCCGAAAATATACTTAACTGTCAGAAATCTAGTTAATAAAGTCTAAAATACATAACAGAAAAGGAACAACAACATACTTGCTAAATGGACGAAAATATAAAATTTCAGTTCGAGTGATGATTTAGAATAGTCACAGTCATAAAGTATTTTACCAGGGAATCTGGAAGGTAAATGCTGTTACAATTAGAAAACAAGGCTAAAATAAAGAGGGGTTTCAGATGTATTACAGAGCAAGGGCCTAACAAGCAGAACTGTCTCAGAGCAGAGTAGGCTCCAGTTCTTAGAAGACGGTAGCAGAAATAAACAAATGTTCCTAGTCCTCTAGAAACTTTCAATAGACTCTATGATGGTTCTAGAATTTCCCCTAAAAGGAAATAAACTCAAGACGACTCTCCTTCTGTCTCTTTAAACTGACTGGGCTTATGTATACAGTGATACTTAAAATACTTTCATAAAACATCAATCTTTCATTCCATTACTTGTTATAAAATGTTTATAGCTGAAGCAAAGAACAGGAACTCAATACAATACAGTACACTTGCTTTAACAAGGATAATACCTAGTATTAGACTCTGAGTTCTATTACAGAGAACACTGAAAATTGTACAAATTTCAAAACTGTCCACTTTACATCCCAAATTGAAGCTATTTTCTGAAGTGTGTCTATACTTTGCCAATTCACATCTAGTTACTTAGGTTTATGGGACAACTGCTAGAAAGTTAAGACTCTTCTCAGATACTAAGGAGTAAAGAATCTACCTGCAGGGCAAGTGTTGCAGCAGACGCACACTCAATCCCTGGGTTGGGAAGATCCCTGGAAGAGGGCATGGCAACCCACTCCAGTATTCCTGTCTGGAGAATCCCACGGACAGAGGAGCCTGGCAGGCTACAGTCCTTAGGGTTGCAGAGAGTCAGACACAACTGAAGCGACTGAGCCCACACTATGCATATGATCTTTCATTAAAAAGAATGTATAAGTGATATAAGTATATGGACCTAAATATTTATCTACCCTTACTTCCTGCTCATATTCTACTATATTTGAAAGGAGGCTTAGATTTTCTCATTCTAAAATTCCCTAAAAGACTCAAAATAAAAGTTTTGTAGAAGCAATTTTTAAAAGTATCTATCAAGCCAATATAAGACAAAGTTTATGCCTGAGATGCATTTAATACACAACTATCCCAAGCCTTAACTGTTTTTCCCAACTCATTCTTTATTAGTACACGAATGACACACTAAATCCATAGGGGAAAAAAAAAACTATTATTCTACAAATAGAGTGTACCTCTTTTGTGCCAAACATCATTCACAGTATTAAGGATATGGCAACGAAAAAGAATGACAAAGTTCTTATCCTCATGAAACTTTCAATCTATGGAGGACTAAACAATATATTTTCAACATAAAGGAGGAATAAACAATATATTTTCAATATAAAGGAGTGAACAACATATTTTCATGTAAAGTGAAAGGCCAGATTATGATAGAGAAAAGGGGCTTTTATTTTAGATAGAGAAGCCAGAGCAGATCTCACAAAAAAAGTAAGATGTAAAGATAAATCTGAATGATATGAAGATGAGAACCATGCGAGATTATAGGGAAAAGCACTACAGTTACAGGAAACTTCAAACATAAATGCCCAGAGGGGGGCTTGACATATTCAAAAACAGCTGGAAGAATAATGTGATTGCACCATGTTGAGTAAAGGAAGCGGTAGAAAACAAGTACAGAGAAACAGGGAGGAATGTATGTCATATAAACTCAAAGTACAGTAAGAAACTGAATTTTACACTAAATGTAAAGGAAAGCCAGTGAGGCCAAGCAAATGACACAATCTTATCTACCTTTTTAAATGATCATTCCAAAAACTAAAAAAAAATTTGGGGGAGAAAGTGAATCACGAGTTCTGTTTGAAATCCGAATAGGAGACCTAAGTAAAATATTGAAGCTTAAGGTAGAAGACTGGGCTGGAGATCTGTGTCTGGGACAAAGCAAGAGGACCTAAAAAAATCACCGAGGAAAGAAGCTTAGACAACTACATAAATATATTCACATAACTTTACCTATCTACCCACCTATCCAGTTATCTATCCACCCATTCACAAATATAAAAAGGAGTAAATCAAGTGGAGTAATCAATAATGTCGGATGAAAAAAAAGAGGCCTTAGAGGCCAAGTAAAATAAGTTCTCAGAAAAAGACAGTGACCATTTATATCAAAAGTTGCTGAATGACTAAGATGAAAACAGAAGACAAATGCATATGGTAAATGCAGGATGTTAGTGACTCTTACAATGTGATTTCTGTGGTGACAAAAGTCTGACTAGAGTAAATTAAATTAAGGTTGGGAGACTCAGGGAAAGAATTAGTAAGTCAAAGGTCAAAAAGAAATGAGATTTTCAGCTCTAGTAGAATGAAGAGCTTCAGCAAATTCTCCCCGAAAAACATATAAAAAGTACTGCATTGTAGAAAACAATCATTTCAGGGCTTTGGAAACCAACCAAAAGCAAAAACAAATCAAGAAGCATTTATTCAAGAAATACAGATAAGATACTGGAGTTAGGACAGTGGGGGCTGGTGACCCTCCTGCTAAGGAATACTACCTTTCCCCACAATCACCTCTCAGCTCAGCCCATAGCTCTGCTACAGTGAGGATACACCATGGTGTGGGGAAAATGACAGACTGGCAAAACATTAAGAAATACAACAAGGAGAGGCTAATTTCCATTTTCTCTTGGAAATGAGAGAGACTAAATAAACTCTCCACATATCTCTGTGTTGACTTATAGGCTATGCACATATGCATGGGAGATTCAAGAGGGCCTCGGAGAAAGTAGAAGCTGAGGCCAACATCAAAACTGCTTGAATTTCAAACGTCTTCCCCAACCCATTTACAGAATCATCGAAGACATGATGGAAGCTTTATAAACTCAAAGTACTTGAACACGATCTCTAAACTAGTAACTGGCTGGCCACTAAGCCATGCAGACCAGGAGTCAAATCCTAAGAAATCAGGCTAAAAAATGAAAATCTGAACAAAAATTTAACAAAGAATTAAGGGTCTTCAAGAGGTAAGAATCTATGAATTAGAATCAAGTAAGTCACAAAAAAAGAAAGAAAACCCCCAAAACAACAAGTTTCAGGAGGATAAAAAAAAAAAAAAAAGTTAAGAGAACCCAGAGTTACTACAATAAGTTATCTAAAATTTCCCACGATCTAAAAGATTTTAACTCATGCAAACAATAGGAAAAGTTGACCTACACTCAGGTTAAAAAAGAAAAGGAACCAATAGAAACTGACTCTGGATCTCTATTGGATTGAGCAGACAAGAATAAAAAGCTGGGCTTCCCCTGGTGGTTCAGTGGGTAAGGACACCGCCTTGCAGTGCAAGGGGCGCCGGAAGATCCCACGTGCCACGGAGTGGCTGGACCGATGTGTCCAATTACCGAGCCGGAGCTCTGGAGCACATGCGCCCAGAGCCAGCGCTCTGCAACAACAGACACCACCGCGATGGGAGGCTCACAGGAGTCAAAGAACAAAGACGGATGAAAATAGAGAAATGAAAGACCAATAGAAGTGGCCCGCCCGCTCCCCTCCCTCCCCAACCCCAAAATAAATAAATAAATAAATCTTTAAAAAAAAAAAGAATAAAAAGCTGCTAGTATGTTCAAAGGCTGTTAAGCTTCTTGACACTGGCCATGACAATGACTTTCTACATTTGACAGCCAAAAATCAATCAATTAATTAAAAAACATGAGAGATACAGAAACCCAAGAGCAGGAATGGCAGGAGCAATTCCAATCAAATGAAAAACTACAAAAATATGATTAAGCATACAATCAAAGGCAGAACTGTCAGGCTGGATAAGAAAAAGACGCAGCTCCAACTATATTCTTTCTATAACAGGCAAGCTCTAGATTCAGATTTAAAAACAGCTTGAGCATTAAAAATATGGGGAAACATACACAATGCAAACAGCAACAAATGCGATATGGAGTGGCAATGTTATTAGTAGACAAAGTAAACTTTAAGTGAGCTAGAAATATTCCTACAAGATAAAACCTAAATCATTTCATAATCTAGTCACTCAATCTTCATAATCCAATCAACTCAATCTTATCCTCCACTCAAGGCCAATGTGATCATTACCAGACCCTCCTCTTCACTCTTTTTGAGTATATTATTTTCTTTCCAATTCTAAGCTACTCATCACACTTTGAGTCACTGAATGTCTCTATCCTCCCGCCCTCCTACATACATTCTACCCATCCTGTAAATTCCTATTAAGCTCCCATCTCTTTCACAAAGTCATCAACAGCTGCCCCCCAAACACACTAATCTTTTCCAATGTCTAAATTCCTAGTACCTAAGAATTGTTTTGGAATTTATTGTATATTCTCTTGGCTTTGTTTTACTTTAGAACCATATTTCAATGCCATTATATAACACATTGCTTTTTAAAAAATAGCTTATAAAAACCTCCAGAAAATCACCGGAGACAAACACACAGTTGCCCAAATAACTTACTATGTACCTTTAGAGCAAAATACAAATTTTTCTCTATCTATTAATATATCATTCAGAGGGCTCTCAAAGCCTGGCCAAATCTACCTTACTTTCGAGACAATGGAGTAGCTAGGGCTTGGTCTCTCACCACTTTTCAGCTATCCCAATTATCTCTTCCAGTGTCAGGGCTTAAAAAGGCTGATGACTCCCAATGTTATGCTGCCAGACCAAATCAGATCTCTCCTATGTACTCCAGAATCTTGTAACTAACTGCCTACCTGATAATTCTTCTAAAGTAAACCTTAATTTGACCTATCACGAGCAAAATTCCTCACCTTCCTAAAACCTTCACCCCTCATTGCTGGCAGGAGCAATTCCAATCAAATGAAAAACTACAAAAATATGATTAAGCATACAATCAAAGGCAGAACTGTCAGGCTGGATAAGAAAAAGACGCAGCTCCAACTATATTCTTTCTATAACAGGCAAGCTCTAGATTCAGATTTAAAAACAGCTTGAGCATTAAAAATATGGGGAAACATACACAATGCAAACAGCAACAAATGCGATATGGAGTGGCAATGTTATTAGTAGACAAAGTAAACTTTAAGTGAGCTAGAAATATTCCTACAAGATAAAACCTAAATCATTTCATAATCTAGTCACTCAATCTTCATAATCCAATCAACTCAATCTTATCCTCCACTCAAGGCCAATGTGATCATTACCAGACCCTCCTCTTCACTCTTTTTGAGTATATTATTTTCTTTCCAATTCTAAGCTACTCATCACACTTTGAGTCACTGAATGTCTCTATCCTCCCGCCCTCCTACATACATTCTACCCATCCTGTAAATTCCTATTAAGCTCCCATCTCTTTCACAAAGTCATCAACAGCTGCCCCCAATCACACTAATCTTTTCCAATGTCTAAATTCCTAGTACCTAAGAATTGTTTTGGAATTTATTGTATATTCTCTTGGCTTTGTTTTACTTTAGAACCATATTTCAATGCCATTATATAACACATTGCTTTTTAAAAAATAGCTTATAAAAACCTCCAGAAAATCACCGGAGACAAACACACAGTTGCCCAAATAACTTACTATGTACCTTTAGAGCAAAATACAAATTTTTCTCTATCTATTAATATATCATTCAGAGGGCTCTCAAAGCCTGGCCAAATCTACCTTACTTTCGAGACAATGGAGTAGCTAGGGCTTGGCCTCTCACCACTTTTCAGCTATCCCAATTATCTCTTCCAGTGTCAGGGCTTAAAAAGGCTGATGACTCCCAATGTTATGCTGCCAGACCAAATCAGATCTCTCCTATGTACTCCAGAATCTTGTAACTAACTGCCTACCTGATAATTCTTCTAAAGTAAACCTTAATTTGACCTATCACGAGCAAAATTCCTCACCTTCCTAAAACCCATTTCAAGCACAGTCTCCAGGTCTTGATTGTTGACAATTCTACTGTTCTAGCTGTACATGTCCAAAAATTTGAAGTCTTGATTCCTCTTTCTCTCTGATCTCACCTTCAATTTGTCAAGAAATACTGTTGGCTTCCCCCACAAAATATATCCAAGATCACAGCAATTGTACTCTGAAGCATTTAATAGAAATGGAAGTTTACATTAACACAAAAACCCTGCAACTGCATACTCAAAGCTTTATTCAGTACCTATTAACTGTGGTAAATCCATACTACAGAATGCCTGTTAGTAATAAAAAGGGGAGGGGGGGGGAATGAATAATACAACAGCTTTGATGACTATCCAGAGAACTGTGCTAAGCAAATAAAGCCAATCTTAAAAGGCTACATGATATGTAAGGTATCATTTATATAGCTTTCTTGAAATAACAATATTACAGAAAAGGGAAACAGGTTACTGATTGTTGAAATGGGTTAAGTTAGAGGCTGGGAATAAAGAGATGGTGGGGAAAGAAATGAATATGACTATAAAAGGGAAAAAGAGGGTCCTTGGTGGAACTGTTCCATTTCTCAACTATGGTAGTAAATACACAAAACCTACACATACAGTACCACTGCACTCATTTCACATACTAGGAAAGTAATGCTCAAAATCCTTTAAGCAAATGAAAAATAATAAAGAAAAAAAGAAAAAAAATCCTTCAAGCTAGGCTTCAACAGTACATGAACTTCCAGATGTACAAGCTAGATTTAGAAAATGTACAGGAACCAGAGATGAAATTCCCAACATCTGTTGGATCATAGAAAGAGCAAGGGAATTCCAGAAAAACGTCTGCTTCATTGACTACACTAATGCTTTGACTGTGTGGATCACAAAAAAACTGTGGAAAATTCTTAATGAGATGGGAATACCAGACTACTGTTCCTAACTCTTGTAACTAACTGCCTACCTGATAATTCTTCTAAAGTAAACCTTAATTTGACCTATCACGAGCAAAATTCCTCACCTTCCTAAAACCCATTTCAAGCACAGTCTCCAGGTCTTGATTGTTGACAATTCTACTGTTCTAGCTGTACATGCCCAAAAATTTGAAGTCTTGATTCCTCTTTCTCTCTGATCTCACCTTCAATTTGTCAAGAAATATTGTTGGCTTCCCCCACAAAATATATCCAAGATCACAGCAATTGTACTCTGAAGCATTTAATAGAAATGGAAGTTTACATTAACACAAAAACCCTGCAACTGCATACTCAAAGCTTTATTCAGTACCTATTAACTGTGGTAAATCCATACTACAGAATGCCTGTTAGTAATAAAAAGGGGAGGGGGGGGGAATGAATAATACAACAGCTTTGATGACTATCCAGAGAACTGTGCTAAGCAAATAAAGCCAATCTTAAAAGGCTACATGATATGTAAGGTATCATTTATATAGCTTTCTTGAAATAACAATATTACAGAAAAGGGAAACAGGTTACTGATTGTTGAAATGGGTTAAGTTAGAGGCTGGGAATAAAGAGATGGTGGGGAAAGAAATGAATATGACTATAAAAGGGAAAAAGAGGGTCCTTGGTGGAACTGTTCCATTTCTCAACTATGGTAGTAAATACACAAAACCTACACATACAGTACCACTGCACTCATTTCACATACTAGGAAAGTAATGCTCAAAATCCTTTAAGCAAATGAAAAATAATAAAGAAAAAAAGAAAAAAAATCCTTCAAGCTAGGCTTCAACAGTACATGAACTTCCAGATGTACAAGCTAGATTTAGAAAATGTACAGGAACCAGAGATGAAATTCCCAACATCTGTTGGATCATAGAAAGAGCAAGGGAATTCCAGAAAAACGTCTGCTTCATTGACTACACTAATGCTTTGACTGTGTGGATCACAAAAAAACTGTGGAAAATTCTTAATGAGATGGGAATACCAGACTACTGTTCCTAACTCTTGTGAAACCTGTATTCAGGACAAGATACAACAGTTAGAACCAGACATGGAACAATGAACTGATTCTAAATTGGGAAAGGAGTACGTCAAGACTGTATATTGTCACCTTGCTTTACTTAACTTACATGCAGAGTACGTCATGTGAAATGCCAGGCTGGATGAAGCACAGGCTGGAATCAAGATTGCCAGGAGAAATATCAATAACCTCAGATATGCAGATGACACCATTCTCACAGTGGAAAGCAAAGAGGAACTAAAGAGCCTCTTGATGAAGGTGAAAGAGGAGAGTGAAAAAGCTGGCCTAAAACTAAACATTCAGAAAATGAAGAGCTATGACAAACTAAGTGTATTCAAAAGCAGAGACATCACTTTGCCAACAAAAGTCTGTATAGTGAAAGCTATGGTTTTATCAGAAGTCACAAATGGATGTGAGAGTTGGACCATGAAGAAGACTGAGTACTGAAAAACTGACACTTTCAAACTGTGGTGTTGGAGAAGACTCATGAGAGTCCCTTGAACTGTAAGGAGATCAAAGTAGTCAATCCTAAAGGAAATCAACCCTGAACCCTCATTGGAAGGAATGATTGGAAGGAAGGAGAAGGGGACAACAGAGGACAAGATGTTTGGATGGCATCACTGAATAAATGGACACAAGCAAGCTCCAGGAGATGATGAAGGACAGGGAGGCCTGGCATGCTGCAGTCCAGGGTTTGCTAAGAGTCAAGACATGACCGAGCGACTGAACTGAACACATGATAAAATTGGGTATAATTAAATACAAAGACATACATAAACAGATACATACAAAGTAGTATAAGAAAATATGGAGAAATATGAACAAGACTGGTAGATAATACTAGTATCAATATCCTGGCAGATACTATACTATAGTTTTGCAAGATGTTATCACTAAGGAAAGCTGGGAAAAGTATACATGGGATCTCCCGGCACTGAATTGTATTAATTGCATGGTTATCTACAATTAACTCAATGTAAAAACTACTTACATGTGTGTGTATGAATGTGTGTGTATCTCCAGGATTTGATCATTTCTCAACATCCCTAGTACAAGTTTGTTTTGGGTCTTCTGCCAAAATTACTAAATAACTTCCTACTTTCAACTTCCCCTGTTCACCTTCCATATGCTAAACAAAGTAGGCAAAGAGATCTTACATTCTAAAATGTAAATCAGGGGGTTTCTCTGGAGGTCTATTGGTTTAGAATCTGCCTGTCATTGCAGGACACACAGATTCAATCCCTAATCTGGGAATATTCCACATGCCATGAGGCAATTAAGATCATACATCACAACTACTGAGCACATGCTCTAGAGCCCACAAGCTGTAACTACTGAAGCCTGCACACCTAGAGACTGTGCTTGCTCTGCAATGAGAGAAGCCGCCAAAATGAAAAGCCCATGCACTGCAACTGGAGAGTAGGCCCTGGTCACCACACCTAGAGAAAGCCCAAGCACAGGAGCAAACACCCAGCGAAGCCAAAAAATAAACATAAACTAATTAATTTGAAAAGATATGTAAGTCAGATAATGGTATCTCTCTGATTAAAATCTCCAATAGTTCCCCACTTTGAATGGAGTGAAAGCCAAAAATCCTTAATATGACTAAAACGCTGCTACCAATTGCCACTCCCCCATGCTCTCCACTATCCTCACTCAGTGACCTCATTACCTGATGCTCCTCAATCCTCATCTACCATACTAATCGTCTAGTTTCCCCTTTACTCAGGTTTTGACACAAGCAAGCTCCAGGAGATGATGAAGGACAGGGAGGCCTGGCATGCTGCAGTCCAGGGTTTGCTAAGAGTCAAGACATGACCGAGCGACTGAACTGAACACATGATAAAATTGGGTATAATTAAATACAAAGACATACATAAACAGATACATACAAAGTAGTATAAGAAAATATGGAGAAATATGAACAAGACTGGTAGATAATACTAGTATCAATATCCTGGCAGATACTATACTATAGTTTTGCAAGATGTTATCACTAAGGAAAGCTGGGAAAAGTATACATGGGATCTCCCGGCACTGAATTGTATTAATTGCATGGTTATCTACAATTAACTCAATATAAAAACTACTTACATGTGTGTGTATGAATGTGTGTGTATCTCCAGGATTTGATCATTTCTCAACATCCCTAGTACAAGTTTGTTTTGGGTCTTCTGCCAAAATTACTAAATAACTTCCTACTTTCAACTTCCCCTGTTCACCTTCCATATGCTAAACAAAGTAGGCAAAGAGATCTTACATTCTAAAATGTAAATCAGGGGGTTTCTCTGGAGGTCTATTGGTTTAGAATCTGCCTGTCATTGCAGGACACACAGATTCAATCCCTAATCTGGGAATATTCCACATGCCATGAGGCAATTAAGATCATACATCACAACTACTGAGCACATGCTCTAGAGCCCACAAGCTGTAACTACTGAAGCCTGCACACCTAGAGACTGTGCTTGCTCTGCAATGAGAGAAGCCGCCAAAATGAAAAGCCCATGCACTGCAACTGGAGAGTAGGCCCTGGTCACCACACCTAGAGAAAGCCCAAGCACAGGAGCAAACACCCAGCGAAGCCAAAAAATAAACATAAACTAATTAATTTGAAAAGATATGTAAGTCAGATAATGGTATCTCTCTGATTAAAATCTCCAATAGTTCCCCACTTTGAATGGAGTGAAAGCCAAAAATCCTTAATATGACTAAAACGCTGCTACCAATTGCCACTCCCCCATGCTCTCCACTATCCTCACTCAGTGACCTCATTACCTGATGCTCCCTCAATCCTCATCTACCATACTAATCGTCTAGCTGTTCCTCAGAGACTTCAGAAAGCCTGTCAGGTTTTGTATTTACTATTCCCTCTATTTGGAACCATCTTCTACTTAGTATTCTAATGTCTAGTCCCTTTCACCTACTTCACGTTTCCTCAAATGCTAGCCACATTGTTACACCTGAACCACTAACTCCAAGATTTCCTTTTCCTTTTTTCCTTCTCCAGGGCAACAAATCATTGAACACATTATATCTATTTCAGATATTTACTCATTATAGTCCAGCTTTCTCCATTAACAGGTTTTTGTATTGTCCATTGTTGTCTTACCCCCAACCGAAAACAAGGTTCAAGTCAGAAGAAGTACTAAATGATCAACTGCTGAATGATTTAAACTGATGACATAAAATAATACCTTAATGGACAAAAATTGATACATCACAACTGATGCATTTCATTGTAAGAAATGTCACTGCCAGTCAGAATAATGAAGGAGGAACTACAGAGATGAGTAAATTCTCCAATCATGAACCTCAACGCCACACAACACAAAGACTACTTCCCAATTCCGGAGAATAAAACTACGATATCTACCTACTCTAAAATTATTCACCAACTTATTATTCAAGATTAGACATAGTAAAGGGACCTATTCTCCAAGGGCAATAATACAGGCTTGAAAATAACCCCTCTTCAGCCAGGTCTTAGTCCATGAAATAGTATGCACATATTCCTTCACTGAGAATATACTCCTAAGTATACCAATGAAAGAACATACTTGTGTCAATGAAAGAATATTCTTAAGAATATATGTTGGGCTTCCCTGGTGGTCCAGTGGGTAAGGACACCGCCTTGCAGTGCAGGGGGTGCCATTTCAATCCCTGGCCTGGGAAGATCCCACGTGCCGCGGAGCGGCTGCACCAATGTGTTCAATTACTGAGCCGGAGCTCTGGAGCACATGCGCCCAGAGCCGGTGCTCTTCAACAAAAGAGGCCACTGTGATAGGAGGCCCACATGGGTCAAAAGAACAAAAGATGGATGAAAATGGATAAATGAAAGACCAACAAAAGTGGCCCGCCCGCCCGCTCCCCTCCCTCCCTATCCACCCCCACCAAAAAATTACTTCAGGATAATATATGGGAAAAATCTTCACATGAGAATAAAAAGTAGAACCTCACCTAAACAAAAAAAAAAAAAAAAAAAGAGTATATGTCAACAGAAGAACTCAGGAAGATATGATCACCTTAAGAAAGCCTTGCAAGATGAACTGATATCCATGGAATTTTCCAGGCAAGAATACCGCAGTGGGTTTCCATGCCCTCCTCCATGGGATCTTCCTGTCTCTTACATCGCCTACATTGATAGGCAGTTTTCTTCACTTGTGCCACCTGTGAAGCCCACCTGTTGTAAAAGAACCTACCAATTCAACTGAAAAGTCCTTGTGTTTAATTCTCTATCCTCACTCACCCATTTTGCTGCAATAAAGAAAAACCAAACAAACAAAAAAACAAGTTTTTCTATTCAGTATAAACTATCACCAACAGTCACGAACTACAGGGCAACGATCTGATAAAACTGTCCTCAATAAGTCCTGAAGTTCAGCTCAAACAGTGTCTATGAATATAAACCATGTAACCACAACTTTGAGGGAAATCCACAGCAAGATATCAACCATACAAATTAAGAACTCCCATATCTGATACCCAAATACAGGATCTGCTTAATAATTCACATTACAAACGTTTGTCTTGTCATTCTATATAGATGATAAGTTCCTTGAATGAGAATATACTCCTAAGTATACCAATGAAAGAACATACTTGTGTCAATGAAAGAATATTCTTAAGAATATATGTTGGGCTTCCCTGGTGGTCCAGTGGGTAAGGACACCGCCTTGCAGTGCAGGGGGTGCCATTTCAATCCCTGGCCTGGGAAGATCCCACGTGCCGCGGAGCGGCTGCACCAATGTGTTCAATTACTGAGCCGGAGCTCTGGAGCACATGCGCCCAGAGCCGGTGCTCTTCAACAAAAGAGGCCACTGTGATAGGAGGCCCACATGGGTCAAAAGAACAAAAGATGGATGAAAATGGATAAATGAAAGACCAACAAAAGTGGCCCGCCCCCCCTCCCTCCCTCCCTATCCACCCCCACCAAAAAATTACTTCAGGATAATATATGGGAAAAATCTTCACATGAGAATAAAAAGTAGAACCTCACCTAAACAAAAAAAAAAAAAAAAAAGAGTATATGTCAACAGAAGAACTCAGGAAGATATGATCACCTTAAGAAAGCCTTGCAAGATGAACTGATATCCATGGAATTTTCCAGGCAAGAATACCGCAGTGGGTTTCCATGCCCTCCTCCATGGGATCTTCCTGTCTCTTACATCGCCTACATTGATAGGCAGTTTTCTTCACTTGTGCCACCTGTGAAGCCCACCTGTTGTAAAAGAACCTACCAATTCAACTGAAAAGTCCTTGTGTTTAATTCTCTATCCTCACTCACCCATTTTGCTGCAATAAAGAAAAACCAAACAAACAAAAAAACAAGTTTTTCTATTCAGTATAAACTATCACCAACAGTCACGAACTACAGGGCAACGATCTGATAAAACTGCCCTCAATAAGTCCTGAAGTTCAGCTCAAACAGTGTCTATGAATATAAACCATGTAACCACAACTTTGAGGGAAATCCACAGCAAGATATCAACCATACAAATTAAGAACTCCCATATCTGATACCCAAATACAGGATCTGCTTAATAATTCACATTACAAACGTTTGTCTTGTCATTCTATATAGATGATAAGTTCCTTGAATGCAGAGATTGCATCGTGCCCCTTTCTTGAGTCCTCTGTACAAGTATATAAAAGACTGACTTGGCTAGTCTTCGTTGACACTTGAACCTGTAATTCAAAAAGTCACTGAAAGTTTTTTAGTGGAAGGGTAAGGTAAGGGAGCTTATTCAGATAAATCTGGCTAGATCATTCCTCTTCATCCATTTAGAATTGTGTTCCTTCATTTGGGCAGTATGTATCTGCCTTTTCGTTATTATTATTATTAATTTTTAATTTATTGTGTTTGATGTCTCCTTTTCCCAGGCTTCGAGGTTGAATTCTTTCTTCCTTTTGGTTGCTGCCCTTGTAGAAAGGTCCAGTGGTCTGTGTAAGCTCCATGCAGGGTGTGTGAAGAGGTGAGTTTTTATTTAATTATTTGTTCCCTCTGATGGGCAGGCCTGAGTTAGGTGGTAATCTTGTCTGCTGATAATTAGGTTTGTATTTTCTGTCTTGTTTGGAGTGTTTTGCACAAGGTGTTACTGGAAGTTGAGTGATGCCGGGTCTTGTATACAAGTGCTTCCTCTTGTGTGGATTCTTGCTGTTTAATACTCCTTAGTGTTAGGCATTCTCTGGTAGTATAGGGTCTTAAGAGTCAGCACTCCCTCTCCAAGGTTCCAGGGTTTAATCTCTGGCCAGAGATTGGAGATTCATGGCTGCTATGCTATGGCATTCAGTAATATTAAAACAAATATACACATATGAGGAACAAAAGGTGCATCGCAGACAAATGGCATTTTAAAAAATCATGCAAATATTATCTAACATAATGGAATATATACACATACATATACATCCATAACAAAACCCCAACGATCCAAAAAAAAATAAAGTACGATAGACTGACCCAGAGAATAGAGGAAACCAAAAATGATATTCACCAGTCAAGAACCAAGCTAACTAAAGCACAAACTGGAAAACAAAACTAGAGCAAGGTCCCAACTGCAGATAAAGCAATGAAACAAAACTAACTAACAAATATGATGAGGAAAAGAAAGAAGAGAAATGATAGATAGAGAAGAAAGATAAAATAGCACTGCAAAGTTATACAGAGGTAGATAAAGAATATTTGTATATATTAAAAGTTTAGAGCAGCAGGAAAAGAACAGTAAAGAAAGCGAACAAAGGAATAGTTGTAGAAAGAATAGTAATAGACATAAAAGAATTTAACAGTTAAAATAGAGAGAAAAATATAGGAAAACAAAAACTCCACAGGACGACCAGAGGCCAATGTAGAAGCAGAAATATATAACCAAAATAAAGGTGTGGCTAAAAAAACCTCTTATACACTTGAATATACTTAATAGTACTAATAAAATTGTCAACCACAACAGAGGAAGAAGAAGAAAAAACTCTAGATAAAATTCCAGAACAGGGTTCAGTGGTAAAGAGTTTTCCCGCCAATGCAGAAGACATGGGTTCGATCCCTGATCCAGGAAGATCCCACATGCTGTGAAGCAGTTAAGCCCATGAGCCACAACTATTGAGCCTGTGCTCTAAAGCCTCGGAGCCACAACTTTTTTTTTTTTTTTTTGAGAGTAAAGTACAGTTTATTAGAGTGGGGGAAGGGAGAGTCGCTGCCAGTACAGTGCACCGGTTTAAGGGAGAAAGTGGGAGAGACTGTGAGAACAGCAGGCTGGCTCAAGGGAGAGCCGACCCTAAGCAAGGGTCTTTGATCCATGTTATAGCCAGCGTTTAAAGAGTGGCACAGGGGTCTTAAGGATCACTGCTGACTGAACAGTCTACTTGGTCGGGTAGAGTTATGACTACAGCATGAGGAAAAGATAGTAGAGTCCAAGAAGTGGCACAGGGGGTTCTTAAGGATTGGGCAGTGTACTATAGCCTGGGCGACAGGAAGACAATAAGGGTCTGGTTTCTCTCTTCTGGTATTCCAAGACCCTCCTCATTTGCCTTGTTCTTTCATCTTAGGCACCACATTTCCTCCTCTCTTTATTTATAGGGCGGCCAATTCTTTGGCCCCTTTGGATACCCTGCTCACGTCTATCTACCTAAAAGAATAATTCAGGTAAGAAAATCAGGGATTAGAGGTAAGTATGCTGAGAAGATATGGGGGGTGGTGTACTATGGTTTATCTTGGAAGCAAAACAGATACTATCCTGACAACAGGAATATTTTGGAGGAGGAACCTGAGATCAGCATGACTACTACTCTAGAAGCCAGGAGTTGGCCCAGAATCAGGTATTCTTCTAATTTAAGATTTACATCACTGGGTCCCCTGGTAGTTCAGTGATAAAGAGTCTGCCTGCCAATGCAGGAGACACGGGTTCGATCCCTGATCTGGGAAGACCCCATATGCTGCGGAGCAACTACGCCCATGACACAACTATTGAGCCTGTGCTCTAGAGCCTCAGAGTCACAACTATTGAGCCCATGTGCCGAAATTACTGAAGCCTGTGTGCCCTGGAGGCCAAATTCCACAAGTCACTGCGACAAGAAGTCTGCTCACCTCAACTAGAGAGTAGCCCCCACTCCCTGCAACTAGAAAGAGCCTGTAGCAGCAGTGAAAACCCAGAATAGCCATAAATAAGTAAATAAAATGTGTTTCTTTAAAAAAAAAAAAAAAAAAAAAAACCTCAAGTACAAGTCTAAATGTAAAAATGATATACATATTTTTTGAGTCCAGTTATCAGCGTCTTTTCCCCTGCTGTGAGTGACAGTCTACCTTGCCTGCCTAGGATACCCTCCACCACTGGGCTAGTCTCTGGACCTGCTGTGGGGTTAGATCAGACTCTAATCTATACCTACTCCTGCGTGTTGTTGCCTCCCATATTTACAGCTGTCAGAACCTAGTTTTCTTTTGTGGGAACTGTGGTCCTTTTGTATATTCCACAGACCCCAAGTCTGCCTCGCTGATCATGTGGTTTTAATCTTCAGCTTCTTTAGGTAATGGGAAGGTTTTGTCTTCTTCTTTTGCCACCCTGTCCCTGGTTTTCAGCTGTGATTTTATCTTCACATCTGCCTTTGGGTCATTCACCAGAGTTTGCTCCTGAGGCTGCCCTAGAGGACTTGGGGCTGCCCTAGTGAGGGCCAGGTGTAGGGTGGCGCAGTTGCTTAAGTTGAAGGGCCCTGGCAGAACCAGGTATTCAGCTTAACCTGCAGGACCCTGGCAGAACTTGGTTATTCAGGGGAGGCGGCTAGGGTAGCTAGAAATGTGGTGGCCCTGTGAGGATTGAGTGTAAAGGCACAAAGGCTTTACTGCTTTTTTCTCTAGGATCCTGGTGCACACAAAGTTTTGTTTGTGTCCCCCAGAGTCTGTCTCCCCATTTCTGATCGGCAGTACTATAATCCAGCTGCTGGAGACTTCCTTCTAGAGGACTATGCCACACGCCCTACTTCCCCCATCAACCCGTGCCTCTGCAAGGGGACACTCAGGAAACGCTGAAAGGCGGCACTGGCTGGCTGACCTGTAGGCAATCTTCTCCAAGCTGCTTTCAGTATTCTGGGTGATCCTCTGTGCTGCTGTTGCCAGATTTGTGCATGTTTTTCTGGCAGCACTCTCCTTTCCAGGCCTTCTGAGCACTGTGTCCCTGAGCCAATCAAGTCACTGCGACAAGAAGTCTGCTCACCTCAACTAGAGAGTAGCCCCCACTCCCTGCAACTAGAAAGAGCCTGTAGCAGCAGTGAAAACCCAGAATAGCCATAAATAAGTAAATAAAATGTGTTTCTTTAAAAAAAAAAAAAAAAAAAAACCTCAAGTACAAGTCTAAATGTAAAAATGATATACATATTTTTTGAGTCCAGTTATCAGCGTCTTTTCCCCTGCTGTGAGTGACAGTCTACCTTGCCTGCCTAGGATACCCTCCACCACTGGGCTAGTCTCTGGACCTGCTGTGGGGTTAGATCAGACTCTAATCTATACCTACTCCTGCGTGTTGTTGCCTCCCATATTTACAGCTGTCAGAACCTAGTTTTCTTTTGTGGGAACTGTGGTCCTTTTGTATATTCCACAGACCCCAAGTCTGCCTCGCTGATCATGTGGTTTTAATCTTCAGCTTCTTTAGGTAATGGGAAGGTTTTGTCTTCTTCTTTTGCCACCCTGTCCCTGGTTTTCAGCTGTGATTTTATCTTCACATCTGCCTTTGGGTCATTCACCAGAGTTTGCTCCTGAGGCTGCCCTAGAGGACTTGGGGCTGCCCTAGTGAGGGCCAGGTGTAGGGTGGCGCAGTTGCTTGTTGAAGGGCCCTGGCAGAACCAGGTATTCAGCTTAACCTGCAGGACCCTGGCAGAACTTGGTTATTCAGGGGAGGCGGCTAGGGTAGCTAGAAATGTGGTGGCCCTGTGAGGATTGAGTGTAAAGGCACAAAGGCTTTACTGCTTTTTTCTCTAGGATCCTGGTGCACACAAAGTTTTGTTTGTGTCCCCCAGAGTCTGTCTCCCCATTTCTGATCGGCAGTACTATAATCCAGCTGCTGGAGACTTCCTTCTAGAGGACTATGCCACACGCCCTACTTCCCCCATCAACCCGTGCCTCTGCAAGGGGACACTCAGGAAACGCTGAAAGGCGGCACTGGCTGGCTGACCTGTAGGCAATCTTCTCCAAGCTGCTTTCAGTATTCTGGGTGATCCTCTGTGCTGCTGTTGCCAGATTTGTGCATGTTTTTCTGGCAGCACTCTCCTTTCCCCAGGCCCTCCCTCTGAGCAATTCACTCTGAGAAGTGCAGTTTTCTAGCCTGGCTCTCCAAGATTCTGCCACTCCCCTTGGTCCCGTCTGCGAAGGAGCCTCCCAGGACAGGGAGTCTCTTCCTGCTTCTAGACTCCCTCCATCCCACAGGGTGCAGGCTTCTGTCCCACAGTCCTCCATTCCTCCTTTTTCCTTTCTATGTCTCTATCCTTTTCCTACCTCAAAATAGGGAGCCCAGCTTACCTCCTGGAGGGCTGGGGTCTTCTGTTGTTCACCTAGGGACTGGATTGTAACCCGTATCTTGATGAGTTTTTTATGAATTTGTTGGGAAGCTGGAGATCTCCCTATCTTATTCCTCTGCCATCCTGGAAGGTTCCTCAGAATAGGTTTTTTGGGGGGCGGGGGGGGGGTTAATGCTTTTTTCCCCACAATGCCTCTTTCATTTATATTTATTTTCATCTATCTTTTTATTCTTTGGCATGTGTTTTAAGAAGAGAATGCTCAGGCTTCCCCTGGTGGTCCAGTGGGTAAGGACACCGCCTTGCAATGCAAGGGGCGCCGGTTCGATCCCTGGCCTGGGAAGATCCCACGTGCCGCGGAGCGGCTGGACCGATGTGTCCAATTACCGAGCCGGAGCTCTGGAGCGCATGCGCCCAGAGCCGGCGCTCTGCAGCGACAGACGCCACCGCGATGGGAGGCCCGCAGGAGCCAAAGAACAAAGATGGATGAAAACAGAGAAAGGAAAGACCAATGGAAGTGGCCCGCCCGCTCCCCTCCCTCCCCAATCTGACCCCCGCCCAAAATAAATAAATAAATCTTTAAAAAAAAAAAAGAAGAGAATGCTCTAGAGCCACTTTAAAATGCCTACTTTTTGTCTTATTGCTGCTTTCAACAAATTCTCATAGATATTCACTATGAGAACCTGATAGGTCTCTTGGAGGTAAAACTGAGTGGTGGTGACAGAGTAAATCTTTGTGATCCTGGGACAGGTAAATTTTCTTAGATATAACAAAAAATCAAAAGAAAAATTAGATAAATTGGGTTTCAACAAAATGAAAAACACATGTACTTCAAAGGATACTATCAAGAAAGTGGAAAGATGATCTACAAACTGGAGAAAACATTTATTAAGTTATATATCAGTATCCACAATTAAGAACTCTATTCAACAATAAAAAGGTACATAAATCTATTTTTAAATGAGCAAAGGGAGGACTTCTAGTCTCCAGTTTGCAATAGGCGCTTGGAAGTCATCCCTCCCAACTTCGTAAGAGCTGAATAAACTGAAAACCAACCCTCTTCTTAATTCCATCAGAGAATTGAAGTCACAAGGCAAGTTGCTGACCTAAAAACTGCAAACAGGCAGACACAGAATCACAGCTTAACAGAGAAGCCCAGGAGCAGAAATTGCCTATAGAACCAGTACCAGTACAGGAAAAATTAGTAACTGATGAAGGTGCAAGCGTCAACAAATCTCAGAGTTTAAAACTCCAGCAGGCAGACCACACTCTTCTCAATTTTATCTCCAGGAGACCTAGACAGCATATTAAAAAGCGAAGGTATCACTGTGCTGACAAAGGTCCACATAGTCAAAGTTATGGTTTTTCCAGTAGTCATGTATGGTTATGAGAGTTGGACGCTAAAGAAGGCTAAGCACCAAAGAATTGATGCCTTTGAACTGTGGTGCTGGAGAAGACTCCTGAGAGTGCCTTGGACTGCAAGGAAATCAAACCAGTCAATCTTAAAGGAAATCAACTCTGAATATTCATTGAAAGGACTGGTGGTGAAGTTCCAATACTCTGGTCACTTGATGCAAAGAGCGGACTCATTGGAAAAGACCCTGATGCTAGGAAAGACTGAAGGCAAAAGAGAAAAGTGTGGCAGAGGATGAGATGGTTAGATAGTATCACTGACTCAATGGACGTGAATCTGAAGGTATGCTGATGAAGATATGGGGTTACAAAGAGTCGGACACAAATTAGTAACTAAATAACAACATGATAGCAGAGAAATACAATGAACAGAAATGAATGTCTCGGACTTTTCTAAGAAGAGTTTTCTCAGGAAACCCAAAGACAAAAGGAGAGACAAAATGAAAGGACACCAGAAGAAATTTTAACTTGTGACACCTACAGCTACAGAAAACAATAAACACTGTATAACTGGCCAGATAAACATAAAATCTCACACTAAAGGCCTGTTTATTTAATTAAGTGACTTTTACTCAGTGTATCATGTCCACTCTTCATCGTAACATTACAAAGAATACTAAAAGACAAAAAACCAGACTGCAAATACAGAGAGAGAAGGCCTTAGATTCAAACACAGCAGAGATGTTGGAATTATTAGACTAGCACTTTTACAGCAACTATGACTGTTATGGTAAGGGTTTTAATGAAAAAAGTAGATTAACATAGACAAGTAGATAACATAGATTACTATAGATGGGTAATGTACAGAGAGATTTAAAAACTCTAAGGCAGATTCAAAAGAAAAGAAAAGATTGTAATAGAAATTAACAATGTCTTTGATGGGTTTATCAATATATTGGACATGGCCAAGGAGGGAAGGAATCAGTGAGCTTGAAGAAATGTCAATGGAAATTCCCCAAACTGAAATGCAAAGAGAAAAATGAATGAAAAAGAAAGAACAGAATATCCACGCATTTTGCAGGACACTTACAAAAGATACAATAGATGCATAATGGGAATAACACAAGGAGAAAAAAAACAAAAACGGAAAAAGCATTTGAAACAATAATTAAGAATTTCTCAGATGCAGAAAGAGGACAAATATCACAAAATCTATACCTAGGTATATCATATTTAAAATGCAAAAGATCAAAGACAAAGAGAAAATGTTGAAAGAAAAAAGGAGGAGAAAACCTCACTTGTCACAAGAGAAAATTAAAAATCAGACTTCTCTTCAAAAGTCATGCAAGCAAGAAAAGAAAAAATTAAAATATTTAAAGTGGTGTAAGAAAAAAAAAGAATAATCTTGTTTTGTAGTCAGCAAAATTATTCTTTGAATGTAAAGGAGAAATAAATTTTTCTCAGAAAACAAAAACAAAAATTAACAGAATTTTGTCAACAGGAGACATCCAAGGAAGGTTAAAATACAAAATTCATCAGAAAGAAGAAAAATGACACAGGTAAGATCAAGTCTTCATAAAGAAAGAGTATTAGAAAAACAATAATAGAGGTAAAATATATCCTATTTTTATTATCTTTAATTGATCTAACAGGCAGCCGTTTGTTCAAACTAATCATAGCAACAAAGTATTCAGAGATGATGACAGCAATGCCATATAGAATGGAAATGAGGTACTAGCAGTGAAGTAGTGTGGTGTTGACCGAAAATGAACCTCAGAAGTTGTAAAATGTACACCAGGGACTCAAGTATAACCACAAAAAAAGGTTTAAAAGAGTATAATAAATATGCTGAGAGAATTATATAAAATGCCTAATTAAAAACAGAAAAAGAAAAAAAGACCAAAGAATAAAGAACAAGTGCAATGAGTAGAAACAGTAACACATGTCAAAAATATGATCCAACCATATTAATAATCTCTTTAAACATCAGTGCCCTATAGGTACCACATGAAAGAGACTGTAAGTGGATTGGAAAAAAAGTAAAAACAAAAAACATTTAAATTGCACAATTAGTTATAAATCAATTATCCACTGTATATAATCTAAAAGAATCCTATTTAAAATTCAAAGACACAGACAGATATATTAAAAGTAGGAACGGAGTGCTTCCCTAGTGGCTCAGGGAAGAATCCACCTACCAATGCAAGACACATGGGTTTGATTCCTGATTCAGGAATATCCCACATGCCGTGAAGCAATAGGTCTATGCTCCACAACTACTGAGTCTGTGCTCTGAAGCCTGAGAGCTACAACTACTGAGCCCACATGCTGCAACTACTGAAGCCTGTGCACCTAGAGGCCACACTCCACAACAAGAGAAGCTACCAAGAGAGAAGCCTTTACTGCAACTAGAGAGGAGCCCCTGCTCACCTCAACTAGAGAAAAGCCCATGTAGAAGTGAAGACCCAGTATAGCCAAAAATTAATTAACTCATTAAATTTTTGTAAAAAGTAGGGATGGAAACATCAGTAAAACTTCAAACCAATATTGTTGATAGATCCTTATGCAAAAACTGTCAACAAAATACTAAAACAAAACTGAATGGATTATATACCATTACCAAATTTTTAAAACTTTTTTTTTTGTATTGGAGTATGTTTTAACAGTGTTGTGACAGTTTCAGATGTATAGTAAAATGACTCACAAGGTCTTGTGTGTCTTCATAGAACTGTTCAACTTCAGCTTTTTTAGCATTAATAGTTGGGGCATAGACTGTATTACTGTGATACTGAATGGCCTGCCATGGACACAAACCGAGATCATTCTGTCATTTTTGATATGTCACCCAAGAACTGCATTTCAGACTCTTTTGTTGACTATGAGAGCTACTCCATTTCTGGTAAGGGATTCTTGCCCACAGCAGTAGATATAATGGTCATCTTAATTAAATTCACCCATTTTAGTTCACTGATTCCAGAGATGTCAATGTTCCCTTGCCATCTCCTGCCTGACCAGTTACCGTGCAATCTTCATTGCCTAATTAAAAACAGAAAAAGAAAAAAAGACCAAAGAATAAAGAACAAGTGCAATGAGTAGAAACAGTAACACATGTCAAAAATATGATCCAACCATATTAATAATCTCTTTAAACATCAGTGCCCTATAGGTACCACATGAAAGAGACTGTAAGTGGATTGGAAAAAGTAAAAACAAAAAACATTTAAATTGCACAATTAGTTATAAATCAATTATCCACTGTATATAATCTAAAAGAATCCTATTTAAAATTCAAAGACACAGACAGATATATTAAAAGTAGGAACGGAGTGCTTCCCTAGTGGCTCAGGGAAGAATCCACCTACCAATGCAAGACACATGGGTTTGATTCCTGATTCAGGAATATCCCACATGCCGTGAAGCAATAGGTCTATGCTCCACAACTACTGAGTCTGTGCTCTGAAGCCTGAGAGCTACAACTACTGAGCCCACATGCTGCAACTACTGAAGCCTGTGCACCTAGAGGCCACACTCCACAACAAGAGAAGCTACCAAGAGAGAAGCCTTTACTGCAACTAGAGAGGAGCCCCTGCTCACCTCAACTAGAGAAAAGCCCATGTAGAAGTGAAGACCCAGTATAGCCAAAAATTAATTAACTCATTAAATTTTTGTAAAAAGTAGGGATGGAAACATCAGTAAAACTTCAAACCAATATTGTTGATAGATCCTTATGCAAAAACTGTCAACAAAATACTAAAACAAAACTGAATGGATTATATACCATTACCAAATTTTTAAAACTTTTTTTTTTGTATTGGAGTATGTTTTAACAGTGTTGTGACAGTTTCAGATGTATAGTAAAATGACTCACAAGGTCTTGTGTGTCTTCATAGAACTGTTCAACTTCAGCTTTTTTAGCATTAATAGTTGGGGCATAGACTGTATTACTGTGATACTGAATGGCCTGCCATGGACACAAACCGAGATCATTCTGTCATTTTTGATATGTCACCCAAGAACTGCATTTCAGACTCTTTTGTTGACTATGAGAGCTACTCCATTTCTGGTAAGGGATTCTTGCCCACAGCAGTAGATATAATGGTCATCTTAATTAAATTCACCCATTTTAGTTCACTGATTCCAGAGATGTCAATGTTCCCTTGCCATCTCCTGCCTGACCAGATCCAATTTACCTTGATTCACGGACCTAACATTCCAGGTTCCTATGCAATATTGTTCTTTAAAGCATCAGACTTTACTTTTACCACCAGACACATCCACAACTGAGAGGTTTCCAACCAAAAATCATCTACAGGTTCAACCTAATCCCTATCAAAATCCCAATGGCATTTTTGGAGTAACAGAAAAACAAAATCCAAAAATCTACACAGACTCTTTTAATACACCAAAAAGCCACAACAACCTTTAAGAACAAGGAAAAGTGGGAGATCTCACACTTTCTGATTTGAAAACAAGCTACAAAGGACAGAGAAATTACAAACCGAATAGAGAAATTAGAAATAAGCCCTTCTGTGTATTTTCAACAAGGGTGTCAAAACTACACAATGGGTGGAGAGGATGTGAAGAAAAAGGAACGCTTACACCCAGTTGCTGGGAATTAAATTGGTGCCGTCAGTATGGAAAATATGTTGGAGATTCTTCAACAAATTAGAGACATCCCTGGTGGTCCAGTGGTTAGGAATCTGCCTTGCAATCCATAGGACAAGGGTTCAATCACTGGTTTGAGAACTAAGATCCCAAATGCCTTGGAGCAACTAAGCCTACATGCTACAATGAGAAATTCCAGGTGCTCCAAGGAAAGATCCCACATACTGCGACTAAGACCTGACACAGACACACACATAAATAAAATTAAAAAATAAAAATAAGACCAAAAAAAACCCCTCAAAAACTACACAATGGGGAAAGAATACTCTCTTAAGCAAATGGTGTTGGGAGAACAGGATGTTCACAAGACCCTCCCTGCAAAAATAACATGAAGATGGACCCCTACCTTACACCATACACAAAAACTGACTCAAACTGGATCAACGCCCTAAACCTAAGACCTAAAACTACAAATATCCTAGAAGAAAACATAGGGGAAAACACTTCAGGACATTAGCATGGGCAACGTACTTGACCTTTGGAGACTAGCTTATTTCACTCAGCATAACGTTTTTGAAGCTCATCCATGTTGTGGCAAGTAATAAAATTTCTTTCTTTTGATGACACCAAAAACCTCAAGTGACTAAAGCAAAAAGAGAAACTGGGACTACATCAAACTTTAAAACTCCTAAGTGTCAAAGAAAATTAAAGTGTAGGCTGACCTGTATGCGAAATTGAAACTAAACTCAAAAAAGAAAGTAGAATGATGGTTACAATGGGTCAGGGTATGGGAGAAATGGAAAGATGCTAGTCCAAGGAACTTACTTTCAGTCACGATACAACACAATTCTCGGGATCTGATGTACAGTATGGTACCTACTGTTAATACTACTACACTGTATACTTGGAATTTGCTAAGAAAGTTGACCTCAAATGTTCTCACCATACAAAACAGGTAATTAAGTGAGGTGATGACTATGTTAATAACTTATTAGGGCAATCATTTCATAATTTATAAATAACTGATATCACACTGACCACTTTAAATATATGAAATTTTGTTCATTTATACTCAGCAAAACTGGGAGAGGAGAAAAAAGAGCAAAAAAAAATATATATATAATAAAAAATAGTTGAGTAGATACATTTAATGTTTCATATTTTTTAATCAAATAAAGGGATGGAGAACAATATACCATACAAAGTCTAATCAAAAAAAAGCTGAAGTAGTTATATTAATTTCAAACAAAGAAGACTACATAGCAAGAAAAATTATGATGGATAAAGAGAGGCATTATATAATGAAAAAGGACAATTCTTAATGTGTATGAACCTAACAACAGAGCATCAAAATATCTGAGGCAAAAACTAATGGAATCACAAGGCAGAATTTACTATTTAGAAATTTCAATACCTTTCATCAGCTATCAGTTACTGATAGATCCAGCAAGCAAAAAATCAACAAAGACACAGTTGAACTGAAAAACACCATTAATCAACTGAATTAACATATTTATAGGAAGTTCCATCCAACAAAAGGTGAATACATATTCTTCTCGAGCTCATAAAGAACATTTATCAAGGTAGACCTAAAAAAAACACAGGTAGACCATACTCTGGGCTAACCTATTTTAGCAAATTAGAAAGAACAGACATCGTAGAACGTATGCTCTCAAACCATAATGAAATTAAACTAGAAATTTCATTCTAGTTTAGAAAAAATGCAAAATATTTGGAGGATAAACAACATACTTTTAAATAACATATTGGTCAAAAAAGTATTTTAAGCTAAATCAAAATTTGTGGACTCAGTGAAGCCAGTGCCTAGAGGGAAATTCATATAGCAGGGTAGTCTTTTCAACAAATATCCGAAAAGAAATTAATCTAAACACCAATCTTACATCCTTTTCAAAAATTAACTCAAAATGGATCACAGACTTAAATGTACAAGAAAAAACTATAAAACACTGCAAGAATAACATGGGAGAAAATTTAGGTGCCGTTGAGTTTGACAATGTCCTTTGGGTTTTTAGATAGAATACCAAAATCACAATCCGTCAAAGTTAGTTATAAATTGGACTATTCATAAAACTTAAAAATTTCTGCTCTAGGGCTCCCCTGTTGGTCCAGTGGGTAGGGACATCGCTTTGAAGTGCAAGGGGCACCGGTTTGATCCCTGGCCTGGGAAGATCCTGCGTGCCACGGAGCAGCTGGACTGATGTGTCCAACTACCGAGATGGAGCTCTGGAGCGCATGTGCCCAGAGTCAGTGCTCTGCAACGACAGAGGCCACTGCGATGGGAGGCCCACACAGGCCAAAGAACACAGATGGATGAAAAAAGATAAATGAAAGACCAACAGAAGTGGTCAAAAAAAAAAAAAAAAAATGCTCTAAGACACAACTGAAACCACAAATCACATACTGGGAGAAAATTTCTGTGAAACACTTAGCAAGAAAACTCTCAACCATTTGAAATGGGTAAAGACTTCAAAAGACAACACACCAAAGAAGATACACAGATGCTCGATGTGATATTTCATCAGGGAACTGATACTACTGCTCAGATGATAAAGACTACCTGAAATACAGGAGATCTGCGTTCAACCCCCTGGGTTAAGAAGATTCCCCTGAGAAGTGATGGCAGCCCACTGCAGTATTCTCGCCTGGAGAATACCACAGGAGCCTGATGTGTACACACCATGGGGTCTCAAAGAGTCTAACAAGACTGAGCAATTAACACTTTTACTGCAATCCTAGCATAGTGGCTAAACCCAAAAATACTGACACCACCAAAGGCTGGGGAGGATCCAGAGCAACAGGAACTCTCATCAATATTAAAAATTATTCTGCACAGCCCCTTCAGAAAACAGTTGGGCAAATGCTTGCAAAATTGAACCATACTATTACCATATAATCTAGCAACTGCAACTTAGTATTTACCCAAATGAACTGAAAACATATCCACACAGAAACCTGCACATGAATATTTAGATAACTTTATTCATAATTGTAAGAACCTGGAAGCAACCAACAGGTCCTTCAATAAGCAAATAAAAAACCAAAAAAAACAGTGAATGGATACAATTTTATTTTTTCAGAGAGAAAAAGACTATCATGCCAAGAAAAACTAAGCAGATACATGAAATGGATACTGTGAAAAGAAAAATACAATCTGAAAAGACTGCACTGTATGATTCCAAGAATAGGCAAAACTATGGAAACTTTTTTTCTTAATCAGTGGTTGTCAAGGGTTGGGGCGAAGGAGGGAGGGATGAATACGTGGAGCTACGTGAATTTTTAGGGCAGTGAAACTATGCTGCCTAACACTGTTAATGATAGAAACATGCCATTATACATCTGCCAAAGCTCCCAGACAATACAACACAAATACTGAACCATAATGCAAACTGTGGACTTTACTACTAATACATCAATACTGCTTCAATCGTAACAAATCTACATTAATGCAAAAGGTTAATAGCAGGTGGGACTGACAAGAAGAGTGTATATACAACTGTACTTTTCATTCACTGTTCTTTAAAACTAACACTGCTTTAAAGTTACCTATTAAAAAAGGAAAATTTTAAATTAAAAAAGTATTAGTGGGTGAAGAAATTCAACAGACATTTCTCCAAAGAATACACACTAAAGGCCAATGAAAGAAAAGATGCTCAACCTCAATAGCGATCAAGAAATACAAATTAAGACGAAGATTTAACAGTTCACTCTCAGACAGATATCAAAATCCAGATAATAACAAGTATCAGCAACCATGTAGACAAACTGCAATGTTCATCCAGTGCTCATGGACTGTAAAATGGTACAATGGCTTTGGAAAACAAGTTAGCTTTCTTGTTTCTTTCTGAAAAAGTCAGCTTTCTCAAAATGTTAATCAAAGAGCACTGTATGACCCAAAACACTTCTAAGTATATACCCAAGAGAACTGAGAAGAAAAAAAAGTCCCCACAAAAACACGTATGCAAGTAATGTTCAGAGCAACATCGTTCATTATAGCCAAAAAGTAAAGACAACTCAAATGTCCATCAACTTAATGAACAGATTAACAAACATGCAGTATATCCACAATAATGTAGTATTATTCAGCCACAAAAAAGACTGGAATACTGAACGTGGTCCAACATAGGTGAACCTTAAATGTGTTATTCCAAGTGAAAGAATACAGCAACAAAAAGTCATATATTAATTCCTTTATAGACAGAAAGTAGATTAGTGACTGCCAGGGCCTAGGTGAAGAGGAGGATGGGGAGGGACTATTAATAAGAATTTAACAGGAAAGTATTAAGAGAAAAGACTATCATGCCAAGAAAAACTAAGCAGATACATGAAATGGATACTGTGAAAAGAAAAATACAATCTGAAAAGACTGCACTGTATGATTCCAAGAATAGGCAAAACTATGGAAACTTTTTTTCTTAATCAGTGGTTGTCAAGGGTTGGGGCGAAGGAGGGAGGGATGAATACGTGAGCTACGTGAATTTTTAGGGCAGTGAAACTATGCTGCCTAACACTGTTAATGATAGAAACATGCCATTATACATCTGCCAAAGCTCCCAGACAATACAACACAAATACTGAACCATAATGCAAACTGTGGACTTTACTACTAATACATCAATACTGCTTCAATCGTAACAAATCTACATTAATGCAAAAGGTTAATAGCAGGTGGGACTGACAAGAAGAGTGTATATACAACTGTACTTTTCATTCACTGTTCTTTAAAACTAACACTGCTTTAAAGTTACCTATTAAAAAAGGAAAATTTTAAATTAAAAAAGTATTAGTGGGTGAAGAAATTCAACAGACATTTCTCCAAAGAATACACACTAAAGGCCAATGAAAGAAAAGATGCTCAACCTCAATAGCGATCAAGAAATACAAATTAAGACGAAGATTTAACAGTTCACTCTCAGACAGATATCAAAATCCAGATAATAACAAGTATCAGCAACCATGTAGACAAACTGCAATGTTCATCCAGTGCTCATGGACTGTAAAATGGTACAATGGCTTTGGAAAACAAGTTAGCTTTCTTGTTTCTTTCTGAAAAAGTCAGCTTTCTCAAAATGTTAATCAAAGAGCACTGTATGACCCAAAACACTTCTAAGTATATACCCAAGAGAACTGAGAAGAAAAAAAAGTCCCCACAAAAACACGTATGCAAGTAATGTTCAGAGCAACATCGTTCATTATAGCCAAAAAGTAAAGACAACTCAAATGTCCATCAACTTAATGAACAGATTAACAAACATGCAGTATATCCACAATAATGTAGTATTATTCAGCCACAAAAAAGACTGGAATACTGAAACGTGGTCCAACATAGGTGAACCTTAAATGTGTTATTCCAAGTGAAAGAATACAGCAACAAAAAAGTCATATATTAATTCCCTTTATAGACAGAAAGTAGATTAGTGACTGCCAGGGCCTAGGTGAAGAGGAGGATGGGGAGGGACTATTAATAAGAATTTAACAGGAAAGTATTAAGAGTTTCTTTTCTAGGTGATGGAAATATCCTAGAATTAGTAGTGACAGTTGCACAACTCTGTGATTATATTAAAACCAATGGATTGTATACTCTAAAAGGGTGAAACTTATGGTATACAAGTTATATCTCAATAAAACTGTTAGAAATAAGAATCAAGTCGGTGTCATATCCACAAAAACTGCAAAGGCTTTAGTGAAACTAGTCTAAAAAGCAAATCTGTTGCTAAACACTTCTTTGCAACCACAGACATTCAGGAATTTGAAACAGTACAAACACTGAAGAATAATAAAAAAAGAAAAAAGTGAGAAAACACAGAAGCATACTATGACTCATATTAAAGTTTCAGAGCTACACTGAAGCCTAAGAAATTTCCTACCCAGCATGCCACTGTCCTACTCTGTACCCTCCAGAGGTTTTACCTTCCACTTGATAATTACAAGCTTTCATGGACTAAAGAGCATAGCTGCATGTGGCATAATTAAAGATTAGTATTGCTTTTAAGCTATCAATTTTATCAAGAAACAGATTTTCCACAGATGACTTAAAATAGCTATATAATTATAAATAATTAGGATTCTCAGAATAAGACTACCAAATATAAAAAGTGAAATAAAGAGGAAGAAATCCAAAGTAAACAGCAGTTGGTATCTAAAATTAAACCAACAGAACTTAATTATAAGGAGTTCTAATAATTTAGTAAGTATTCTCATAATACATTGTTTCATTTGATTCAAAACACAATACTTATTGAGTTCTTTTATGCATTAAACATTGGACTTGGGCACTGCTATAGTAATAGTATCCCATTTTATACATGATGAAATTGAAGCTCATAAAGTGCTTAAGCTTACAGTATATCCACAATAATGTAGTATTATTCAGCCACAAAAAGACTGGAATACTGAAACGTGGTCCAACATAGGTGAACCTTAAATGTGTTATTCCAAGTGAAAGAATACAGCAACAAAAAAGTCATATATTAATTCCCTTTATAGACAGAAAGTAGATTAGTGACTGCCAGGGCCTAGGTGAAGAGGAGGATGGGGAGGGACTATTAATAAGAATTTAACAGGAAAGTATTAAGAGTTTCTTTTCTAGGTGATGGAAATATCCTAGAATTAGTAGTGACAGTTGCACAACTCTGTGATTATATTAAAACCAATGGATTGTATACTCTAAAAGGGTGAAACTTATGGTATACAAGTTATATCTCAATAAAACTGTTAGAAATAAGAATCAAGTCGGTGTCATATCCACAAAAACTGCAAAGGCTTTAGTGAAACTAGTCTAAAAAGCAAATCTGTTGCTAAACACTTCTTTGCAACCACAGACATTCAGGAATTTGAAACGGTACAAACACTGAAGAATAATAAAAAAAGAAAAAAGTGAGAAAACACAGAAGCATACTATGACTCATATTAAAGTTTCAGAGCTACACTGAAGCCTAAGAAATTTCCTACCCAGCATGCCACTGTCCTACTCTGTACCCTCCAGAGGTTTTACCTTCCACTTGATAATTACAAGCTTTCATGGACTAAAGAGCATAGCTGCATGTGGCATAATTAAAGATTAGTATTGCTTTTAAGCTATCAATTTTATCAAGAAACAGATTTTCCACAGATGACTTAAAATAGCTATATAATTATAAATAATTAGGATTCTCAGAATAAGACTACCAAATATAAAAAGTGAAATAAAGAGGAAGAAATCCAAAGTAAACAGCAGTTGGTATCTAAAATTAAACCAACAGAACTTAATTATAAGGAGTTCTAATAATTTAGTAAGTATTCTCATAATACATTGTTTCATTTGATTCAAAACACAATACTTATTGAGTTCTTTTATGCATTAAACATTGGACTTGGGCACTGCTATAGTAATAGTATCCCATTTTATACATGATGAAATTGAAGCTCATAAAGTGCTTAAGCTTACAGAACTACTACTAATACTGGACCAAGGTCTTATTTCCCCTATGTTGTCTCCAGAATATCATACAGAGAATAATCATATCCCTAAGGACTGAGCCCAGACATAATCTCTCCGAAACAGTTTATATTAAAAACAGTTTATATTAAAAGTGAGGCTCAAATCACTCTCCATTCACAACAGAATAGCAGTGACATTTCATGTATCCATCCACACATCCTACCCATAGAACAACTGAAACCAAGCGGGATACCTGAAGCCTAGGACTTAGTTCAAAGAAGAACTGAAATTAATAGTTAATGAAGCTAAGACCACTAATTAATTAAAAATATAGCTTACTGATTTTCAACTTGGAAAAGACAGTCTCAACAATGATCAGTATTAGGACTAATTAATCTTCCCCCCTGCTCTAATGTCAAAGGCTTCCCACATAATGTACCAAGCTGGACTCTACCCTTAGCACCACAAAAGCATTTTCTATCACAAGCACTTCCAAACTGGCCAATTGAGGTTAGTTTAATTTTAGTTATTTGCCACAGTATGATGGATCCAGAGAGGAAAAGGCATTCAAATTGTAGGTAAAACATTACAGAAACTTGTTATACCAGAAACTCCTTAAAAATATATATGCATCTCTGTGATTCAGCATTCTTCATCTAAAAAGGAAGAATAATCTTTTAGATTCACGTACTAAAATAAATCATATGAAACCTCTATGCTACTTGGCACAGAGTAAGAACTCAAAAAAAGTGTGTGTGTGTGTATATAGTTTTATATATTATTAATCGTCAGGGATTAATTACTCTTGATTTTCTTCCTATCTCTGGCCATTCTTTCTCTTGTTTATTCACCAAAACAAACTGCCTCTCACTGACACCAGCAGGTTCAGCATGTTGGTTTACGTAATTGTGCAAGAAGACCATATTCCAACTTTTCCTAAAAATACATAATTATTTAATGCAAAATATGATTACTTAATCTTAAGTATCAGCTATGCAAAAATTACAAATGCGAAAACATAAAATATAAAATGGGTAAAGAGTTCGCCTTGCAGTGCAAGGGGCACCAGTTCAATCCCTGGCCCGGGAAGATCCCACATGCTACAGAGCGGCTGGATGAGTGTGTCCAATTACGAGCCAGTGCTCTGGAGTGCATGCACCCAAAGCTGGTGCTCTGCAGCAAGAGAGGCCACTGCAATGGGAGGCCCACACAGGCCTAGGAATAAAGATGGATGAAAATAAATAAATTTTAAAAAAAGAACAATAAAAGAGGCCAAAATTTAAAAAAAAAGTGGACACTGAACACATGATGAAAACACTTTAAGATTATAAAATTTAAACTATGATGAGAGGGCTTCCCCTGGTAGTCCAGAGAGTAAAGACACCACCTTGCAGTGCAAGGGTGCCGGTTCGATCCTTAGCCTGGGAAGACCCCATGTACCATGGAGTGGCTGGACCAATGTGTCCAACTACCGAGTCGGAGCTCTGGAGCACACGCGCCCAGAGCCGGTTCTCTGCAACGGGAGGGGCCACTGTGGTGGGAGGCCCACACAGGCCAAAGAACAAAGATGGATGACAACAAATAAATGAAAGATCAATAGAAGTGGCCAAAAAAAAAAAAAAAAAAAATATGATGAGACACCATTTCTCACTTATCAGATTGACAAAAACTGAAAAAGCAAACCAATGTATGTTGTCAAAGCTGTGAATAGGCATTCATACATTACTGTAGAGAATATAAATCTGTACAAGCTCTTGCACAGGGGAATTTAGCAATACTATACAAAACTACGTATGTGTTTATATTCTGACTCAGCAGTCCTACTTCTCTTAGTTTACTATGAAGATAAGAGTGGCTGGAATCAACTCTAAAATACTACAAAGCTCTGAAAAGGATGAGAAAAATCTCTGAACTGATATGCAATGACCTTCAGGTACTAGTTAACAAAAAAAGCACAGAATAAAAGAGTATCTCTCTCTATTGTTACATTTTGTGTAAGAAAGAAATCAAGAAAATTACAGTTACCCTCTGTGTCCCTTGGGTTTCAAAGCAAGGGATTCATCCAAGCTGGGATCAAAAATATTCAGGTGGAAAGGGTCCAGAAAGTTTCAAAAATCAAAACTTCAATATGCTACATCAGCAATTATTTATATAGCATTTAAATTGTATTTACAATTATTCACATAGCATCAACACTGTATTAGGTATTATAAGCTATTTAGAAATGACTTAAAGTATATGGGAGGCTGGGCTTAGGTTATATGGAGATACCACACTATTTTATACATGGCACTTGAGGACCTGCCAATTTTGGTATCTTGGAACCACTCCCCTGTGGATAACAAGGAATGATTATACACTGACTGCTCATTTTTGCAAAAGAAATCCAGAAAAAGTAAACCAGAACATAATGAGAATGGCTATCTAGAGGGAAAGACATTTGTGTTATCTCTGACTTTTAGAGCCACATTAATGTTTACCGAAGGAATGGAGATAAAGTTCTATGAAGGGATATATGCAAAAACAGAAGAACCAAACTGTATATCTTTTTTTTTTTTTGGCCACTTCTATTGATCTTTCATTTGCTTATCTTTGTTCTTTGGCCTGCATGGGCCTCGGCTCTGGGCATGCGCTCCAGACCTCCAGCTCGGTAGTTCGACATACTGGTCCAGCCACTGCGCAGCACATGGGATCTTCCCAGGCCAGGGATCGAACCGGCACCCCTTGCACTGCGAGGCAGTGTCCTTACCCACTGGACCACCAGGGAAGCGCCCAAACTGTATTTCAAATGAATAGTTTAACTATGATAAAGGATTTTTGTAATTCTGGCCTCTTTTATTGGTTTTTTCTTTATTTATTTTCATCCTTCTTTATTCCTTCGCCTGTGTGGGCCTTCCATTGCAGAGCTCTGGCTCTGGGCACACGTGCTCCAGAGCACTGGCTTGTAATTGGACACACGGGTCCAGCTGCTCTGCGGCATGTGGGATCTTCCCGAGCCAGGGATTGAACCGGTGCCCCCTTGCACTGCAAGGCAGACTCTTTACCCACTGGACCACCATGGAAGCTCTGAAATCTTTTTAAAAGCAACAAAGAAAACTCCACAAAGTTTCTTCTGAAAAGAACGTACTTGTTCAATACAGTAATGATAGACGGTAATAAAGCACTCTGGAGTCAGACTGCTTGGTTTCAAATACCTGCCCATCTAACTTAAGTTAGTCTTAGGAAGTATATGACTTTGGACAAGTTAATTTATAATCTCTTTGTGTATAAATTTCTTTATCCAAATAATAACAGTGTCAATATCATAGTACTAACGGGAAAGCTCCTATAACACTGCTTATGTAAAAACCTTAGATCATTTTAAGAATTTCATAGGTATCTGCTAGCAGCAACTATTAATCAGATAATACATTAAAGTGTGTAGATATCAGGAGACACACATAATAAAAATGGAGTCCTTGTCATGAAAAAACCCTTGGAATTTCCTAGTATATGAACAATAAATGTTCAAGGAATCTAGAAAAGCAAGATCTATGGAGCTGGCTAGAATCATCTGGGGAATCCTATAAGGGAAGAATCTGACAAGCGTCTTTATATGTACTCAGGATTTAAACAGGAGGATGGGAATGACAGAAGAGAAATGGAATAAAAGCTGACAGTCCATAAAAACCAAAATATCTCAAAGATAGTGATTTTAAGGCTTGTAAAAACTGAGTATCTAGAGAGAAGGCAAGACTAAAGAAGCTCCCGAATGCACAATTTAAATGCGACAGGCTTGATTTTCTAGCCCATGAGGAATCATAGAAGATTTGTGTAGGGGAGAAAGAACATGACCAAAATGAGCTATGGGATTATTCTAATGTTGGCATGTAGGACCATAAGAGAGAAGATCAGAGGTAGAGTCTTACTAGCGATAAAGCCAAATAATGACAAAGGTCTGGCTAGAACAGTAGTGATGAGAAAAGGAAATAAAGTGTAGCTTAACAAAGCAGGTAGGAGAAAAAAATCAAGTTTGGTAATGACTGGATACAAGGTATGAGAGAATGGAAGAATATGGATGACAGTGAATCAGAAAACCATTAGAAGTAAAGAGCAAGAAGGAATGGGAACCAATAGGATTTCCTTTAAGACTGAGAGTTAAGTCAGGGTTAGATAAGAAGCCTCGTGAATTTGAAATAATGGTACCTTCAGATATTAAGACTGACTGGGCATTTGGCAACATGGGACTAGTGCTCAGGAGAGAATGAACTGAGGATAAAAACTAGAATGTTCAAGACATTCTGGAGCATACAGACACCAGAATATATGCTATTTCAGAGCAGTGACCACCTCAATTTTTTAGCCCTTAATATTTAGCACAGTTCCTTGAACAAATGAGACTCTTAGTAAAACGCTGTAGGGGTGGAAGAGTAGGCAAGGGAAGAGAGCCACATGGCTTGTTAATGGCAGAGCCTCAATTAGAACTGAGGTCCCCTGACTTACCACTGTATCATAACACAGAGATGACCTCTGACCATCCATGCACAGGACACTCTAAAGAGATGTTGTAAAGAAAGAAAAAAAAATGACCTGGCTAGAATCATCTGGGGAATCCTATAAGGGAAGAATCTGACAAGCGTCTTTATATGTACTCAGGATTTAAACAGGAGGATGGGAATGACAGAAGAGAAATGGAATAAAAGCTGACAGTCCATAAAAACCAAAATATCTCAAAGATAGTGATTTTAAGGCTTGTAAAAACTGAGTATCTGGAGAGAAGGCAAGACTAAAGAAGCTCCCGAATGCACAATTTAAATGCGACAGGCTTGATTTTCTAGCCCATGAGGAATCATAGAAGATTTGTGTAGGGGAGAAAGAACATGACCAAAATGAGCTATGGGATTATTCTAATGTTGGCATGTAGGACCATAAGAGAGAAGATCAGAGGTAGAGTCTTACTAGCGATAAAGCCAAATAATGACAAAGGTCTGGCTAGAACAGTAGTGATGAGAAAAGGAAATAAAGTGTAGCTTAACAAAGCAGGTAGGAGAAAAAAATCAAGTTTGGTAATGACTGGATACAAGGTATGAGAGAATGGAAGAATATGGATGACAGTGAATCAGAAAACCATTAGAAGTAAAGAGCAAGAAGGAATGGGAACCAATAGGATTTCCTTTAAGACTGAGAGTTAAGTCAGGGTTAGATAAGAAGCCTCGTGAATTTGAAATAATGGTACCTTCAGATATTAAGACTGACTGGGCATTTGGCAACATGGGACTAGTGCTCAGGAGAGAATGAACTGAGGATAAAAACTAGAATGTTCAAGACATTCTGGAGCATACAGACACCAGAATATATGCTATTTCAGAGCAGTGACCACCTCAATTTTTTAGCCCTTAATATTTAGCACAGTTCCTTGAACAAATGAGACTCTTAGTAAAACGCTGTAGGGGTGGAAGAGTAGGCAAGGGAAGAGAGCCACATGGCTTGTTAATGGCAGAGCCTCAATTAGAACTGAGGTCCCCTGACTTACCACTGTATCATAACACAGAGATGACCTCTGACCATCCATGCACAGGACACTCTAAAGAGATGTTGTAAAGAAAGAAAGAAAAAAAAATGACCTGTAGGACATATCACTTTTATAGGGGCAGATGGAAGGGAGACATAAGGAGAAAGCAGGAAAGAAATGTCAGTTATGCAGAAAAAAATAACAGTGTTGTATCACAGACTCAAAGGAAACTTTTCAAGAAGGGCAGCAAGCATAGTCAACTATGCTGTATGTATCAAATGAACATATGCTACAGGCAATGCTTTTCTGATCTCCTATACAAATGAGACCCAAAGAAGAGAGAGGTCACGTTTTAAAATAAGCAGTTAAAAAATTTTAATCTACCTTTCACAGCATTTTAAATACAAATAACAGCAGTTCAAAGTAAACCACTGCAATTTTGAGTAAATTTTATCTCAATACAACACACAATGGAAAAGTCACAACAGTAGCTGAGGTTGGACTAAATTGTACGCAATAAATGAAATTTGAAGCCAAAAGAAACACCTGAAAAAGTAATTATTTACATGTACTGCCAGCAATAAAATACATGAACTACTGGAGGACCTACCTTAAATCTCTTGTCCTGCAATACTTTCTTAATGGCAACCAGCTCTCCTGAATCACAAAGCTTGGCTTGATACACCACACCAAATGACCCATTTCCAATCACTTTAGTGTCTGTATAGCTGACTTCCTGTGGCCTGTCTGGACCCTGCCCTGGAGTTGCCACCACTGTGGTCACCTTGCTGCCATCCTTGTCTCCTAAAAGAAGAAAAAATAGAAAAATGAGAAATGCAAAGAATTCAACTGGGAAAATTACCAAAGTATACCAAGTAAACTATATTATATACTGCTAATTATTTCCAAATGCTCATCTTAGTTGATAATATCTATCACAGAATTACTTCCAACTATTTGTTTCAATTATAAGTGATTATTTTAACCACCATTTAATTCAGTCATTCGATAGACCAGGCACCAGTTTATATACATGACTTAATGAAAACAACCTCATAAAGTACACAACACTGTACCTATATTAAACCTAGTATGGAAAGTCAAAGGCAAATGATGGACCCACCAAAGAATCCTTATCTGTCATTCTAAAGGCCCTAATTTTGTCCTCAAGGCTTTCTTCCTGTAGCTGAACATAAGCCACATGCAACTGAAAACATCTATTCTGTCTCTATTCAGGCCACTCTCCCTTTAGGAAGGTTAAGCTTTGTATTTTTGCTTCTCTATGCCTTATTTCTTCTTAGGAAAACAGTGATACCTTTCCAAGATAAGTCAGATAAAGAAAAGCAACAAGTGAAGTGAAAGTCATGTCTTTCACTTAGTCATGTCTGACTCTTTGCAACCCATGAATGAGTCATGGCATTCTCCCCGCAAAAATCCCGAAGTGAGTAGCCTTTCCCTTCTCTAGGGTATCTTCCTCATCAGGGATCGAAACCAGGCCTCTCACTTTGAAAGATGGATTCTTTACCATCTGAGCCACCAGAAAAAGCAACAGGGGAGTATTAATTTGGGGGTAAGAGATACAAAAGGAAAAGAAAAATCAAATCCATTCTGAACTGAGCCTCATTCCTAACTAGCTCACACCCAGGGCTGGGGTCTCTACACACTCATGGCTGTCTCCTCATCACTTCTGCCTTCCCTCCCTTCCCCTTCCCCCACCCAACCAGTAACAATTCAAAGAAACTCTTCATGTTCAAGAGCCACCTTCTTGACTAAGCAATCATCTTACTCTTCTGAATTCTTAAACTATTCTAAACCATTCTATGCTAATGAGCACTTAATTTTGGAAAGTTTTAAATTGTCCCTTTAGTGATTTCAGAATGTACACAGATTCTAGGGACAACAATCTTTGTAAACTAGCAATTATGACTTGTGCTTCTTATCTTGTTGTTGACAAATCTAAAACCAATTCTCAGTACAATGTAAGTTCTTGGGCTCTCTCACAAAACTGCACAATTTGTTGTTCTCTACTACTTTCCCATTATCGCAAATTTATTTTTAAGATGCTAGCTGAATTAATATTAATCTCGTAAAAGAAAAATAATGTAATATTTAACCCTAGATGATTTCATCAGTAACCAAAAAAGAAAAAAAAAGATGAAATATTAAACCTAGTATGGAAAGTCAAAGGCAAATGATGGACCCACCAAAGAATCCTTATCTGTCATTCTAAAGGCCCTAATTTTGTCCTCAAGGCTTTCTTCCTGTAGCTGAACATAAGCCACATGCAACTGAAAACATCTATTCTGTCTCTATTCAGGCCACTCTCCCTTTAGGAAGGTTAAGCTTTGTATTTTTGCTTCTCTATGCCTTATTTCTTCTTAGGAAAACAGTGATACCTTTCCAAGATAAGTCAGATAAAGAAAAGCAACAAGTGAAGTGAAAGTCATGTCTTTCACTTAGTCATGTCTGACTCTTTGCAACCCATGAATGAGTCATGGCATTCTCCCCGCAAAAATCCCGAAGTGAGTAGCCTTTCCCTTCTCTAGGGTATCTTCCTCATCAGGGATCGAAACCAGGCCTCTCACTTTGAAAGATGGATTCTTTACCATCTGAGCCACCAGAAAAAGCAACAGGGGAGTATTAATTTGGGGGTAAGAGATACAAAAAGTAAAAGAAAAATCAAATCCATTCTGAACTGAGCCTCATTCCTAACTAGCTCACACCCAGGGCTGGGGTCTCTACACACTCATGGCTGTCTCCTCATCACTTCTGCCTTCCCTCCCTTCCCCTTCCCCCACCCAACCAGTAACAATTCAAAGAAACTCTTCATGTTCAAGAGCCACCTTCTTGACTAAGCAATCATCTTACTCTTCTGAATTCTTAAACTATTCTAAACCATTCTATGCTAATGAGCACTTAATTTTGGAAAGTTTTAAATTGTCCCTTTAGTGATTTCAGAATGTACACAGATTCTAGGGACAACAATCTTTGTAAACTAGCAATTATGACTTGTGCTTCTTATCTTGTTGTTGACAAATCTAAAACCAATTCTCAGTACAATGTAAGTTCTTGGGCTCTCTCACAAAACTGCACAATTTGTTGTTCTCTACTACTTTCCCATTATCGCAAATTTATTTTTAAGATGCTAGCTGAATTAATATTAATCTCGTAAAAGAAAAATAATGTAATATTTAACCCTAGATGATTTCATCAGTAACCAAGATGATGAAATATGTATTCATTCGTCTTCCACATTAAAAACATTAAATATATAATAATCTGATGTTCTAATGTTTTGATACTTTGCCCTACCCAATTCAAGACTGCCAGATAAATGAATATCCAAATGTTAGTGGCATAGTATAAGCAATATTTATAGCCATACTAATATTAATACTCTCTTGAGTATAAGGCAGCCTTCATGACAGATACAAAAGGAATGAATGTTTCCTACATACAATAGCTAGATGAATTGTAGCAGTTTATATTGTTTCATGGTCAGCTATCTGAAATACATGTTTTTAGTTTGAAGGCAAAACACCTGAATGGATATAATTTACTCAGGACAAATTCAGTACTACCTGTAGAAAGAATAAATCAAATACTGTCAACACTATCATTTTTATTTCCAACAGTTTTATACATGCTTTAAATGTTCATAAACATCAGTATAAGTCAAACATACACAATGTGCCTCTTACCCCTGGCTATCAAGTAAAATAAATCTTAAACATATATGCTAAAAATCTAGTTTAATCTGATATTAAGCCTAACTCCCCAAAAATAGTCCATATAACTTTCGTTAATCTTTTTTTTTTTCTTTTTTTTGGCCATCTCTATTGATCTTTCATTTATTTATCTTTGTTCTTTGGCCTGTGTGGGCCTCCCATCACAGTGGCCTCTCTCGTCGCAGAGCGCCGGGCTCTGGGCGCATGCACTCCAGAGCTCCGACTCGGTAATTGGACACATCGGTTCAGTCGCTCCATGGCATGTAGGATCTTCCCAGGCCAGGGATGGAACTGGCACCCCATACACTGCAAGGCTGTGTCCTTACCCACTAGACCACTAGGGAAGCCCCCATGTTAATCTAAACTTGTATGCAGGTCAAGAAGCAATAGAGGGCTTCCCCTGGTGGTCCAGTGAATAAGGACACTGCCTTGCAGTGCAAGGGGCGCCGGTTCGATCCCTGGCCTGGGAAGATCCCACGTGCCGCGGAGCAGCTGGACCGATGTGTCCAATCACCGAGCCGGAGCTCTGGGCGCATGCGCCCCGAGCCTGTGCTGTCTGGCGACAGACGCCACCGCGATGGGAGGCCCCCAGGAGCCAAAGAACAAAGACGGATGAAAATAGAGAAAATGAAAGACCAATAGAAGTGGCCCGCCTGCTCCCCTCCCTCCCCAACCTGACCCCCGCCCAAAATAAATAAAAATTAAATAATAAATAAATAAATAAAAAGAAGCAATAGAACTGGACATCGAACAATGTACTAGTTCAAAACTGTAAAAAGGAATACGACAGGCTATATACGTCATCAGGCTTAATACTCTCTTGAGTATAAGGCAGCCTTCATGACAGATACAAAAGGAATGAATGTTTCCTACATACAATAGCTAGATGAATTGTAGCAGTTTATATTGTTTCATGGCCAGCTATCTGAAATACATGTTTTTAGTTTGAAGGCAAAACACCTGAATGGATATAATTTACTCAGGACAAATTCAGTACTACTTGTAGAAAGAATAAATCAAATACTGTCAACACTATCATTTTATTTCCAACAGGTTTATACATGCTTTAAATGTTCATAAACATCAGTATAAGTCAAACATACACAATGTGCCTCTTACCCCTGGCTATCAAGTAAAATAAATCTTAAACATATATGCTAAAAATCTAGTTTAATCTGATATTAAGCCTAACCCCCCAAAAAATAGTCCATATAACTTTCGTTAATCTTTTTTTTTTTTCTTTTTTTTGGCCATCTCTATTGATCTTTCATTTATTTATCTTTGTTCTTTGGCCTGTGTGGGCCTCCCATCACAGTGGCCTCTCTCGTCGCAGAGCGCCGGGCTCTGGGCGCATGCACTCCAGAGCTCCGACTCGGTAATTGGACACATCGGTTCAGTCGCTCCATGGCATGTAGGATCTTCCCAGGCCAGGGATGGAACTGGCACCCCATACACTGCAAGGCTGTGTCCTTACCCACTAGACCACTAGGGAAGCCCCCATGTTAATCTAAACTTGTATGCAGGTCAAGAAGCAATAGAGGGCTTCCCCTGGTGGTCCAGTGAATAAGGACACTGCCTTGCAGTGCAAGGGGCGCCGGTTCGATCCCTGGCCTGGGAAGATCCCACGTGCCGCGGAGCAGCTGGACCGATGTGTCCAATCACCGAGCCGGAGCTCTGGAGCGCATGCGCCCAGAGCCTGTGCTGTGCAACGACAGACGCCACCGCGATGGGAGGCCCCCAGGAGCCAAAGAACAAAGACGGATGAAAATAGAGAAAATGAAAGACCAATAGAAGTGGCCCGCCTGCTCCCCTCCCTCCCCAACCTGACCCCCGCCCAAAATAAATAAAAATTAAATAATAAATAAATAAATAAAAAGAAGCAATAGAACTGGACATCGAACAATGTACTAGTTCAAAACTGTAAAAAGGAATACGACAGGCTATATACCGTCATCAGGCTAATTTAACTTATACTCAGAGAAATCATGAGAAATGCCATGCAGGATAAATCACAAGCTGGAATAAGGATTGCCAGGATAATATCAATAACCTCAGGTATGCAGATGACAGCACCCTAATGGCAAAAAGAGAAGAGAAATTAAAGAGCCTACTGATGAGGGTGAAAGAGAAGAGTGAAAAAGCTGGTCTAAAACTCAACATTCACAAAATAAAATAAAATAAAATAAAACTCAACATTCAGGGCCTCCCTGGTGGTCTAGTCAGTAAAGAGTCCAGCTTGCAGTGCAAGGGGCACTGGTTCAATCCCTGGCCCAGGAAGATCCCACATGCCAAGGAGCAGCTGGGCTGGTTTGTCCAATTACAAGCCAGTGCTCTGGAGCGCATGTGCCCAGAGTCAGTGCTCTGCTGTGAGAAAGGCCACTACAGTGGGAGGCCCACACATGCCAAATAATAAAGATGGATAAAAAACAACTGATACGAACCTTCCCTGACACCATACTCAAAATGGATTAAAGACCTAAATGTAAGACCAGAAACCCTAAAACTCTTAGAGGAGAATATAGGCAAAACACTCAAGAACATAAATCAAAGCAAGATCTTCTCTGACATGCCTACTGGAATACTGGAACTAACAACAAAAATTAACATGTGGGATCTAATGAAACTTAAATGCTTTTGTACAGCAAAAGAAACTACAAAAAAGATAAACAGACAGCCCACAGAATGAGAGAAAATCATAGCAAATGAAACAACAGACAAAGAATTAATCTCCAAAATCTACAAGCAACTCAGACAACTCAGCACCAGAAAAATGAACAACCCAATCAAAAAATGGGAAAAAGATCTAGATAGACATCTCACCAAAGAGGACATACAGATGGCCAAAAAACACATGAAACGATGCTCAACCTTGCTTATTATTAGAGAAATGCAAATCAAAACTACAATGAGATATCACCTCACACCCGTCAGAATAGCCATCATCAACAAATCTTCAGATAATAAATGCTGGAGAGGTGTGGAAAAAGGAACACTCTTGCATTGCTGGTAGGAAAGTAATACGACAGGCTATATACCGTCATCAGGCTAATTTAACTTATACTCAGAGAAATCATGAGAAATGCCATGCAGGATAAATCACAAGCTGGAATAAGGATTGCCAGGATAATATCAATAACCTCAGGTATGCAGATGACAGCACCCTAATGGCAAATAGAAGAGAAATTAAAGAGCCTACTGATGAGGGTGAAAGAGAAGAGTGAAAAAGCTGGTCTAAAACTCAACATTCACAAAATAAAATAAAATAAAATAAAACTCAACATTCAGGGCCTCCCTGGTGGTCTAGTCAGTAAAGAGTCCAGCTTGCAGTGCAAGGGGCACTGGTTCAATCCCTGGCCCAGGAAGATCCCACATGCCAAGGAGCAGCTGGGCTGGTTTGTCCAATTACAAGCCAGTGCTCTGGAGCGCATGTGCCCAGAGTCAGTGCTCTGCTGTGAGAAAGGCCACTACAGTGGGAGGCCCACACATGCCAAATAATAAAGATGGATAAAAAACAACTGATACGAACCTTCCCTGACACCATACTCAAAATGGATTAAAGACCTAAATGTAAGACCAGAAACCCTAAAACTCTTAGAGGAGAATATAGGCAAAACACTCAAGAACATAAATCAAAGCAAGATCTTCTCTGACATGCCTACTGGAATACTGGAACTAACAACAAAAATTAACATGTGGGATCTAATGAAACTTAAATGCTTTTGTACAGCAAAAGAAACTACAAAAAAGATAAACAGACAGCCCACAGAATGAGAGAAAATCATAGCAAATGAAACAACAGACAAAGAATTAATCTCCAAAATCTACAAGCAACTCAGACAACTCAGCACCAGAAAAATGAACAACCCAATCAAAAAATGGGAAAAAGATCTAGATAGACATCTCACCAAAGAGGACATACAGATGGCCAAAAAACACATGAAACGATGCTCAACCTTGCTTATTATTAGAGAAATGCAAATCAAAACTACAATGAGATATCACCTCACACCCGTCAGAATAGCCATCATCAACAAATCTTCAGATAATAAATGCTGGAGAGGGTGTGGAGAAAAGGGAACACTCTTGCATTGCTGGTAGGAAAGTAAACTGATACAGCCACTATGGAAGACAGTATGGAGATTCCTTAAACAAAAAAATAGAAGCACCATACGACCCAGCAATCCCACTCTTAGGTTTATACCCTGATGAAATCAAAACTGAAAGAAGCACCTGTACCCCAATGTTCACTGCAGCTTTCTATACAATAGCTAGAACATGGAAGCAACCTAGGTGTCCACTGACGAATGAATGGACAAAAAAACTCTGGTACATAATGGAGTACTTCTCAGCTATAAAAAGAAATGCAGAAGACTCAGTCCTAATGAGGTGGATGGATCTAGAACCTATCCTAAAAAGTGAAGTAAGTCAAAAAGAGAAAGACAAGTACAGTATACTAACACCGATATATGGAATCTGTTAAGATGGTAATGGTAACACACACAGTGAGGCAATGGAAAAACAGACATAAAGAACAGATGTATGGACAGTGTGGGAAGGAACAGTGGGTGGGAGGCATAGAGGGAGTAACATGGAAACCTATACTATCATATGTGAAAAAGATAGCTACTGTCATTGCCCTGAGGGAATAGGAGATCCTGCAGGGGTGGGGCGCGATGGCCGGGACGGGTGAGATGTGGGGGACTGGGAGTGGGGCAGGTGCCAGGGATATGCATATGACTGATCTGGGAACATACATGTCTATCAACAACAAAACTCTATAAAAAATTTTTTTTAAATAAAATTAAATAATTTTTTTTTAAAGATTTATTTATTTATTTATTTTGGGCGGGGGTCGGATTGGGGAGGGAGGGGAGCAGGCGGGCCACTTCTATTGGTCTTTCATTTCTCTATTTTCATCCATCTTTGTTCTTTGGCTCCTGTGGGCCTCCCATCGTGGTGGTGTCTGTTGCTGCAGAGCGCCAGCTCTGGGCGCATGTGCTCCAGAGCTCCGGCTCGGTAATTGGACACATCGGTCCAGCCGCTCCGTGGCACGTGGGATCTTCCCAGGCCAGGGATCGAACCGGCGCCCCTTGCACTGCAAGGCGGTGTCCTTACCCACTGTACCACCAGGGGAAGCCCTAAATAATTTTTTAAAAAATGACGACTTGAGGCAAAAAAAAACCCTCTCCAGAATCAATGAAGATGATGATGACTGCTGCCATGAAATTAAAAGATACTTGTTCCTTGGAAGGAAAGCTATGACAAACCTAGACAGCGTATTCAAAAGCAGAGACATTGCTTTGCCGACAAAAATCTGTATAGTCAAAGCTATGGTTTTCCCAGTAGTCATGTTATGTATGTGAGAGATGGACCATAAAGAAGGCTGAGCGCTGAAGAACTGATGCCTTTGAATTGTGGTGTTGGAGACCTCGGACTCAAGGAGATCAAACCAGGCAATCCTAAAGAAAATCAACCCTGAAGGGCTAAGGCTGAAGCTGAAGTGTCGATACTTTGGTCACCTGATGCGAAGAGCCGACTCACTGCAAAAGACCTTGATACTGGGGAAGATTGAAGGCAAAAGGAGAAGAGAGCAGCAGAGGATTAGATGGTTAAACAGCATCACTGACTCAATGGACATTAATTTGAGCAAATTCCAGGAGATTGTGAAGGACAGGGTAGCACGGTGTGCTGCAGTCCATGGGGTCACAAACAGTCAGAAACGACTTAGTGACTAAACAACAACAACAAACCTTAACTACAACTTCTGAGTACAAACCTAACTAGAAGTTCTCTTCTTCGTAGATAAAATAAACCTATCCTTATTTGTATTAAAGCAGATCCAGAAAGATCTAAAGTCAAGTGTTGAACATGTTTTCTTATAATCCAACTGTCTCAAAGAAAATAAAAAGAAGTGGTTTCAAACAGCTTGCCTCTTCTCTAGATCATCTGAGTCAAAAACCACATCACCAAATATATAAGTGTGTGTGTGTGTGTATATATACACACACATAAGAAAAATGAGTAATTCCAATTCCACTGAACAAGTTTCTTGCGAGATCTCTCACAAAACAAAGCATCATTATTTTATAATTAAGATAAGTTAATAGATATTAACAATAGCTATTGTACTCCACAATTTTAGTTGAAGACAAAAACTGTCTGGGTATAACCAAAAATTATGATTTTCTACTCTATAATCGTATTTCAGGATTCCTAGATGGCCCAGTGGCAAAAAATCACCTTGCAATGCAGGAGATGTAAGAAATGTAGATTCGATCACTGGGTTGGAAAGATTCCCCTGGAGAAGGACAAGGCAACCCATTCTAGTATTCCTGCCTGAAAAAGACCATGGACAGAGAAGCATGGCAGGTTATAGTCCATGGGGCCGCAAAGAGTCAGACATAACTCAGACTGAGCACTATCTACTACTGCCAAATCTGTACATATTTATCCCAGTAGTCATGTTATGTATGTGAGAGATGGACCATAAAGAAGGCTGAGCGCTGAAGAACTGATGCCTTTGAATTGTGGTGTTGGAGACCTCGGACTCAAGGAGATCAAACCAGGCAATCCTAAAGAAAATCAACCCTGAAGGGCTAAGGCTGAAGCTGAAGTGTCGATACTTTGGTCACCTGATGCGAAGAGCCGACTCACTGCAAAAGACCTTGATACTGGGGAAGATTGAAGGCAAAAGGAGAAGAGAGCAGCAGAGGATTAGATGGTTAAACAGCATCACTGACTCAATGGACATTAATTTGAGCAAATTCCAGGAGATTGTGAAGGACAGGGTAGCACGGTGTGCTGCAGTCCATGGGGTCACAAACAGTCAGAAACGACTTAGTGACTAAACAACAACAACAAACCTTAACTACAACTTCTGAGTACAAACCTAACTAGAAGTTCTCTTCTTCGTAGATAAAATAAACCTATCCTTATTTGTATTAAAGCAGATCCAGAAAGATCTAAAGTCAAGTGTTGAACATGTTTTCTTATAATCCAACTGTCTCAAAGAAAATAAAAAGAAGTGGTTTCAAACAGCTTGCCTCTTCTCTAGATCATCTGAGTCAAAAACCACATCACCAAATATATAAGTGTGTGTGTGTGTGTATATATACACACACATAAGAAAAATGAGTAATTCCAATTCCACTGAACAAGTTTCTTGCGAGATCTCTCACAAAACAAAGCATCATTATTTTATAATTAAGATAAGTTAATAGATATTAACAATAGCTATTGTACTCCACAATTTTAGTTGAAGACAAAAACTGTCTGGGTATAACCAAAAATTATGATTTTCTACTCTATAATCGTATTTCAGGATTCCTAGATGGCCCAGTGGCAAAAAATCACCTTGCAATGCAGGAGATGTAAGAAATGTAGATTCGATCACTGGGTTGGAAAGATTCCCCTGGAGAAGGACAAGGCAACCCATTCTAGTATTCCTGCCTGAAAAAGACCATGGACAGAGAAGCATGGCAGGTTATAGTCCATGGGGCCGCAAAGAGTCAGACATAACTCAGACTGAGCACTATCTACTACTGCCAAATCTGTAAATATTTATCCCAACATCATGATTCACCACAGGAAGAGACACAAATAAGGTAATTCTACAAAATATTAAAAGCAAAGTTGAAAGGTAAATAGGTCCTACAGTTGCTACAGCAGAGAGAGAATCTTGAGGCTTCAATTTTAAACTGTGACTGGATGTGAACAAAAACCAGTCCTTTCATCCTCTTGCACATCTGGTAAAATAAACAACAATAAACAACAAAAAACCCTGCTTACTGTCTTAGCAAATATTAAAAGGTTGATTCCCGGGCTTCCCTGGTGCTCCAGTGGGTAAAGAGTCTGCCGTGACAAAGTGCAAGGGGCACTGGTTCAATCCCTGGCCTGGGAAGATTCCACGCGCCATGAAGCAGCTGGACTGGTGTGTCTAATTATGAGCCAGCACTCTGGAGTGCATGAGCCCAGAGCCAGTGCTCTGCAGTGAGAGAGGCCACTGCAATGGGAGGAACACAAATGCCAAAGAATGAAAAATATGGATGAAAACAAATACAAATAAAAGAGGCATGATGAGGAAAAGAAAAAAAAAAAAATGTGCCAGCTTGCTCTTTTAAGAAAATCTGTTGACTACTGACAGAACACCCTGCACTGACTGAGCTCTGGGGATCTGGCAGGAAAGTAAGAAAGGCCGGCCCTCTTGGGGTTTCTGTTCTAGAAGAGGAAGATCAGAGATCTCAAAGAGCAGAGCTGTATACATTGGCAGATACACTGGCTGTGACTTGGTATGAGCATTAGCAGTGCAGTGTGCCAGGGAAAAGTGTGTCACCATTTGGCACTCACTGCAATTTGCTGACTTGACAATAAGGTAACAGCTGTATAAAATGTTACTGCAATTCAATATCAAGCTTTTCTACTCTATAATCGTATTTCAGGATTCCTAGATGGCCCAGTGGCAAAAAATCACCTTGCAATGCAGGAGATGTAAGAAATGTAGATTCGATCACTGGGTTGGAAAGATTCCCCTGGAGAAGGACAAGGCAACCCATTCTAGTATTCCTGCCTGAAAAAGACCATGGACAGAGAAGCATGGCAGGTTATAGTCCATGGGGCCGCAAAGAGTCAGACATAACTCAGACTGAGCACTATCTACTACTGCCAAATCTGTAAATATTTATCCCAACATCATGATTCACCACAGGAAGAGACACAAATAAGGTAATTCTACAAAATATTAAAAGCAAAGTTGAAAGGTAAATAGGTCCTACAGTTGCTACAGCAGAGAGAGAATCTTGAGGCTTCAATTTTAAACTGTGACTGGATGTGGACAAAAACCAGTCCTTTCATCCTCTTGCACATCTGGTAAAATAAACAACAATAAACAACAAAAAACCCTGCTTACTGTCTTAGCAAATATTAAAAGGTTGATTCCCGGGCTTCCCTGGTGCTCCAGTGGGTAAAGAGTCTGCCGTGACAAAGTGCAAGGGGCACTGGTTCAATCCCTGGCCTGGGAAGATTCCACGCGCCATGAAGCAGCTGGACTGGTGTGTCTAATTATGAGCCAGCACTCTGGAGTGCATGAGCCCAGAGCCAGTGCTCTGCAGTGAGAGAGGCCACTGCAATGGGAGGAACACAAATGCCAAAGAATGAAAAATATGGATGAAAACAAATACAAATAAAAGAGGCATGATGAGGAAAAGAAAAAAAAAAAAATGTGCCAGCTTGCTCTTTTAAGAAAATCTGTTGACTACTGACAGAACACCCTGCACTGACTGAGCTCTGGGGATCTGGCAGGAAAGTAAGAAAGGCCGGCCCTCTTGGGGTTTCTGTTCTAGAAGAGGAAGATCAGAGATCTCAAAGAGCAGAGCTGTATACATTGGCAGATACACTGGCTGTGACTTGGTATGAGCATTAGCAGTGCAGTGTGCCAGGGAAAAGTGTGTCACCATTTGGCACTCACTGCAATTTGCTGACTTGACAATAAGGTAACAGCTGTATAAAATGTTACTGCACAAAAAACTTTCCAATTCACTGTTTCATCTATTCGAATGCCTAAAATAAATGGAGGGAACATATTCATTATGCTTCAAATGCAAGTAAGAAAAATAAGAGAAATGTTCGAACTTGTCCAGTATCATAAAGCTGTAAGAAACAAAACTTTTCACATGCCTCCAGGCTGTCTCTGCCGTATCTTACAACTTTCCTACTACTGCTGAAAGACTATCTTCATATACCATCACCCACCCAACCTCACCCCCACCAAAGGAGATACTTCTGAAAATATAATGTAAAAAGGTTAGCTCCAAAGTAGTAAAAGAATAAATGAGGGGGCTTCCCTGGTGGTCCAGTGGGTTAGGACACCACCTTGCAGTACAAAGGGCGCCAGTTCAATCCCTGGCCTGGAAAGATCCCACGTGCCGCGGAGCGGCTGGACCGATGTGTCCAATTACCGAGCCGGAGCTCTGGAGTGCATGCGCCCAGAGCCGGTGCTCTGCGACAACAGAGGCCACCGCGATGGGAGGCCCACGCGGGCCAAAGAACAAAAGATGGACGAAAACAGATAAATGAAGGACCAACAGAAGTGGCCCGCCCGCCCCCCTCCCTCCCCACCCTATCACTCCCAAAATAAATAAATAAATGGTTTTTTTTAAAAAAAAAAGAATAAATGAGTACTTGTTAGTAGCTTTCAGTCCTCAGTTATTCATTTATTAATAGCTAAAAAGCTATTTCTAAAGATGCTTCGGCAACAATAGTTTGAAACTTATCCCAAAGCAAAAGTATACAGAAAACAAAAACATATAACAATTGATTCAATGACGTTCAGTTTAACTTTTTTGCTACCAGAAACTGAATAATTCTGGATGTTAACATCATTTTAAACACCACTATCAAGAAACTTCTTATGAAAAGCTAGGATTCATAAAAAACATGCCTCATAAAAAACTTTTAAAAAGCCACCACTTTGCCCAGTATTAAATTTACCAGAACACGTTGTATCATGAATCTCACACTTGGGGTTTCTGTTCTAGAAGAGGAAGATCAGAGATCTCAAAGAGCAGAGCTGTATACATTGGCAGATACACTGGCTGTGACTTGGTATGAGCATTAGCAGTGCAGTGTGCCAGGGAAAAGTGTGTCACCATTTGGCACTCACTGCAATTTGCTGACTTGACAATAAGGTAACAGCTGTATAAAATGTTACTGCACAAAAAACTTTCCAATTCACTGTTTCATCTATTCGAATGCCTAAAATAAATGGAGGGAACATATTCATTATGCTTCAAATGCAAGTAAGAAAAATAAGAGAAATGTTCGAACTTGTCCAGTATCATAAAGCTGTAAGAAACAAAACTTTTCACATGCCTCCAGGCTGTCTCTGCCGTATCTTACAACTTTCCTACTACTGCTGAAAGACTATCTTCATATACCATCACCCACCCAACCTCACCCCCACCAAAGGAGATACTTCTGAAAATATAATGTAAAAAGGTTAGCTCCAAAGTAGTAAAAGAATAAATGAGGGGGCTTCCCTGGTGGTCCAGTGGGTTAGGACACCACCTTGCAGTACAAAGGGCGCCAGTTCAATCCCTGGCCTGGAAAGATCCCACGTGCCGCGGAGCGGCTGGACCGATGTGTCCAATTACCGAGCCGGAGCTCTGGAGTGCATGCGCCCAGAGCCGGTGCTCTGTGACAACAGAGGCCACCGCGATGGGAGGCCCACGCGGGCCAAAGAACAAAAGATGGACGAAAACAGATAAATGAAGGACCAACAGAAGTGGCCCGCCCGCCCCCCTCCCTCCCCACCCTATCACTCCCAAAATAAATAAATAAATGGTTTTTTTTTTAAAAAAAAAGAATAAATGAGTACTTGTTAGTAGCTTTCAGTCCTCAGTTATTCATTTATTAATAGCTAAAAAGCTATTTCTAAAGATGCTTCGGCAACAATAGTTTGAAACTTATCCCAAAGCAAAAGTATACAGAAAACAAAAACATATAACAATTGATTCAATGACGTTCAGTTTAACTTTTTTGCTACCAGAAACTGAATAATTCTGGATGTTAACATCATTTTAAACACCACTATCAAGAAACTTCTTATGAAAAGCTAGGATTCATAAAAAACATGCCTCATAAAAAACTTTTAAAAAGCCACCACTTTGCCCAGTATTAAATTTACCAGAACACGTTGTATCATGAATCTCACACCAACTACGATAAAACTGATCTCCAAAAAAGGCCAATGCCTCTCAGGAGCAACAACAGCAGAGCAGTGACAACAGCTCAGATTCAAGGCCAGAGAACTCCTGGGATCCTCTATTACAATGAAAATTCACTCAGGTCATATGAATTTGCAATTCTAATTAGAACATAGAATTAAACCCCTTACTCTTTCCCACAATGGATAAATCTTAAACACATAAACCACAAAACCCTCCTCATGAACCAATGGAAAGGTGGCGTGCAACAGAACAACCACTTTCCATTGAAAACTGTTAAATATAGAACATAATTTTATACATGTTTTAGATGTACCCCAAATTAACATATGCAGCCTAGTTCCCAGTCTCTCAAACAGACTTGTACCTGTAAGCAACATCTTGTGATTACATTTTCTTTCATCTTCTGAAATCATTCCACAGAACAACTGATTCTGAGATACACCAGAGTAACACAATCCATATCCAAAGTGTGGACTGAGCATCCAAAACCCAAAAGGCCACTTCAGGCATAGTAAATATTTAGGAGGTATCTGACACTGGTATTCTAATTTTAATGTTTCTTTAGATTCAGAGCTCAGAAAAAGCAACAATTGTGATACTTTTTAACTGGGAGGTTTTAGAGATGTTAATAAGTCATACTACTAACATAAACTGAACAAAGTTACCAATGAATAACTCTAAAAAATCTTCCTTTACCTCAAAAATAATGTCTCAGAGTAGAAACAGCAGAAAAATCAAGTCTATGAAGTCAAGAAACCAGTACAACAGGTATACAAGAAAGATGCAAGGTATCTTTATAAAGCTTTTTAACCTAACAATAAGGATCTGTAGGGAAACTAGATCTGACAACTGTTTCTCACGAAAAGAAATAACAGCTATTTTTTAATGGATGCCCAATAGGATTACAACTCCCTGTTGAAAAATATAAATTATTTAAAACAACCAAAAAAATTTCTTATTTTCAGGCATGATTAAGATAGTATTGAAGGGAAAACAATGATACTGTCAAATTTTCAGGTTTTAAAGAAATATAAATTAAATTTTAAAAGCCACCACTTTGCCCAGTATTAAATTTACCAGAACACGTTGTATCATGAATCTCACACCAACTACGATAAAACTGATCTCCAAAAAAGGCCAATGCCTCTCAGGAGCAACAACAGCAGAGCAGTGACAACAGCTCAGATTCAAGGCCAGAGAACTCCTGGGATCCTCTATTACAATGAAAATTCACTCAGGTCATATGAATTTGCAATTCTAATTAGAACATAGAATTAAACCCCTTACTCTTTCCCACAATGGATAAATCTTAAACACATAAACCACAAAACCCTCCTCATGAACCAATGGAAAGGTGGCGTGCAACAGAACAACCACTTTCCATTGAAAACTGTTAAATATAGAACATAATTTTATACATGTTTTAGATGTACCCCAAATTAACATATGCAGCCTAGTTCCCAGTCTCTCAAACAGACTTGTACCTGTAAGCAACATCTTGTGATTACATTTTCTTTCATCTTCTGAAATCATTCCACAGAACAACTGATTCTGAGATACACCAGAGTAACACAATCCATATCCAAAGTGTGGACTGAGCATCCAAAACCCAAAAGGCCACTTCAGGCATAGTAAATATTTAGGAGGTATCTGACACTGGTATTCTAATTTTAATGTTTCTTTAGATTCAGAGCTCAGAAAAAGCAACAATTGTGATACTTTTTAACTGGGAGGTTTTAGAGATGTTAATAAGTCATACTACTAACATAAACTGAACAAAGTTACCAATGAATAACTCTAAAAAATCTTCCTTTACCTCAAAAATAATGTCTCAGAGTAGAAACAGCAGAAAAATCAAGTCTATGAAGTCAAGAAACCAGTACAACAGGTATACAAGAAAGATGCAAGGTATCTTTATAAAGCTTTTTAACCTAACAATAAGGATCTGTAGGGAAACTAGATCTGACAACTGTTTCTCACGAAAAGAAATAACAGCTATTTTTTAATGGATGCCCAATAGGATTACAACTCCCTGTTGAAAAATATAAATTATTTAAAACAACCAAAAAAATTTCTTATTTTCAGGCATGATTAAGATAGTATTGAAGGGAAAACAATGATACTGTCAAATTTTCAGGTTTTTAAAGTTCAAACAACTCTATCCAAAGTAAATGGCTAAGAAAGTTCTATTAAAGCAATGCATCCTCTCCAAAATAAACACAACTTAGAAACACAAAAACATTAAGCAAGAGGGGGAAAAAAGTAAGGAATTGAGGTCCACACAAAATCAGAGTTAGAAAAAGTCTAAAATAAACTCATTGCTGTCATGAAATAGGGGCTCTAGTCAACGATGTGGAAGCTCTAGGAAAAGTACAACTGCTCTCATACCTTTGAGCAAAACCAGTAAGAGAGCAAGGGAATGCCAACTAAGCACCTGAGTCAGGCATCTCCACCCTAACAGTCAACAGTCCTATTAAAAATTTTAGGGCGATTTCTATGTAAACTTCTTGTGATAAAAACATTTCTAGTACTAACTTTTCCCTTAGAGATGATTCATCTCTACATAGTTCTGTCTAAAGGAATGGAAACACAAAACAGGGACAGGAAGAGTAAACAAAAGGAGAAACAGGGAAAACAAAACGGACACATGTCATACGTGAGCTGGCTTTTGGAGGAGTTTCTCCTACACCACTTCGAGAAGTGAAAGAAAAACATAAGGTAACAGAGGACAAAGATGAGACATGAAGGACTCCAGAGTCCTTGTAACAGTAACGTCACACTTCCAACCACAGGATACCATGCCAATGGGACTAACAAGCACCAATTCTGAAGAACCATAAAATAACCTTAAAAAAAAAAAAAAGAAAGAAATCAGTCAGGTGTCTGTCCTTGGAGAAATGTATAATGGTGCTAGTATGGGCTCTGAAGTCCAACCTAGATTTGAACCACATATTCTACCACTTAACACCTATAAAATGTAGACAGCCACCAGGGAAGCCCTCCTACTTCATAGGGTTGTTGTAAGGATTAAGTAACTAGATTAAGCAGTTTTTTGTTGTTTTCTTTTTTTAATTCTGGCTTCTTTTACTGGTTTATTATTTATTTATTTTCATCCATCTTTATTCTTTGGCCTGTGTGGGCCTCCCATTGCAGTGGCCTCTCCTGTTGCAGAGGACTGGCTCTGGGCACATGCGCTCCAGAGCAATGGCTTGTAATTGGACACACCGGTCCAGCTGCTCTGTGGCACGTGGGATCTTCCCAGACCAGGGATCAAACTGGCACCCCCTGCACTTCAAGGCAGACTCTTTACCCACTGGACACCAGGGAAGCCCCAGTTTTTGTGTTTTTTTTTTTTAAGTACATGTCACAGAGAGTGCTCAACAAATCAGTTTCTCTGAACTTGAATTACTGGCAGTGCCAACAGTAAAAAAGAAAAAAAAAAAAATTCTGTTCTGCTATGCTTTTACCACCAAGTACATACCCTACTACAGTGCTTATCACAGTGTTTTATAATTATTAAGAGTCCAAGCCCCTCACTTGACTATGTGCTCTCAGGGAAGACAGACATTACTAAACCATTTACATTCATTTCTCTAATGCTTATTAGCAGAGGGTTCAGCACAATGCAGGTGTTTAGCAAATGTTTGCTCTTGGATTTAAATAAAAATCACTCAAGCAAAATTAGTAGCATTAGGAACTGACTACTTTCTCTTAATGCTTACTTGCTTGCCACTGATGTTTACACAAAACAGGGACAGGAAGAGTAGACAAAAGGAGAAACAGGGAAAACAAAACCGACACATGTCATAAGTGAGCTGGACTATGGAGTAGTTTCTCCTACACCACTTAGAGAAGTGAAAGAAAAACATAAGGTAACAGAGGACAAAGATGAGACATGAAGGACTCCAGAGTCCTTGTAACAGTAACGTCACACTTCCAACCACAGGATACCATGCCAATGGGACTAACAAGCACCAATTCTGAAGAACCATAAAATAACCTTAAAAAAAAAAAAAAGAAAGAAATCAGTCAGGTGTCTGTCCTTGGAGAAATGTATAATGGTGCTAGTATGGGCTCTGAAGTCCAACCTAGATTTGAACCACATATTCTACCACTTAACACCTATAAAATGTAGACAGCCACCAGGGAAGCCCTCCTACTTCATAGGGTTGTTGTAAGGATTAAGTAACTAGATTAAGCAGTTTTTTGTTGTTTTCTTTTTTTAATTCTGGCTTCTTTTACTGGTTTATTATTTATTTATTTTCATCCATCTTTATTCTTTGGCCTGTGTGGGCCTCCCATTGCAGTGGCCTCTCCTGTTGCAGAGGACTGGCTCTGGGCACATGCGCTCCAGAGCAATGGCTTGTAATTGGACACACCGGTCCAGCTGCTCTGTGGCACGTGGGATCTTCCCAGACCAGGGATCAAACTGGCACCCCCTGCACTTCAAGGCAGACTCTTTACCCACTGGACACCAGGGAAGCCCCAGTTTTTGTGTTTTTTTTTTTTTAAGTACATGTCACAGAGAGTGCTCAACAAATCAGTTTCTCTGAACTTGAATTACTGGCAGTGCCAACAGTAAAAAAGAAAAAAAAAAAAATTCTGTTCTGCTATGCTTTTACCACCAAGTACATACCCTACTACAGTGCTTATCACAGTGTTTTATAATTATTAAGAGTCCAAGCCCCTCACTTGACTATGTGCTCTCAGGGAAGACAGACATTACTAAACCATTTACATTCATTTCTCTAATGCTTATTAGCAGAGGGTTCAGCACAATGCAGGTGTTTAGCAAATGTTTGCTCTTGGATTTAAATAAAAATCACTCAAGCAAAATTAGTAGCATTAGGAACTGACTACTTCCTGCTTAACATTTAACAGTGTTCTTACTTCTTGTGCTTGCCACTGATCAGATACAAACCCCTAGGGATCAGGTATACCGGAGAGGCTTACAAATAGAAAATTAGAATGGAGGATTTACTAAAAACATGGAAACAACAAGCAGCCAAAATGAATACCTTGATTTGCCACATGTAAACCTATTTACAGGTAGGAGAATTACTCTGCTTCATAACCCTTTTCCAAATAATTCTGGTTTCTTTGGAGTGTCAATATGCAGCAATGGCTAAGAACTGGGCAGAGGACATCTCTGATGTCTGAAGTTCAATTTACATCAATACACATCTGAGTATATTCCTTGCCTACTATTTTACAGTGTACGATCAACACTCCGGGGACTTAAGAGTCATGGGCAGAGTTTAAAAAAAATGAAGGTTCTAGAATTTAACCACTAGAAACACTCAGTAGATCTTCAGTAAAGCCTCAAAAACTTTTTAATAAGCCCCACAAATGATTCTAATGCAATTCCAGCTTCCATACTTTAAGAACCATAATAGCATTCAATTCATACACCTCCATGATGTACTCATGATAATCACTTAACAAATGAGAGAAACTAAGATGCTTGAAAGGTTTACTGGGAATTTGCCCAAAGTAATCCCTTCAATAAAGTGCACCCACAGGATTCAGATCTATCCATTTAGTCTAAAACCTGTATACTGCTACACTATTTTGCATGAGACTATGCCTTGAAAATAACACACAGGGATCCAAGCCTTAAAATCAACCTTTAATTTTTAACAGAAATGAAAATTTTAAATATTTAACAGGTTCTGATGCAAATTTTTCAAAATATCTATACCCTGTTTGAACTAATTTTAATTGACTTAATTTTAAAACGTTGTCTTAAAACTCAAGTTTTATTTTAAACCAGTAACTGGAATGAACTATGCTAATTTTCAAATGCCTGAACTGAAATATTATTTCAATCGTGGACCAAGAACTGGAATCAAGTACATTTTCTCCTTTCTTCTGACTTGAGTGAACTGAAGTAAAATCAACCCAAACCTAAAATAAATAAATATTTCACATGGTCTAGACCCTCACTTGAAAAAAAAATCAAGATGTATTTTAGAAACAGGTTTATTTCCCATGAAAGTTTAAAAGGCTTACAGCATGTCTGTAAAGAAGTTTGACTTTTAGGAATTAACATTAGGATCTTTAAGTCTTAATACATGCTTATCCGCTTACCTGACCAAAACTGCCTGATATGGGGCAGGAAGAAAGTACACAAATACATTAAAAATTTTTCTTAATGAGGAAGTTTACCGTATTACCAAAGAAAGTATACCACACATGAGCATAAAGAATAAATGCTAAGCACTTAGACTAAAGAAACAAATGTGTGTATGTGTCCTCAGTTACTCAATTGTGTTCAACTCTGTGACCGCATGAATTGCAGCCGGCCAGGCTCCTCTGTCCATGGGATTTTCCCAGAATGAATACTAGAGTGGGTTGTCATTTCCCTTTCCAGAAATCTTTCAGACCAAGGGATAGAACCCAAATCTCCTGCACTAGCAGGGGATTCTTTACCACTGAGCCACCTGGGAAACCCCCCCAAAAGCAATTACTTTAAAAACACACGACAAGTCACTGGTCTGGCTCACACTTCTGGCAACTTCAACCTTGAGCCACTGTGAATCCCACAAAAATACCTCCCACAAAGCTGATAAGATTTTATTCTAGTCTTTAGTGAGCATAATATTAAAATCCGGACTCTAAATTTTTTTTTAATGGATTATGTCTGTTCCTGGCCTCACATATATTCCACCCATCCTCAATATTACCTTCTGACAACCCAAATCCCTGTTATTGGAATGGCTGGCTCATCAATCTTGCTTTCCCCTGAACTACACAAAGTTATCTCCATGCCTAAACCCAAACTGCTTTTCCAATAGCACAGCATACAAACTGACATACAGTTTTACATGCATTTCATAGTGGAGGTCATTAGCCTAAAATTCTGTAACATTCAAAGCAGTAGCAAAGGAAAGAGGGGAAAGGACTAGATCTATATTTTTTTCCCGGAAGACTTGCTTACTCTAGGTTGACCTCATACGCTTTATTAATTACAATTTAACAACTAACATCCAATCCATGAAGGCAACCATCACCTTATTACACATTTATTGTGATAACCCATTTTATGCCTATGCAAATAGCAGGTGTAAAGTATTTGCCCTTTATAAATGAGTAAGTTCCTATAGGGGTCCACTAATCTTTGAAAACTGCTAAAAGTCTTAATATCACTAAAACAAGTACCTTGAACTCCTCCTCTAAAATGATATAAGATCCTGTGATCTCTGAAAAAGGTTGGGTCACTCAATAGATAGAAGAAAATGCATAGACAAAACTCAGTGATCTGACAATTTTCCCTGAGACCAGACCTGATCAGCACACATTATCACCAATAACATATTCATGTGGCACTTTATATAGTTTACAAACATGCTTAGACCTATAACCTCACTTTATCCAGGCAATAATCCTACGAAAGAGGCAGAACCAATAATGAACTGTAGAACTGAAGTGCAAACGTAAGCAAAACTGCTCGAGGTTATACAGTAATATTGAAAACTACAATCCAGGTCATCAGATTTCCAAGCTCAGTACACTTTCTGATGCCTTAAAAAAAGAGCAGTGAACCAAGCCATTTCTTTCTATTCCAGTACAAATTCATAAAAATAACCTAGACAAGAGAACCACACATTTTAATATAAACTGAAGCAATACTTTTTAATAAAAAAATTGCTTCATTTTGCCTGAGATATAAACTAAGTGAAAGACAAGTCATCTAAAACAAGTAAAATGAAGAATCAGTATTCCCCTGAGGAAAATCAAATCAATGATCTGACAGCAAACATATCAGTATTTGAACAGATTTATCACAATACAAAATAATAATCCAGTGATTAGCAACAGCTGCTACTTTAGCAACATTTCCTGCCCCTTTTTCCTTTTGGTGTGGGGCGTGGGGGGGGTGTCTGTAGGGGAAGGGAAACTGGTTAATTCTAAATAAGAAACCCATTGGTGACAGAAAAAGCAGCGAAGCAGGACTTTTCTAATCAAGAAACGAAAAAGAAATATGAAGACAACAGCTCTCTACATTACATTCTGCCTACTAATCTGGCTGAACTTCACCATAATCATTCTTTGTTTTGGCTGTTCCAGGTCTCAGTTGTGGCACCTGGGATCTTCAGTTGAAACATATGGGATCTGGTAGCGGCTTCCTAGGTGGCAAACAGTATAAAGAATCTACCTGCCAATGTAGGTAACACAAGAGAAACAGGTTTGATCCTGAAGTAGGAAATGGCAACCTACTCCAATATTCTTGCCAGGAAAATTCCATGAGCTGAAGGAACCTTGTGAGCTATAGCCCACTGGGCTGCCAAGAGTCAGACACAACCAAGAGCTTAACACACAAATGGGATCTAGTTACCACCAGCAATTAAACCTGGGCCCCTTCATTGGGGGCATGGAATCTTAGCCACTGGACCACAGTAGAGTACCCAATATTTTACTTTTCATAAATGTAAAGATAACAGCATACCTGTTTAATAATGATAGTAATGAATTTATCTTTAAAATACCCCAAAGGGTGGTACGGACTTTATATAGTTTACAAACATGCTTAGACCAAATGGCAATAATCCTACGAAAGAGGCAGAACCAATAATGAACTGTAGAACTGAAGTGCAAACGTAAGCAAAACTGCTCGAGGTTATACAGTAATATTGAAAACTACAATCCAGGTCATCAGATTTCCAAGCTCAGTACACTTTCTGATGCCTTAAAAAAAGAGCAGTGAACCAAGCCATTTCTTTCTATTCCAGTACAAATTCATAAAAATAACCTAGACAAGAGAACCACACATTTTAATATAAACTGAAGCAATACTTTTTAATAAAAAAATTGCTTCATTTTGCCTGAGATATAAACTAAGTGAAAGACAAGTCATCTAAAACAAGTAAAATGAAGAATCAGTATTCCCCTGAGGAAAATCAAATCAATGATCTGACAGCAAACATATCAGTATTTGAACAGATTTATCACAATACAAAATAATAATCCAGTGATTAGCAACAGCTGCTACTTTAGCAACATTTCCTGCCCCTTTTTCCTTTTGGTGTGGGGCGTGGGCGGGGTGTCTGTAGGGGAAGGGAAACTGGTTAATTCTAAATAAGAAACCCATTGGTGACAGAAAAAGCAGCGAAGCAGGACTTTTCTAATCAAGAAACGAAAAAGAAATATGAAGACAACAGCTCTCTACATTACATTCTGCCTACTAATCTGGCTGAACTTCACCATAATCATTCTTTGTTTTGGCTGTTCCAGGTCTCAGTTGTGGCACCTGGGATCTTCAGTTGAAACATATGGGATCTGGTAGCGGCTTCCTAGGTGGCAAACAGTATAAAGAATCTACCTGCCAATGTAGGTAACACAAGAGAAACAGGTTTGATCCCCTGAAGTAGGAAATGGCAACCTACTCCAATATTCTTGCCAGGAAAATTCCATGAGCTGAAGGAACCTTGTGAGCTATAGCCCACTGGGCTGCCAAGAGTCAGACACAACCAAGAGCTTAACACACAAATGGGATCTAGTTACCACCAGCAATTAAACCTGGGCCCCTTCATTGGGGGCATGGAATCTTAGCCACTGGACCACAGTAGAGTACCCAATATTTTACTTTTCATAAATGTAAAGATAACAGCATACCTGTTTAATAATGATAGTAATGAATTTATCTTTAAAATACCCCCAGATGTGTATGATATTTGGGTGGTAGATGCTGAAATATGTGCACATATAAAAACTAAATTAGCACACTGTTCCTCATTTCCAGTTCTAAACAGCTTCCAAAGACATTCAGCACCCGCTATTAATCAACACAGGGACAGCTAACTCAATACTTTCCTATCATCACCTTCTCTCTCTCCAGAAAAGGAATCATTCATATTTTTATGTTCTCCCCATTCCATTAAACTTGTATTATGACAATTAAATCAACCTTAGGCGATGGACATCCTAGGTTACTTCACCTTCTGGGCTTTATTTTTTCCCTTCAAACTACAGTTACCAGAAGAAACTATCACTCTCTCTTTTCCCTATCACTTTATTCAAGAATTAAAAAGCAACTAAAAAAAGACAGCACTTCTGCTAATTTACCAGAGTTGACAGTGAAGCCATGAATTAAAAAGCCAATCCCATTAACCTATTAAGCTCCTGGAAGTACCCAGAAAGATCTGTCAGCCTCCCATAGTCTCTATTTACTCCTTATCTCCTTTAGATTAAATCCCTTAATCAATCTAGTAGTACCAGAATTCAGAATAATTTTCTGAAACTAATGGGGGGGGGGGGGGTTAAGTTTTACTTACTGCTCAGTAATAATATAAAATTATGTAGAAAATACTATTCTCTGTTATTTTCCACTGCAGTACATAGACATTTGAGCTAATTATGGCTTTTGTGAAAATCCTGGGAACATAATTATTTTACATATTTACAAAACTTTCAATGGAAAATCATTTTCTCAGTGCCAAAACAACAGATGAACTTTAAGAACACAGTCTGTTTACAGGCTAAGCCTTTTCTGTATAACTTGGGAGGAAAATAACCATAAAGTATTACAGTTAAACCTGGTAAAGTGGGGCTTCCCCTGGTGGTCCAGTGGGTAAGGACACCGCCTTGCAGTGCAGGGGGCGCCAGTCGTGATGTCATGTCTAAGAAGCCAATGCCTAATTCAAAGTCACAAAGATTTACTCATGTTTTATTATCCTAAAGAGTTTTATAGTTTTACCTCTTGCATGTAGGTTCTTAATCTATTTTGAGACAATTTTACGTAAAGATAACAGCATACCTGTTTAATAATGATAGTAATGAATTTATCTTTAAAATACCCCCAGATGTGTATGATATTTGGGTGGTAGATGCTGAAATATGTGCACATATAAAAACTAAATTAGCACACTGTTCCTCATTCCCAGTTCTAAACAGCTTCCAAAGACATTCAGCACCCGCTATTAATCAACACAGGGACAGCTAACTCAATACTTTCCTATCATCACCTTCTCTCTCTCCAGAAAAGGAATCATTCATATTTTTTATGTTCTCCCCATTCCATTAAACTTGTATTATGACAATTAAATCAACCTTAGGCGATGGACATCCTAGGTTACTTCACCTTCTGGGCTTTATTTTTTCCCTTCAAACTACAGTTACCAGAAGAAACTATCACTCTCTCTTTTCCCTATCACTTTATTCAAGAACTAAAAAAAGCAACTAAAAAAAGACAGCACTTCTGCTAATTTACCAGAGTTGACAGTGAAGCCATGAATTAAAAAGCCAATCCCATTAACCTATTAAGCTCCTGGAAGTACCCAGAAAGATCTGTCAGCCTCCCATAGTCTCTATTTACTCCTTATCTCCTTTAGATTAAATCCCTTAATCAATCTAGTAGTACCAGAATTCAGAATAATTTTCTGAAACTAATGGGGGGGGGGGGGTTAAGTTTTACTTACTGCTCAGTAATAATATAAAATTATGTAGAAAATACTATTCTCTGTTATTTTCCACTGCAGTACATAGACATTTGAGCTAATTATGGCTTTTGTGAAAATCCTGGGAACATAATTATTTTACATATTTACAAAACTTTCAATGGAAAATCATTTTCTCAGTGCCAAAACAACAGATGAACTTTAAGAACACAGTCTGTTTACAGGCTAAGCCTATTCTGTATAACTTGGGAGGAAAATAACCATAAAGTATTACAGTTAAACCTGGTAAAGTGGGGCTTCCCCTGGTGGTCCAGTGGGTAAGGACACCGCCTTGCAGTGCAGGGGGCGCCAGTCGTGATGTCATGTCTAAGAAGCCAATGCCTAATTCAAAGTCACAAAGATTTACTCATGTTTTATTATCCTAAAGAGTTTTATAGTTTTACCTCTTGCATGTAGGTTCTTAATCTATTTTGAGACAATTTTTACATTGGTGTGAGGTAGGAATTCTGCTTCACTTTTTTTTGCATGTAGTTATTCAGGTGGCTCAGATTATTTGTGGAAAAGGCAAGTCTTTTCAAAACCAACTGACCGTAGATGGGCAGGTTTATTTCTAAACTCTCAAATGTATCTGTCAATCATTATGCCAGTACCACAAAGTCTTCATTATTGTAGCTCTGCAGTAAGATTTGAAATTAGGAAGTGTAGATTTTCCAATTTTGTTATTTTTCTTTTCAATATATTTTGAATATATCTGGGGGCTGTTATAGATTGAACTGGGTCCCCTCAAAAGATATACGTAAGGGCTTCCCCTGGTGGTCCAGTGGATAAGGACACCGCCTTGCAGTGCAAGGGGCACCGGTTCAATCCCTGGCCTGGGAAGATCCCACGTGCAGCGGAGCGGCTGGACCGATGTGTCCAACTGCCGAGCCGGAGCTCTGGAGCGCATGCATCCAGAGCCGGTGCTCTGGAACGACAGACGCCACCGCGATGGGAGGCCCACAGGAGCCAAAGAACAAAGATGGATGAAAATAGAGAAATGAAAGACCAATAGAAGTGGCCTGCCTGCTCCCCTCACTCCCTAACCCAACCCCCGCCCAAAAATAAATAAATAAATCTTTAAAAAAAAAAGAAAAAAAAAAAAAAAAAGATATACGTAAGTTGTAACCTTCAGTACCTCAGAATGTGACTTCATTTAGAAAAGAGGGATTTTACAGAAGCAATCATGTTAAAATGATGCTATTCTGGTGAGGTGAGGCTGTCCTAATCCAATAACTGTTGGATTAAAACAAGGGAATTTTGGAAACACAGATAAACACATATAGGGCAGACAATGTGAAAGCACACATGGAAAAGACGTGCAGGACAGAGTGATGCACCTACAAACCAAGGAATGCAGGACTGTCAGCAAACAGCAGAGACAAGGGAGGATTCTCCCAAGAGCTGTCAGACAGCAAGGCCGGGCCAGCATCTAATTTTGTACTTCTAGCTTCTAGAACTGTGAGACAATAAATTTCTGTTCTTTTAAGCCACTGGTTTTTGGCACTTTTTTATAAAAGGCATAAAACGCTAACAAAGGATCGTTTGTATTTCCACATGAATTTTAGGTTTAGTTCATCAATTTCTGCAAAAAGGCAGTTTTGACAGGGACTACACTGTATCTATAAATCAATCAGGAGCATTGCCACCTAAGCACTATTATGTCTTTCAATCCATGAACATGAAATATCTTTCCATTTATTTAGGTTTGCTTTAATTTCTTTAAACAATAATTTTTAGTTTCCAGAGTTTAAGTTTTATATTTCTTTTGTTAAATTTGTTGAACAGTTTATTAAACTTATTGTTATTTTTATATAGCTTATTTCTTTTGATGTCACTGTAAATAAAGCTGTTTTCTTAATTTCATTTTTGGTTCACTCATTTCTACTGCATAGAAATACAACTTACTTTCATACACTGATTCTCTGTCTTGCTGATAAATTCATTTATTAGCTATAATCGCAGATTACTAGTGGATTTCTTGGGTGTTCACTGATGGCTCAAAAGTAAACAAACTGCCTGCAACACAGGAGACAGGGTTTGACCCCTGGGTTTGGAAGAGCTCTCTCTCTTTTTTTAATATTTTATTTATTTATTTATTTATTTGAGGGGGCGGGTTGGAGAGGGAGGGAAAGGGTGGGCCACTTCTCTTGGTCTTTCATTTATCTATTTTTCATCCATCTTTGTTCTTTGGCCCGTGTGGGCCTCCCATCGCGGTGGTCTCTTGTGACTTCATTTAGAAAAGAGATTTTACAGAAGCAATCATGTTAAAATGATGCTATTCTGGTGAGGTGAGGCTGTCCTAATCCAATAACTGTTGGATTAAAACAAGGGAATTTTGGAAACACAGATAAACACATATAGGGCAGACAATGTGAAAGCACACATGGAAAAGACGTGCAGGACAGAGTGATGCACCTACAAACCAAGGAATGCAGGACTGTCAGCAAACAGCAGAGACAAGGGAGGATTCTCCCAAGAGCTGTCAGACAGCAAGGCCGGGCCAGCATCTAATTTTGTACTTCTAGCTTCTAGAACTGTGAGACAATAAATTTCTGTTCTTTTAAGCCACTGTTTTTTGGCACTTTTTTATAAAAGGCATAAAACGCTAACAAAGGATCGTTTGTATTTCCACATGAATTTTAGGTTTAGTTCATCAATTTCTGCAAAAAGGCAGTTTTGACAGGGACTACACTGTATCTATAAATCAATCAGGAGCATTGCCACCTAAGCACTATTATGTCTTTCAATCCATGAACATGAAATATCTTTCCATTTATTTAGGTTTGCTTTAATTTCTTTAAACAATAATTTTTAGTTTCCAGAGTTTAAGTTTTATATTTCTTTTGTTAAATTTGTTGAACAGTTTATTAAACTTATTGTTATTTTTATATAGCTTATTTCTTTTGATGTCACTGTAAATAAAGCTGTTTTCTTAATTTCATTTTTGGTTCACTCATTTCTACTGCATAGAAATACAACTTACTTTCATACACTGATTCTCTGTCTTGCTGATAAATTCATTTATTAGCTATAATCGCAGATTACTAGTGGATTTCTTGGGTGTTCACTGATGGCTCAAAAGTAAACAAACTGCCTGCAACACAGGAGACAGGGTTTGACCCCTGGGTTTGGAAGAGCTCTCTCTCTTTTTTTAATATTTTATTTATTTATTTATTTATTTGAGGGGGCGGGTTGGAGAGGGAGGGAAAGGGTGGGCCACTTCTCTTGGTCTTTCATTTATCTATTTTTCATCCATCTTTGTTCTTTGGCCCGTGTGGGCCTCCCATCGCGGTGGTCTCTTGTCGCAGAGCACCAGCTCTGGGCGCATGCGCTCCAGAGTCCGGGCTTGGTAATTGGACACATGGGTCCAGCCGCTCTGCGGCACGTGGGATCTTCCCAGGCCAGGGATCGAACCGGCGCCCCTTGCACTGCAAGGCGGTGTCCTTACCCACTGGATCACCAGGGAAGCCCTGGAAGATCTCTTGGAGGAGGAAATGACCCTCTCCATATTCCTGCCTGAAAAATCCCATGGACAGAGGAGCCACGCAGGTTACAGTTCAAAGGGTCTCAAGAGTCAGACACAACTCAGTCACACACAGTGGATTTCCTGGGCTTTCTATACCCATCTGATCTGTAAACAGAGACACTTTTACTTCTTCCTTCCAAACTCGAGGTCTTAGCTTCTTAGTTTCTTTCTAGCTAGACCCTTCAATACAATGTAGAATAGAAATAACAGAGGTGGATATTCTATCTGGCTCCGGACGTTAAGGGAAAGCATTTCATCTTTTATCACTAAGTATAATGTTAGCTCTTGGTTTTTTCAGACACTGTTTAAGAGGCTGAAAAAGTTCCTTTCTATTCCTCATTTACATACTATTTTTATCATGAATAAAATGCACTTTTAAAGGTCTCTACTTCTCACAATATGTAGCTTACTGGTGCTCTGTGATACACTGAATGACTGAAACTGGTATCAGGTATAACTTGGCATTAAAAAAAAAAGGTCTTTTTTGTTGTTGTTAATATATGTAGGAGAAAAATACATAGGGCTTCCCTGGTGGTCCAGTGGGTAAGGACACCACCTCAGTGCAAGGGACGCCAGTTTGATCCCTGGCCTGGGAAGATCCCATGTGCCGCGGAGCGGCTGGACTGATGTGTCCAATTACCGAGCCGGAGCTCTGGGGCGCATGCGCCCAGAGCTGGTGCTCTGCAACAACAGAGGTCACTGTGATGGGAGGCTCACACAGAACAAAGAACAAAGATGGATGAAAAATAGATAAATGAAAGACCAAGAGAAGTGGCCCGTAAGCCCCAACTCCCTCCCCAACCATGCCCCCAAAAAGGAAGACCCAATGCAGCCGAAAATAAAACAAATAAAATTATATAAATATATATATATATATAAATACTGATTATTCTGATAATTTGGAAGATATCCTAAGAATATATATGTTATTAAACAAATTCCAATCATTATTTTTGCTTTTCTTATTTTCATTTGTGTGGTTTTTTTTAAAATATCTTCAGGGTATCACCAATCGAAATATCTTAAGATAAGGCAATTCTTTTGTGACCTCATGAACTGTAGTCTGCCAGGCTCCTCTGTCCATGGAATTTCCTAAGCAAAAATACTGAAGTAGATTGCCAGTTCCTTCTCCAGGGGATTTTCCTGACCCAGGAATTGAACGCAAGTCTTTATCACTGAGCCACTGGAGAACCAAGACTCATTTAATTGCGAAGTGACTCTATCAATATAAAGATTTAATTCAAAAAACAAACCTATGACTTGTAGCAGTTTTAGGAAAGGAACTAGTACATAAAGATCAAAATAATAGTATGTCTCAATAAAAGTTTTAGAATCATTGTTAAGACACATTTACAAATTCCTTACCATAGAAACAAAGTTAGTCTAAAAATAAAATCTGCTTTAATCAACAAAACTTTATGGTAAGTCAGCAGGAGAGCACTAAACAATTTTATCAGTGCATTAAACAATTTTATCATCCCAATATCTTGTTTACTAAACATATGGAAATATTTAATATAATAGTATAGAAATACTCATCATCCACTAGCAATTACTTGTATCAAATAAAAAACTGTCTGATTTATACAGAGGGTATTGCCTAAAGAACTCTTATTTATGCCTCTAGTTTATCCAGTTCTAACTTTAAAAACAGGCAAGTACTTCTTAATTATATTGTAAATGGTACCTTCATCTACTCTTTGGAATAAATAATCAAATAGCAAGAAAAAGGATAAAAAATACATTAAAAGTAACATCTTACCCATTGCAATTACAAAACAAATACTTCTCTATCCAGAAGTTCTTTAACACTGAAAAGTTGAAGATACATTAAAGAACTTATACTCTTTTTAAAAAGATTAACTCAGGGCTTCCCTGGTAGCTCAGTGGTTAAGAGTTTTCCTGCCTGGCTTCCCGGGTGGTCCAGTGGTTAAGGATACCACCTTGCAGTGAAAGGGGCGCTGGTTCAATCCCTGACCCTGGAAGATTCCACGTGCTGTGCAGCGGCTGGACCGATGTGTCCAACTACCGAGCCAAAGCTCTGGAGCGCATGCGCCCAGAGCTGGTGCTCTGCAGCGAGTGAAGTCACTGTGATGGGAGGCCCTCACAGGCCACAGAACAAAGATGGATGAAAAAGACCAATAGAAGTGGCCAAAAAAAGAAAAAAAAGAGTTTGCCTGCCAATGCAGGAGACATGAGTTCGATCCCTGATCCGGGAAGAGCCCACATGCCGCAGAGCTGCTAAGCCCGTGAGCCACAACTATGGAGCCTGCTCTAGAGCCTCGGAGCCGCAACTAATGAGCCCATGTGCCACAACTACTGAAACCCGTGTGCCCTAGAGCCAGAGTTCCATGACAAGATAAGTCACCACAATAAGAAGCCTGTTCAACTCAACTAGAGAGTAGCCCCCACTCCCTGCAACTAGAGAAGAGCCTGTGGTAGCAGTGAAAATCCAGAATAGCCAAAAATCAATCAATCAATAAAATCTGGAAAAAAAAGATTAACTCAAATGCAAGCTAAAATAAATTATCCTAAATATATAACCAAGCAGTGTGCAACATATCATATACAAAGTAGTAAGATAGCTTCTCATATATATTACAGCCTTTCTTTCACCATAACCTTCTACATGTAACTATTAGTCTAGTGAGTTTAGAAAACACTGAGTTTACAGAATAAAGCACTCGGGGCTTTATACTTTATGCACTTTAAAGGATGATTATACTAAATCAGTCTTTAAACTTCCTAATGTAAATCTGCTTCTGCCAGAAAGTCATCAATAGTAATAGAAAGAGTCCAAGTATAATGTTTATTCTTACTTAGATTAATACCATTTTTATTTCCCTGGAAACCCTAGAGGGTATAAAGTAACAGAGATTACTAAATTAAAAGTACATAACCTGGGGATTCCTTATTATTAATAATCTTCTAGAACTATAATATAGGCAACACACTATACTGTTTATATTAATATTTTTCATTTATCTTAAGAATAGTTTTTATACATAAGGAGACTGAGGTACAGTTAAGTAACCTGTTGAAGGTCATGGCTAGGAAACGGCATATTCAGAATCTGAATAAAAGAACTGACTGACCTAGAGCCAAGCTCTTACTCAATATTCTACTACTTTCTAAACTATGTTTAAACTCTATAAATCAAAATTATGATAATCTTAAGTTTCTTATTTTAACAATCATAATTCACACTTGAGCATGGTTCTATTGAAAAGGACATTAAAAAGGCATGAAAGGTTTTCAAAAATAGAAAACCTAGATCAAATGACATCTACATGCGAAAAAAACCCTGAAGATATATTGAACTTTCACCTTTCAAAATATTAACTTAAAAATGGATCACAGATCTAAAGTAAAATGTAAAACTCTAAAACAGCTAAAAGAAGTCTATGTGACCATGGGTTTGGTGATGCCTTTTCTGATACAACACCAAAACTAAATTCCATGAAGGAAAAACTGGTAAGTTGAACTTCTGCTCAACAAAACACAGTTAAGAGAATGAAAAGCCAAAAACTGGAAGAAAATACTTGTAAAGCATGTATTTAATAATAAAGAACGTGTATCCAAAATATATGAAGAGTTCTTAAAATTCAACAGTAAGAAAAAATTCCAATTAAAAACAGCGAAAGACTTGAACAGACACTGCACCAAAAATATACACATGGCAAACAATGAAAAAAATGCTCAACATCCTATGTCCTTAGGGAACTGCAAGTTTAAAATAAGACACTACAGGAAAGCTACTGGGATGGCTAAAATCCAAAACACTCACAACATCAAGGGCTGGTAAGGATATAGAGCAACAGGAACTTCATTAATTGCAATGCTAACTGTAAAGGCTATAACTGGGACTACAAAACAGCAAAGCTACCTTGAAAGACAATCTGGCAATTTACGGAACATATTCACATAATACATTCCAGCAACTGTACTCAAAGATATTTACCCAAATGAGTTGAAACCATGTCCATTCAAAATCCCGCACACAAGCGTTTACTGCAACTTTATTCATATATACCAATACGTGGAAGTAACCAAGGTGTCCCTTGATAAATGAACACATAAAAACCTAGATATAATCAATACTACGTAACATTATTCAGAAATAAAGAGAAATTAACAATGAATGCCACAAAAATATATGGAAAAACTTTAAGTGAACATTATTACTCCGTCGAAGTCTTAGACAACAAAAACGATATGAACATTTTGCAAAAGGCAGAACTACAGAGACATAAGATAAAGTAGGAGTTAACAGGCAGTGGAAACTATTCTGCATGATAATATAATTAGATGGATACATGACACTACGCATTTGTGAAAAACCACAAAACTATCCAACAAAAAGAGTGGGTCCACATGGCAATTATGAATCATCAACTATGGACTGTAGTTAATAATAATGTGTCAATATTGGTTCATCAATTTTAACAATGCAAGACATTAATAATGGGAAACTGTGGGCTTGGGGAGAGAGAGTATATGAGAATTTTCTATACTTTGTTTAATTTTTCTATAAATCGGAAACTACCCTAAACAATAAAATCTACTAAAAAAAAAAAATGGCATCACAGTAAAATGGTTCTAAGCCAACAGGGTTTTTGTACAGCTTGGGAAATTTGCTCATTATTAAAAATCTGAGGGGACCGAATGCTTTGAGTTTTTATTTGGCTTTGTTTTGTTACCTTATTACACATGCCTGGTCCACATTCCAAATCTAATAAAATAAATAAATAAATAAAAGCCTTTGGGAGTAGGACTCTAACATATTTACACTTATAAAACTCCCCAAGTGGGTGAGAGGCATAAAGGAAGTAGACGAAAACCTATACTATCATATGTGAAAAAAATAGCTATTGTCATTGCGCTGTGAGGAAAGGGGATCCTGCAGGGGCGCTGTGCAACACCTTAGAGGGGTGGGATGAGGGGGATATACACATGACTAATCTGGGATCATACATATCTGTAAACAACAAAACTCTGTAAAAGTAAAAAGTAAAATAAAAATTAAAAACAAAAACACTCCCCAAGGGGGGCTTCCCTGGTGGTCTAGTGAGTAAAGAGACTGCCTTGCAGAAAAAGGGGCACAGGTTTGATCCCTGGCCCAGGAAGATCCCATGTGCCAAGGAGGGGCTGGACCGGTGTGTCCAATTATGAGCACATGTGCCCAGAAGTGGTGCTCAGCAACGAGAAAGGCCACTGCGCTGGAAGACCCACACATGCCAAAGAATAAAGAAGGCTGAAAAATAAACGATGACTTAGAGGAAAAGAAAAATAATAAATCTTAAAAAAAAGTGTGACTCTTCTTAAAAAAAAAAAAAGGAAAAAATCCCTCCTATAGTTATTCTGTTATTATGATGAATAACAGTTTGGAACCTTTGAGTTAAACAGACCAGTTGGATTGCTGCTTTATGCAAAACAACAGTTAGGAACCTTTGATAACATAAGGGTGGGTCCACATGGCAATTATGAATCATCAACTATGGACTGTAGTTAATAATAATGTGTCAATATTGGTTCATCAATTTTAACAATGCAAGACATTAATAATGGGAAACTGTGGGCTTGGGGAGAGAGAGTATATGAGAATTTTCTATACTTTGTTTAATTTTTCTATAAATCGGAAACTACCCTAAACAATAAAATCTACTAAAAAAAAAAAATGGCATCACAGTAAAATGGTTCTAAGCCAACAGGGTTTTTGTACAGCTTGGGAAATTTGCTCATTATTAAAAATCTGAGGGGACCGAATGCTTTGAGTTTTTATTTGGCTTTGTTTTGTTACCTTATTACACATGCCTGGTCCACATTCCAAATCTAATAAAATAAATAAATAAATAAAAGCCTTTGGGAGTAGGACTCTAACATATTTACACTTATAAAACTCCCCAAGTGGGTGAGAGGCATAAAGGAAGTAGACGAAAACCTATACTATCATATGTGAAAAAAATAGCTATTGTCATTGCGCTGTGAGGAAAGGGGATCCTGCAGGGGCGCTGTGCAACACCTTAGAGGGGTGGGATGAGGGGGATATACACATGACTAATCTGGGATCATACATATCTGTAAACAACAAAACTCTGTAAAAGTAAAAAGTAAAATAAAAATTAAAAACAAAAACACTCCCCAAGGGGGGCTTCCCTGGTGGTCTAGTGAGTAAAGAGACTGCCTTGCAGAAAAAGGGGCACAGGTTTGATCCCTGGCCCAGGAAGATCCCATGTGCCAAGGAGGGGCTGGACCGGTGTGTCCAATTATGAGCACATGTGCCCAGAAGTGGTGCTCAGCAACGAGAAAGGCCACTGCGCTGGAAGACCCACACATGCCAAAGAATAAAGAAGGCTGAAAAATAAACGATGACTTAGAGGAAAAGAAAAATAATAAATCTTAAAAAAAAGTGTGACTCTTCTTAAAAAAAAAAAAAGGAAAAAATCCCTCCCCAAGTGATTCTGTCAATATGATGCAAAACAGTTAGGAACCTTTGAGTTAAACAGACCAGTTGGATTGCTGCTTTTTAACTAGCAGGAATACAACTTCTTTCCTTGTTTCTTCAAATATAAAATGAGAGAATTAAACCTGACAAGAATACAAACCAGAATACTAGGGTCACTTTTAAGCTCAAAATTTCCTCCTTGTCTACATGAACCTAAGTTTCATTAAAATGATTTCTAAGTGCCATACTTATTTACTTATCTTAATCAATATACACTATTCTTATTGTTTTAACTGAAGTTGACACAGAAGATCTATAAACTACACCTAAATTGTCTTACCTGATCAAATAAACCAATGCTTTTTCTATCCCAATTCTCTCTCCACAAGAATAAGTGCATGTTCTCTTTTGCAACGGTACAGAGTATTCAAAAAGATCATTGAGAGTGTAAGCTAAGAATTCAAGATAACTAAGAAATCAGACACTCTCAAGAAAGCAATCCAAGAGGTAGACTGCCATTATCTCTAACTGGTAGCAAATTTCCCATATTTCCTAACATTCACAAAAGCAAAGGCTAGCATTCTAAACTCAATGTCAGCATGGTTCATTTTCTCTGTTTTAAAATTGGTCTAAGTATCACACTGTCAAATCCTCATCCTAGAAAAATAAAGAGCTTCCCAGGTGGCTCAGTAGTAAAGAATCCTCCTGCCAAAGCAGGAGATGCAGGTTCAATCCTGGGATGGGAAGATCCCCGGAGAAGGAAATGGCAATCCACTCTAGTGTTCTTGCCTGGAGAATCCCCTGGACAGAAGAGCCAGGGCATCGCAAAAGAGTCCAGTACGACTTAGTGACTAAACAACAACATAAAACTAAAACTTAACATTTACCGTCAGCACCCAGTCTTTTTTTTTTTTTGGCCACTTCTATTGGTCTTTCATTTATCTATTTTCATCCTCCCATCACAGTGGCCTCTGCTGTATGCGCTCCAGAGCTCCGTCTTGGTAGTTGGACTCATCGGTCCAGCCGCTCCGCGGCACGTGGGATCTTCCCAGGCCAAGGACCGAACCGGTGCCCCTTGCACTGCAAGGCGGTGTCCTTACCCACTGGACCACCAGGGAAGCCCCATCTATTTCTATTTTTATCTACCCACATACATTTTGCTGAATTATTTGAAAATGAGTTTCCATATTTTGACACTTTGTCTTTAAATACGTCAATTTTAGCATATGCCTTTTTAATGGTCCAGTGGTTAAGAATCCGCCTACCAATGTAGGGACATGGAATTCTATAACTAATCATGATAATATAAAATGAGACATATTTTTAATAACATCTTCAACCATTCACTACTTTCTCCTTTCCTCACTGGCTCCAAATCTCAACAGTTTTGTTTTAAAGAGGAAGGTAAGGGAACACAAGAACTGCGCACTCAAATCATTCCATGAAAGATCCCACATACAGCGGAATAACTAAGCTTGTGCCCCCAACTACTGAGCCTGTATGCCACACTACTGAAGCTTGAGCTTAGAGTCCATGCTCCAGCACAACAGAAATGACCACAATGAGAAGCCCAGGCATTGCAACTAGTGAGTGAGTAGCCCTCTCTTGCCACAACTAGAATAAGGCTGTGCATAGCAACAAAGACCCCGTGCAGCCATGAATAAATAAAATATTAGAGCCTTATGGTCACAAGAAATTAAAATAGTAAAAAAGAGAATCTAACCAATAATTTATATCTATTACGATCTAACATTTCTCTAGATACAATTAGATGTCAAAAAGAAATTAAAAAATTCAAAAAAATTTTTAAGAATATTGAGCATTACCTGCCAAAGCAGGAGATGCAGGTTCAATCCTGGGATGGGAAGATCCCCGGAGAAGGAAATGGCAATCCACTCTAGTGTTCTTGCCTGGAGAATCCCCTGGACAGAAGAGCCAGGGCATCGCAAAAGAGTCCAGTACGACTTAGTGACTAAACAACAACATAAAACTAAAACTTAACATTTACCGTCAGCACCCAGTCTTTTTTTTTTTTTGGCCACTTCTATTGGTCTTTCATTTATCTATTTTCATCCTCCCATCACAGTGGCCTCTGCTGTATGCGCTCCAGAGCTCCGTCTTGGTAGTTGGACTCATCGGTCCAGCCGCTCCGCGGCACGTGGGATCTTCCCAGGCCAAGGACCGAACCGGTGCCCCTTGCACTGCGAGGCGGTGTCCTTACCCACTGGACCACCAGGGAAGCCCCATCTATTTCTATTTTTATCTACCCACATACATTTTGCTGAATTATTTGAAAATGAGTTTCCATATTTTGACACTTTGTCTTTAAATACGTCAATTTTAGCATATGCCTTTTTAATGGTCCAGTGGTTAAGAATCCGCCTACCAATGTAGGGACATGGAATTCTATAACTAATCATGATAATATAAAATGAGACATATTTTTAATAACATCTTCAACCATTCACTACTTTCTCCTTTCCTCACTGGCTCCAAATCTCAACAGTTTTGTTTTAAAGAGGAAGGTAAGGGAACACAAGAACTGCGCACTCAAATCATTCCATGAAAGATCCCACATACAGCGGAATAACTAAGCTTGTGCCCCCAACTACTGAGCCTGTATGCCACACTACTGAAGCTTGAGCTTAGAGTCCATGCTCCAGCACAACAGAAATGACCACAATGAGAAGCCCAGGCATTGCAACTAGTGAGTGAGTAGCCCTCTCTTGCCACAACTAGAATAAGGCTGTGCATAGCAACAAAGACCCCGTGCAGCCATGAATAAATAAAATATTAGAGCCTTATGGTCACAAGAAATTAAAATAGTAAAAAAGAGAATCTAACCAATAATTTATATCTATTACGATCTAACATTTCTCTAGATACAATTAGATGACATAAAACTGAAGACATTAATTCCTGCCATGACAGACTAGTTAGGAAAAATTTAAGACAAAAGCAATCAATTCATCCTATCAAAGAATACTTCTTGAAGGAATAATTCAGTATCTGACTCCAGGTCTGGCCCTGGGATGGTTTTAAAGTCTATTAAAAGGAATACTGACAAACCTAGATAGCATGCTGAAAAGCAGAGACATCGCCTTGCCGACAAAGGCCTGTACAGTCAAAGCTATGGTTTTTCTAGTAGTCATGTACAGATCTCAGAATCGGACCATAAAGAAGGCTGAGTGCCAAATAACTGATGCTTTCTAACTGAGGTGCTAGAGAAGATTCGAGAGTCCTGTGCACTGAATGGAGATCAAACTGGTCAATCCTAAAGGAAATCAACCCTGAATATTCATTGGAAGGAACAATGCTGAAGCTCCAATACTTTGGCTTAAGTGTTGTGAAAACCTGACTCACTGGAAAAAGACCCTGATGCTGGGAAAGGCTGAAGAAAACAGGAGAAGGAGGCAACAGAGAATGAGATGCCTGGATGGCATCACCGACTCAGTGGACATGAATTTGAGAAAACTCCAGGATTTGGAGGAGGACAGAGGAGCCTGGCATGCTGTAGTCCACGGGGTCACAAAAAGACAGACACAACTTAGCAACTAAACAACAATAGGAAAACTTCAACTATGAAGGAAAATAAGATAAAAGCTGTTTGGAGGTATACCACAGCTACTCGGTGGAGTGGGTATGCTTTATCACTGATAATGGTTAAAAAGTATATGCTTGAGTAACTAAAAAAAGTCACTATTTTTGTATGTGGGAGACTTTCTTCTTTTTTTAATAATTGTTCTTATTTTACTTTTTGCTTTTACAGAGTTTTGTTGCTTACAGATATGTATAATTCCAGATTAGTCATATGTATATCCCTGACCCCTCCCCTCCTCTGCCTCTCTCTCCACCATCCCACCAGGCCGTCGTATAGCCCCCATGTAGGATACCATATTCTCACAGCACACTGACAACAGTTATCTCTTTTACATATGTTAGTATAGGTTTCCATGTTGCTCTTTCCATGCCTCTTACCTACGGATCACTCCACACAATGTCCATAAGTCTGTTCACTGTTTTTCCACAGCTTCCCTGTGTATGCTATCATTACCATCTTACTAGATTCCATATATATGTTAGTATACTGAACTTGTCTTTCTCTTTTTGACTTATTTCACTTTGATTAATAGGTTCCAGGTTTATTCACCTCATTAGGACTATCTTCTTTTGCATTTCTTTTTATTCCATTAAAGTATTAATGTACCATAGCTTTTTTTTTTTTTTTGGTTAAAGATTTATTTATTTATTTATTTATTTTGGGGTGGGGTGGGCAGGGAGGGGAGCAGGTGGGCCACTTCTATTGGTCTTTCATTTGTCTATTTTCATCCATCTTTGTTCTTTGGCCCATGTGGGCCTCCCATCGCAGTGGCCTCTGTTGTCACAGAGCACCGGCTCTGGGCGCATGCGCTCCAGAGCTCCGGCTCGGTAATTGGACACATCGGTCCAAATCTTCCCAGGCCTAGGATTGAACCAGCACCCCCTGCACTGCAAGGCGGAGTCCTTACCCATTGGACCACCAGGGAAGCCCACCATAGCTTTTTTTTTAAATTTATTTTCATCCATCTCTATTTCTTGGCTTGTGTGGGCCTCCCATTGCCGTGGCCCCTCTTGCTGCAGAGCACTGGCCCTGGGAACATGCGCTCCAGCGCGCTAGCTCATAAATGGACACACCAGTCCAGTCACTTCACGACATGTGGGATCTTCTGGTGCCAAGGATTGAACCGGTGCTCCTTGCACTGCAAGGCAGACTCTTTTACTGCTGGACTACCAGAGAAGTCCTACCATAGCTTTTTTATCCATTCATTCATCAATGGACATCCAAGTTGCTTCCCTCATCTAGTTATTGTATAGAATGCTGCAATGAACATTGGGGTACAAGTATCTCTTTCAATTTTGATTTCATCAGGGTATAAGCCTAATAGTGGGACTGCAGGGTCATATGGTGCTTCTAGTTTTAGTTTTGTAAGGAATCTCTATACTGTCTTCCATGGTGGCTGTATCAATTTACATTGCCACCAACAGTGTGTTCGCTTTTCTCAGCACCCTCTCCGGCATTTACTTTCTGTAGATTTTTTGATGATGGCCATTCTGACTGGTGTGAGGTGGTATCTCATTGTAGTTTCGATTTGCATTTCTCTAATAATAAGCGACTTGAGCATCTTTTCATGTGTTTTTTGGCCATCTGCATTATGTGGGAGATTTTTTTTAATTGGAGTACAGTAGATTAAATGTGGCAGACTGACTGCAAAAGTTCCCCCAATTTTTCATATCTCCCTATATTAAAACATTTCACAGTAAACTTGAATTGGACTGATAAAATGTTTTGGCCAATAAACAGCAATAGAAATGACAGTCTACCAGTTTTAAGTCTAGGCCTCAAGAACTCCTGCATGTTTCCATCTATCTCTCTCTAGAAAATATGTGCTGCCACAGTAAAACAAGCCTAGGCCCGCCCGCTGGATATCTGAAGATATATTGCCCAGTCACCCTGTTACCCCAGCTGAAATGCAGCCAATCACCAAGCATAAGACCACACTAGACAAATTTGTCTTAGCCAATCCCCTGGCTAAGTCATGAAAAATATGAGCAAGCTCATGTAACATACTTAAGCCTGGCCTAGATCAGCAGAACTAACCCACTGATCCAGAATAACAGACAGTAACAAACAGTAGTTCTTTTAAACCAAGTTTTCAGTAGCAATAGCTAATACACAGTAAAGACAGCAGTAATGACATTAAAGGTGACTAGTCTGTTACGAAAATTAGGTTTATGTCATCAAATACTCATTTGTTCCATATGGTTTAGGTTTTCTAGGTAAACAATCTATATTTTAAAGAGAAAAAGAAAATCTACCTATGAAATTATTACAATTACTTTGTGATTGGGAATCTGAAAATCCATCCACTAAGCTACCACCACCCTTTTTCCTAAAATTTTAGCAACTTCAACCATTCAAAACATAAAATTCAATTTTGAATAACATGACATGTCTTTCTGGAAAACTAACACAGAGGATTGCACTGACTAAACTTAGCGGGGAAATATTTTGGCTAGGTGAAGTTGGAGTTTTTAAGAGTTATTTTTTTCTTTTGTTTAAGTCAGGGAATTCTTGGAAAGTTTTTAAATTTTCAAAAAGAAAAGTATCATGAGAGCAACTTTTTTTTTTTTTGACCTCCTTTATTGTTTATTTATTTATTTATTTATTTATTTTCATCCATCTTTATTCTTTGGCCTGTGTGGGCCAACCATTCAAGCAGCCCCTCTCGTTGCAGAGCACTAGCTCTGGGCACATGCGCTCCAGAGGTCTGGCTCATAAGTAGACACACTGGTCTAGCCGCTCTACGGCACATGGGATCTTCCCGGGTCAGGGATCAAACCAATGCCCTTGCACTGAGAGGTGGACTCTACCCACTGGACCACCAGGGAAGCCCATGAGAGCAACTTTTTAATGCAAGACCATTAAATCTTACTTTGACAAGTCAAAAATACTAAAACCCTTTCAATCCATACCTCCCACAAATGGTACAATAGTTTTCTCAACTGGCAAGCACCTATTTCAACGGAGGACACAGATCTCGTCTTCCCTTCAATGAAAAGCTAGCACTGCTTTAGTGGTCAAGTCAGTGACCTACCGCAGCCAATGCCAACAAACTCTACCTACTGCTGAGAGGGTAACTTTGTATTCAAGGCAAGAATCAAGGCATTCATGACTCATTTGGTATGACTGCAGATACGGAGAGACTTGCAAATAGGAAGTACTTTTTCTAAAAAAGCAATGAAACCTTTAATAATTTCTTAAATCATTTCTAAGTTTAGCAGTCTTCTTACTAAGCCAGTTATAAAGCCAGTTTTATTTTATAAAAGTAAGACTTGTTTTCATGCATTTAAAACAAGTCAAAATTTCTGTGTGGGTTCGGCAGCTTTAAATTTTCAACTCCATTAACACATTCAGAGATATTCCTCCAGAAGGAAACAATTTAGTTTACTATTTTAAAATATAATAAATGCTCCTCTCCTTTATAAAGAGGGTATGTGGGTGTAACAGAAGTTCACAGTTGAGGCCTACATTACATGTGTACTTTACATTCACAAAAGCTACGACACAGGATTTTCTATCCATTAGTGTTTTACTATACCAAAAAAGGTAAAGATTTTCAACAGAACTCTAAAAAGTTTAATAGAATAGTACAATGTATTTGACGAAAGGAAGAAAGAATGATTAAACTGACAGTTATGAATACCAGATAATTTCATTCTCTCTTTTAAGTCTCATATAAAAAAGTTGAATATAGGTTGTCTCAGACCAAGGCATACACTCTAACTTCCTGCCCTCTGAGTAATGCCCTAGGTTAAATTACAGGTCACCCAACAGTTCTGATACTAAGCCTGCAATATTCATGAGCCTCACCAGGTTCCATTAACTTCCTGTCCTAAAATAGCAGTCTACAACAACCCCTGTTCTTCTCACTCACACACACACTCTCTCTCTCTTTCCAAGTAAAATGTCCCATAACATAATTCCAGGTCACTTTTACCTCCTTTCTCATTTTAAAATACTTTCCAGTATCCAATTCAAAAATAAAGAGATTACAGAACCAATTTAGAGACATACAGTGTTTGTAACACCTCTAAGAAAGACTTGCACTAAACAGGTATAACCACCAATCTCAGGAAAAAAATCTTGTTTATATATGCTGCAAATTCTCATTGCCCTCCGAGATATATAAAATCTATACTATGACTCTATTTTAATCTATTCCTTTTTCAAATAGTAACACCCTTCTAATGAAGAAGACTTCCAGAAACATCAAGATTAGAAAATCAAAACTCTGGAGACAGAAAATAATCACTAACAGCTAACAACTGTGAATCTACTGGCTCTATAACAAGCTATGTTTTTCATGGACTACATCTATTATTCTCCATAATAGTCCTGTGAAGTATTATTACCATCTTTTTAAAAATAAAGTCAAGTTTTTCAACTTTTTTTTGTCCAAGTTCAGAGTAAGTGTTGAGGTTGGTATTCTAAAGAAACCTAACTACTGAGCTCCACATCAAGTGAAACAGCAACAGAAAACCATTGATAGACAGATAGATCAATCAATCACAGATTAAGTGAGCTTTATGGAAGCAACCCCAGACTTCCTTACAATGTACTAACTAAAATCAGTAATCTCATTCAAAGCAAAATTCGTAACTATTGATTAACACATTTCCCAGTTCAGCTGTTTAGAAACAGGTGGCTCTAAAAAGTTAATAGAATAGTACAATGTATTTTTGACGAAAGGGAAAAAAAGAAAGAATGAATTAAAAAAAAACTGACAGTTATGAATACCAGATAATTTCATTCTCTCTTTTAAGTCTCATATAAAAAAGTTGAATATAGGTTGTCTCAGACCAAGGCATACACTCTAACTTCCTGCCCTCTGAGTAATGCCCTAGGTTAAATTACAGGTCACCCAACAGTTCTGATACTAAGCCTGCAATATTCATGAGCCTCACCAGGTTCCATTAACTTCCTGTCCTAAAATAGCAGTCTACAACAACCCCTGTTCTTCTCACTCACACACACACTCTCTCTCTCTTTCCAAGTAAAATGTCCCATAACATAATTCCAGGTCACTTTTACCTCCTTTCTCATTTTAAAATACTTTCCAGTATCCAATTCAAAAATAAAGAGATTACAGAACCAATTTAGAGACATACAGTGTTTGTAACACCTCTAAGAAAGACTTGCACTAAACAGGTATAACCACCAATCTCAGGAAAAAAATCTTGTTTATATATGCTGCAAATTCTCATTGCCCTCCGAGATATATAAAATCTATACTATGACTCTATTTTAATCTATTCCTTTTTCAAATAGTAACACCCTTCTAATGAAGAAGACTTCCAGAAACATCAAGATTAGAAAATCAAAACTCTGGAGACAGAAAATAATCACTAACAGCTAACAACTGTGAATCTACTGGCTCTATAACAAGCTATGTTTTTCATGGACTACATCTATTATTCTCCATAATAGTCCTGTGAAGTATTATTACCATCTTTTTAAAAATAAAGTCAAGTTTTTCAACTTTTTTTTGTCCAAGTTCAGAGTAAGTGTTGAGGTTGGTATTCTAAAGAAACCTAACTACTGAGCTCCACATCAAGTGAAACAGCAACAGAAAACCATTGATAGACAGATAGATCAATCAATCACAGATTAAGTGAGCTTTATGGAAGCAACCCCAGACTTCCTTACAATGTACTAACTAAAATCAGTAATCTCATTCAAAGCAAAATTCGTAACTATTGATTAACACATTTCCCAGTTCAGCTGTTTAGAAACAGGTGGCATTACTGCCAGCACCAACCACATTAATGAGCTGAGGGAGGCAGACAGATACACATGCAAGGAAAAGATGAAACCGACCATCAAAAAGCTACATGATTATATTAAAAGAGCCCTAAGCCACTATATTTTAGAATGGGGCTCTATGTCCTTCACTAGAACAACAGTAGATCAACTCATACTCGTGAAAACTGAAGTATCATAAAAAGGTATCAAAAACCATGGTATTATCTAAAACATATTTAGAACACTTTTTTTACAAAAAGAGCAAAGAAGCTTGAAATAATTTCTCTAGAAAGTTCAAGATGACTGTACTTTCTCAACTCTTAACTCAATCTCTTATTTTCTCCTCTCTTCTTCGTTGCAACATAAACACTCTCAAATCCCTGTTTTTATCCACTTCTAAATCGCACTCCCTTACCTTCATAGGCAAATTTCTCAAAGAGTAGCCAATACTATCTTCAACTTCTTCACCTTCATTCTCTTTGCTATAACTTCTGTACCCAGCACCCCAGTTATGCTGTTTTCGCTTCATCAACAATGCCTCCTTATTTCTAAACTTAATGAACAATTTTCAGTCTTTGTCCTGTTTTCAGCTGGATTTAACATTTCAGATCCCTTTCTCTCCTACCCTCATCCTTCTTTAAATTCTGGTCAGTTGCGTTCTACATCACCACTCTTTCCATTTCCACTTCGTCTGACTACTTTTTGCTTGATTCATTTTCCTCTGCCTGTCTCTTAAACGTTGGGAGTGTCCCTAACCTTCTCTTACCCTGTTAAGAAGTCTCAAAGGATGATCTTAATCTTCATTCAGTCACATATGCTACACTGCTAACTCTCTAGCCCACACTCTCCTAGCAGCTTTCCAATGCCTCCCACCTATCTCCAACCTGAATATTTCCAGGCCCATCACACTCAACTAGGCCACAATTGAACTCATCTTGGAAAGCAAAACAGAGCCTTGGAAAGCGCAGATGTGCAGGGAGTTTTTATTTTGTTGGAAACAGATCATATTCTCTATTTTAATACACATTACTATCCACGCTGTTTTTCAAGCCAAAAATAGCTGGGAGTCACGCTTGATTCCTAGCTTCTCTTGACCTAAAGTATCAAATATTAAAGAAAGATTACCAACCTTAATCTTTTCAAAACCACTCCCTACCCTTCATTCTCCCATCATTTTTCAACAACAGCTTGCTTAGGCTTTCGCCTAATATTCATTATTGCTTCTAACTATAATAATACTTATCACGTAATGTTTATTATTTCTTCATTAACCTGCAAACATAAGTGACAGGGAAACGATGTCTTGTTCCTTTTATCCAAAGAACCCAGGAACACATAAAAAGTAATAAACATAAGTCTGGTGAGCAAGGGATCCCAAGAAGCTAAGTAGCACATCAAAACATATACAATTTATTAAGAGTGGAAGAGGAATTTATGTATATAGCTCAACCTGCTAGCATTTTTCAATACTGAAGTAACATTCATTACAAGACAGCAACAAATAACATGTCTGCAGCAATCTACACATTCAAAGTGACAGAATATTATTCTCCTTGATCAAGCTTCCTCCATGTCTTACATTTCCTACAATGATTATACATCACTTTCATAATTAATAAGCAAACACTACTTTTTAGAGCAAAAATCACTGACAAGAATAAAAAAATCTTTAAGTTTTAAGATAGTATGTGTGAAACTGAAAGTTGAGGTTGGAAGAATGCGTCAGGAATCTCAGAAAATGGACCAAAACAGAGATACAACGTTAAGCAGAGATTGCTAAGACTACAGGTTTCAGTCAAGTTAAGCTCAAGCAGTAACAACTGAGAAAGATGGATAAGTTTATAGCGTAATTCTAGGTAGCCAGTCAATGATTTACAAGAAAATGGCACTTTCAAAAGATGTTGACTGGGCTTCCCTGGCAGTCCAATGGGTAAAGAGTCCACCGTGCAGTGCAAGGGGCAGCAGTTCAATCCCTGGCCCAGAAAGATCCTAGCAGGGGGCCAGCCACCCCACACTCAACTAAGGCCACAATTGAAACTCATCTTGGAAAGCAAAACAGAGCCTTGGAAAGCGCAGATGTGCAGGGAGTTTTTATTTTGTTGGAAACAGATCATATTCTCTATTTTAATACACATTACTATCCACGCTGTTTTTCAAGCCAAAAATAGCTGGGAGTCACGCTTGATTCCTAGCTTCTCTTGACCTAAAGTATCAAATATTAAAGAAAGATTACCAACCTTAATCTTTTCAAAACCACTCCCTACCCTTCATTCTCCCATCATTTTTCAACAACAGCTTGCTTAGGCTTTCGCCTAATATTCATTATTGCTTCTAACTATAATAATACTTATCACGTAATGTTTATTATTTCTTCATTAACCTGCAAACATAAGTGACAGGGAAACGATGTCTTGTTCCTTTTATCCAAAGAACCCAGGAACACATAAAAAGTAATAAACATAAGTCTGGTGAGCAAGGGATCCCAAGAAGCTAAGTAGCACATCAAAACATATACAATTTATTAAGAGTGGAAGAGGAATTTATGTATATAGCTCAACCTGCTAGCATTTTTCAATACTGAAGTAACATTCATTACAAGACAGCAACAAATAACATGTCTGCAGCAATCTACACATTCAAAGTGACAGAATATTATTCTCCTTGATCAAGCTTCCCTCCATGTTTTACATTTCCTACAATGATTATACATCACTTTCATAATTAATAAGCAAACACTACTTTTTAGAGCAAAAATCACTGACAAGAATAAAAAAATCTTTAAGTTTTAAGATAGTATGTGTGAAACTGAAAGTTGAGGTTGGAAGAATGCGTCAGGAATCTCAGAAAATGGACCAAAACAGAGATACAACGTTAAGCAGAGATTGCTAAGACTACAGGTTTCAGTCAAGTTAAGCTCAAGCAGTAACAACTGAGAAAGATGGATAAGTTTATAGCGTAATTCTAGGTAGCCAGTCAATGATTTACAAGAAAATGGCACTTTCAAAAGATGTTGACTGGGCTTCCCTGGCAGTCCAATGGGTAAAGAGTCCACCTCGCAGTGCAAGGGGCACCAGTTCAATCCCTGGCCCAGAAAGATCCTGCAGAGCAGCTGGGCCGGTGTGTCCAATTGCAAGCTGGTGCTATGTAGCGTATGCGCCCAGAGCCGGTGCTCTGCAGTGAGAGAGCCACTGCAACGGAAGGCCCACACATGCTAAAGAATAAAAAAAAACAAAAAATCGATGAAAATAAGTATAAATAAAAAGAGGCATGATGGGGAAAAAGAAAAAAAAAAGATGTTGACTAATGAGGGATGGGAGGTTTATAGTCAAATTCGTTCCAGATTTAAATTCATTCATAAAAATACAAAAAGAGGGATACTCTTCTACCCACCTTCCAGTGTCTACGCTGAAAGCTTTTCCCTATCCTTTCTTACTTTAATAAACTTTTCACTGCACACACACACCAAAAAAATACAAAAAGAAAATATAATTGAATACTTATACCAGCAGTTCTCAAAGTGAAGTCCAGACTCCTAGGTCCTTTTTCAGGGGGCCTATGAGGCCAAAACTGTTTTCATAATAATCATACATCATGTAACATTACAATGCTTTTTTCATCCTCACTCTCTTTGTAAAGACTTCCCTGGTGGCTCAGAAGGTAAAGAATCTGCCTGCAATGCGAAAGAGCCAGGCTCAATTCCTGGAGGAGTAAATGGCAACTCACTCTGGTATTCTTGCCTGGAGAATTCTCTGGACAGAGGAGCCTTGCAGGCTACAGTCCATGGGGTCACAGAGTTGGACACAACTGAGTGACTACACTTTTATTTCTCTTTGCTAAGAGATTTGCAAAAATGCAAAATTTCTCAATTTTTTTATTTGAGAAAATATAATTTTTATTAAAAATCGTGTTATGTTAACATGTAAAGGACTTACCATTCGCTAATATTTCATGAATTTCTCAGTTTTAATTTCTAACGTGGCAAATATCTATGGATGTAACTCACATGAACAAGAGCTCTTTGGGATCCTCAACAGTTTTTAAGAGTCTAATGGGAGGGCTTCCCTGGTGGTCCAGTGGGTAAGGACACCGCCTTGCAGTGCAAGGGACGCCAGTTCGATCCCTGGCCTGGGAAGATCCCACGTGCCACGGAGCGGCTGGACCGATGTGTCCAACTGCTGAGCTGGAGCTCTGGAGCGCATGCGCCCAGAGTCAGTGCTCTGCGACAACAGAGGCCACCGCGATGGGAGGCCCACGCGGGCCAAAGAACAAAAATGGATGAAAATGGACAAATAAAAGACCAATAGAGGTGGCCCGCCCACTCCCCTCCCTCCCCACCCCCCCATAAATAAATAAATAAATAAATCTTTAAAAAAAAAAAAGCAGGTAAAGCAATAAATGCTAATACCTTCAAAAAGACATATATTCACACAAAGTCTAGCTCCACAGCAAATTGATATTAAAATTATGCCATGATTATGCATCTCTCCTCAATACTAGTTAATGGCTCATTGTCTATTTCAATTTAAATCAGAGTCAAAAATACCCAAGAGGGCTTTCCTGGTGGTCCAGTGGGTAAGGACACCACCTTGCAGGGCAAGGGACGCCGGTTGGATCCCTGGCCTGGGAAGATCCCACGTGCCGCGGAGCAGCTGGACCGATGTGTCCAATTACTGAGCCGGAGCTCTGGAGCGCATGCGCCCAGAGCAGGTGCTCTGCCCCAACAGAGGCCACCGCGATGGGAGGCCCATACGGGCCAAAGAACAAAGATGGATGAAAAATAGATAAAAGAAAGACCAACAGAAGTGGCCTGCCCGCCCCCCTCCCTCCCTAACTTGCCCTCCTCCCCCCCTCCCCCCACAAAAAAATACCCAAGAAAATAAATTCTGCTTTAAAGAAACCTCACAACTAGGAGAAGCAACGTGAAACAAACATTTCTCCTGTCTCCTCATTGCTGAATATGTCCCTCTCACTTCTGTGTGCCCAGCAGTCTCACAAAGTGCCCTGAAAACAGTTGGCCTTAAATGTTGAATGAATAAATACAGAGACCTTGGAACACCTTACACACTCTCTAATAGTGAACCTCGTTATCATTCAAGTCTAAAAGTCTTCACACAAAGCTGTGGTGCTAATTAGCATTTTGCAACAGTTTTAATTTCAAAAAAATAATCACTGCAGTTTCATCCAATTCATCTCCTCACAACTTGTTACTTTCAAAGAAATGTAACTAAAAACACAAAATCCCTGGGATGAATCTCAAAGTCAGAGAGAGAAGTTCGTCTTTGGGGTATTCATTTCCCTGATGACTTAGACGATAAAGAATGAAAGAGACCTGCAATGAAAGAGACCTGAGTTCAATCCCTGGGTTGCGAAGATCCTGGAGAAGGGAATGGTAACCCCCTACAGGACCCCTATCTGGAAAATTCCATGGAGAGAGGAGCCGAATGGGCTATAGTCTATGGGTTGCAAAGGGTCAGACACCACTCAGCAACTAACACTAGCAATAGTTAATAAACAATATCATAAAAGTTAAATTAATGATTAAAATTATGCCCTGATTATGCATCTCTCCTCAATACTAGTTAATGGCTCATTGTCTATTTCAATTTAAATCAGAGTCAAAAATACCCAAGAGGGCTTTCCTGGTGGTCCAGTGGGTAAGGACACCACCTTGCAGGGCAAGGGACGCCGGTTGGATCCCTGGCCTGGGAAGATCCCACGTGCCGCGGAGCAGCTGGACCGATGTGTCCAATTACTGAGCCGGAGCTCTGGAGCGCATGCGCCCAGAGCAGGTGCTCTGCCCCAACAGAGGCCACCGCGATGGGAGGCCCATACGGGCCAAAGAACAAAGATGGATGAAAAATAGATAAATGAAAGACCAATAGAAGTGGCCCGCCTGCCCCCCTCCCTCCCTAACGTGCCCTCCTCCTCCCCCCCTCCCCCCACAAAAAAATACCCAAGAAAATAAATTCTGCTTTAAAGAAACCTCACAACTAGGAGAAGCAACGTGAAACAAACATTTCTCCTGTCTCCTCATTGCTGAATATGTCCCTCTCACTTCTGTGTGCCCAGCAGTCTCACAAAGTGCCCTGAAAACAGTTGGCCTTAAATGTTGAATGAATAAATACAGAGACCTTGGAACACCTTACACACTCTCTAATAGTGAACCTCGTTATCATTCAAGTCTAAAAGTCTTCACACAAAGCTGTGGTGCTAATTAGCATTTTGCAACAGTTTTAATTTCAAAAAAATAATCACTGCAGTTTCATCCAATTCATCTCCTCACAACTTGTTACTTTCAAAGAAATGTAACTAAAAACACAAAATCCCTGGGATGAATCTCAAAGTCAGAGAGAGAAGTTCGTCTTTGGGGTATTCATTTCCCTGATGACTTAGACGATAAAGAATGAAAGAGACCTGCAATGAAAGAGACCTGAGTTCAATCCCTGGGTTGCGAAGATCCTGGAGAAGGGAATGGTAACCCCCTACAGGACCCCTATCTGGAAAATTCCATGGAGAGAGGAGCCGAATGGGCTATAGTCTATGGGTTGCAAAGGGTCAGACACCACTCAGCAACTAACACTAGCAATAGTTAATAAACAATATCATAAAAGTTAAATTAATGATTAAAGAATAATCCCTGCTTTGAAATTATTTAGAATTCAGAAACTTCAACCTGTCTATACATTTATTTCTATTACTAGACTGACAATGAAACCACCACACTATAAAACTATTATGAAATTCTCATCTGTAAACACGTAGAATTTCACCTTCAGCAACTACACAGAACATCCAATCATTCCAATCATTCTACAATACAGAGTACCATTGTTCAATAAATATTGTATTTACTGAAATTCTATTATCCAGGCATGGCTCTGAGCTCTGGAAATACACAAGACACTGAAGAAACAAAAATCTGTGCATGGGCTTCCCTGGTGGTCCAGTGGGTAAGGACCCTGCCTTGCAGTGCAAGGGGCGCCGGTTCGATCCCTGGCCTGGGAAGATCCCATGTGCTGCAGAGCAACTGGACCAATGTGTCCAAGTCGGAGCTCTGGAGCGCAAGCACCCAGAGCCAGTACCCTGCAGCAACAGAGGCCACTGCAATGGGAGGCCCACACAGGCCAAAGAACAAAGATGGATGAAAATAGATAAATGAAAGACCAATAGCAGTGGCTTAAAAAAAAAAAATCTGCGCACTCACTATTAAGATACTTTCAACAGGGAGGAAAGAGCAGGCATAAATGATATAAATATAATAAGGTGAAAAATGGATTTAAAAAAATGCAGAGAGGAATTTAAAGTGAAGAATTGGGAAGCAGCTATGATTTTTAAAGTAAGGGTCAAAGAAGACCTGACAGAGAAAAACATTTTAACATGGTCTTAAAGATGAATCTAAATAAAACTAGCACACCATCTAGTCCTACCTAGATCAGATTCGTTAGCAGCAATGTGGTGAGCTAATTTCCTCAACTCTTCAAAAGGGCAGGAACAAGACTGAGGCAGTAAGACTGAAGATTTCAAAGAAACCAGTACTTAAGAAGAAACAAGAGTAACTGTAAAAATTCCTAAATTTCTACTGGAAAAGAGTAAATACCTGATTATAATACAATGAAAACAAAGCAAAAACAAAATAGAGCAAGTCCCATTCTCCCCTCCTCTCTTTCTTTATTTATGGTATAGCCTTCAAACTTTGTTTCAGTTATAACAACTTTTTATTCGTTTCATTTCTTTTTCTTTAAATATTTATTTATTTGACTGTGCTGGGTCTCAGTTGCAGTACGTGGGATCTAGTTCCCTGACCAGGGCTCGAACCCAGGCCTCCTGCACTGGAAGCCAGGAGTCTCAGCCACTGGGCAACCAGAGAAGTCCCTCTTTTCATTTCTAAACCCCAGGAAACACTAGCAAATTAACAGAAATCAAAGACTGTGCTTCACTTTAATCCCTATTTTGTGTTCCCTAAAAGTTAGCTACAGATTTTAATTGTTACAAATGGATTTCTACTTTAAAGGTACTCAGAGAATTTATTGTTCAAGAATCCTGAAGTAATCTCTTTTGCAAAACCAAAGAACATCTAAAAAATAACAGGTTTCCTGTTAGACAAGCTATATTCTCTGTAGAGAAACTTAGAAAAATTAAGAGAGCAAAAAGAATAAAAGTGATACATTTAAACAGTAGAGTTCTCACTATTATAAATACAATAAAGGATTTTAAGCCTAAGTATAAATATTTGGAGCATATTCTCAGTTTTCTCTATTTTGTTGCAGTTAATGCAAACACACTGCATATGCTTCTTTGCAATGTGCTGTTTTCACTCATTCTTTTTTTTTGGGGGGGGGCACTTTTTCTTGATCTTTCATTTATCTATTTCCATCCATCTTTGTTCTTTTGGCTTGTGTGGGCCTCCCATAGCAGTGGCCTCTCTCTCACTGCAGAGCACCAGCTCTGGGCGCATGTGCTCCAGAGCTCCGGCTCGGTAGTTGGACCCATCGGTCCAGCTGCTCCACAGCACGTGGCATCATTCCAGGCCAGGGATCGAACCGGCGCCCCTTGTACTGCAAGGCGGTGTCCTTACCCACCAAACCACAGGGATGCCCCTTCACTCATTATGAAACTATTTCTAACTATACCATCACTTTTAATCCTATTGTATAAACACTCTAGGACTGTTGAAATAAATAAATGGATGAAGCACTATTTAAGTAGTATTACTGTTAATAATATTGAGATTAAACTTTTCATAAAATTTGTGAGCACATCATTAATTTTTTTTCCTTGAAGTAAAGTTTCAGGGGATTTTCGTGGTAGTTCAGTGGTTAGAGCTCCTTGTTCTCAATATAGGGGGCCCAGGCTAGATCCCTGGTTAGGGAACTAGATCCCACATGCTGCAACAAGACCCAACAAAGTCAAGTAAATGAGTAAATGGTTACAAAAGAACACAAAAAAAGAAAAGTCTCACAGTTAGAACTTCTGAAACTCTCCTCAAACTGTCTTCCAAAAAGAATATATAAATTTACTTTCCTTCAGCAAAACATCACCCAAAATCATTATCAATGAAATACGCTATTTCTAATATTTGCCAATTTCACTGGGGAGGAAAGAGTAGAATTTAGTCTCATTCTATTTTGTGTTTCACCAATATACTAAGTTGAACACTCTTTGTACACATTACCTATTTTTATTTCTCATTATGTGAATTGCTTATGAAAATCTTTTAAAGTGAATTAACCTAATATTCATGATCAGAACAATCAAGATTTGTTTAAAGCATGTTAACACATGATGCTGTTCTCCATAAACATTTGCTTATGTTAATACGCTTTAAGAAAGAGAGTTATACACATTCATTCCGTCCATCATAATCCTCAACTTACTATCTTCCACTAACATTTTAAAAACAGAACACTACCACCAAAGTCTGGGATGGTGAGGAGGGTTCAGATGAAAGTCTTTAAAACTACCTTACTTGGAGCTTCCCTGGTAGCCCAGTGGGTAAAGCGTCCTCCTTGCAGTGCAAGGGGCACCGGTTCAATCCCTGGCCCAGGAAGATCCCACCTACCAAGGAACAGCTGGGCAGGTGTGTCCTATTACAAACCAGTGCTCTGGAGCACATGCACCCAGAGCTAGCGCTCTGCAGTGAGAGAGGCCACTGCAATGGGAGGCTCACACAGGCCAAAGAATAAAGATGGATGAAAAAAAAAATAAAAGCCAAAAATTCATCACTTTAATCCTATTGTATAAACACTCTAGGACTGTTGAAATAAATAAATGGATGAAGCACTATTTAAGTAGTATTACTGTTAATAATATTGAGATTAAACTTTTCATAAAATTTGTGAGCACATCATTAATTTTTTTTCCTTGAAGTAAAGTTTCAGGGGATTTTCGTGGTAGTTCAGTGGTTAGAGCTCCTTGTTCTCAATATAGGGGGCCCAGGCTAGATCCCTGGTTAGGGAACTAGATCCCACATGCTGCAACAAGACCCAACAAAGTCAAGTAAATGAGTAAATGGTTACAAAAGAACACAAAAAAAGAAAAGTCTCACAGTTAGAACTTCTGAAACTCTCCTCAAACTGTCTTCCAAAAAGAATATATAAATTTACTTTCCTTCAGCAAAACATCACCCAAAATCATTATCAATGAAATACGCTATTTCTAATATTTGCCAATTTCACTGGGGAGGAAAGAGTAGAATTTAGTCTCATTCTATTTTGTGTTTCACCAATATACTAAGTTGAACACTCTTTGTACACATTACCTATTTTTATTTCTCATTATGTGAATTGCTTATGAAAATCTTTTAAAGTGAATTAACCTAATATTCATGATCAGAACAATCAAGATTTGTTTAAAGCATGTTAACACATGATGCTGTTCTCCATAAACATTTGCTTATGTTAATACGCTTTAAGAAAGAGAGTTATACACATTCATTCCGTCCATCATAATCCTCAACTTACTATCTTCCACTAACATTTTAAAAACAGAACACTACCACCAAAGTCTGGGATGGTGAGGAGGGTTCAGATGAAAGTCTTTAAAACTACCTTACTTGGAGCTTCCCTGGTAGCCCAGTGGGTAAAGCGTCCTCCTTGCAGTGCAAGGGGCACCGGTTCAATCCCTGGCCCAGGAAGATCCCACCTACCAAGGAACAGCTGGGCAGGTGTGTCCTATTACAAGCCAGTGCTCTGGAGCACATGCACCCAGAGCTAGCGCTCTGCAGTGAGAGAGGCCACTGCAATGGGAGGCTCACACAGGCCAAAGAATAAAGATGGATGAAAATAAACAAATAACACATTAAAAAAAGGCCAAAGTAAATTTAAAAAACAACTACTTTATGTAATATATAGTATCTCCATTAAAGCATTCATTTAAAAGAATGAAACATCTAAGCATTAACAAGGAAATATTCTACGATATATTAACAACTGAAAAAAGGACACAGAACATAATCCATTTATAATTTATGGCAAAAACAAAACAAGTACAGAGTTAAGAAGACTAGGTAACCAGTCACTGTCCTAGGTGCTAAGGACCAATGATAAACAAGATAGGTACTTTTTCTCTTGTTTTTATGGTGCTCACTAATTGTTAATACAAATACTGACTTTAGATTTCCTTTTAGTGTTAAATCACAATAGAGGGCTTCCCCTGGTGGTCCAGTGGGTAAAGACACCGCCTTGCAGTGCAAAGGCCGCCAGTTCAATCCCTGGCCTGGGAAGATCCCACGTGCCGCGGAGCAGCTGGACCAATGTGTCCAATTACCGAGCCGGAGCTCTGGGGCGCATGCACCCAGAGCCGGCGCTCTGCAGCGACAGACGCCACCGCGATGGGAGGCCCACAGGAGCCAAAGAACAAAGACGGATGAAAAATAGAGAAATGAAAGACCAATAGAAGCGGCCTGCCCATCCCCCTCCCCCCCCACCCCCCCCCCCAAACGATAAAAAAAAAAAAAAATCACAATAGAATACAACAAAATTTTTCTCAATTTATTTCCAAATACAAGTTTGAGACTAAGAAGGAAGTTAAGAGGGATAAAGGTACACACACTACCTTCTGGATGCTAGAGCAGAAATTACAATACAGAAAATTTAGTAAGTTATACACACTCACACACACAATATATTATTGTCTAGTGTCAATGAAAGAGAAAAAAGTCTCAAAATCATTTTTAGGTCATAGTTATACGCATGAGTCTTTTTCATATCCATTTTTTGAAAATAATTAAAAACTAAGGGAAAAAAAGGTCACCTATGGAGGAGAGGATAAAACTAGATTTTTCTGAGCATACATCATACTGTAGTTTTGGAAACATGAAAATGTTTCATATAACAAAAACAATCAAAGTGAAAACAGATTATTCCCAGTAACTGATAGCAAAATGAATAAAACAAACTATGTACCAAATAGGTAGCTTCAACTTGAAAAGAAATCATTTGAAATGATTTTTAAAACAGTAATTTGACTGTAAATCCTTAGTAGAATTTATATTAACTATAGGAATTCGTAGTTTATTTTCGGCAACCATTTTCTAAAATAGGCTCAGAATAATAATACTAATACACAAGTGTATACACAAGTAACACAGCAACTAATTCACTATTCTCCAAAACTTTACCATAAAAGAGCTATAAATTTAAACCTTAATAAAGTTAAAGGGGAAAATATTATAGCTCTAAACTCTTAAACTTTAAACAAAATCAGATTTGGAAATATTGGTATGAACTCAGTGTATTTTCTCATATTTAAATGAGAAATCATATAACAAATACAGCAAAGTTGTAGAATATAACATCAACACAAAATTCATTTGCATTTTTATATACTAAGCAATGAACACTACGAAAATAATACCAAAAAACAGTTTGGTTTACAAGAGCATTAAAGAATTCAATTTAATAGCATAAAATACCACTTACAAATAAATAAAATTTAAAGAGGTACAAGAGTTGAAAACTACAAAACGTTACTGAAAGAAATTAAATAATAGTTAGATAAATGAAAAGATATGCCATGTTCATAGATCAAAGACTTAATATTAAAATGTCACTACTACCCAAAGCAATCTACAGAAGACTATAAAATTCACATGAAATTGCAAAGGATTCTAAATATCGAAAACAATCATTCTAAAGAGTAAGACAATCTAAATTTCCCAATATCAAAACTTACTACAAAGCTACAGTAATCAAGAGAGACAGTGTGCTAAGTCACTTCAGTCATGTCCAACTCTCTGAGACAGTATGGACTATACCTAGCTTCTAGGCTCCTCTGTCCAAGGGATTCTCCAGCTAAGAATACTGGAGTGGGTTGTCATGCCCTCCTCCTCCAGGGGCTTTTCTGACCCAGGGATCAAACTGTAATCTCTTTTGTCTCCTGCATTAGCAGGCAGGTTCTTTAACACTAGCTCCTGGGAAGTCCCCCAGACAGTGTACTACTGACATAATGACAGAAATACAGATCAGTAGAACATAACTGAGAGTCCACAAATAGACCCATAAATCTACAGTCAACTGATCATCAACAAGAGTGCCAAGTCCCTTCAACAGTAAAAGAACAGGGTCTTCAATAAAGATAACTTGGACAACTGGACCATAATCTCACACCTTAGATAAAAATTAAATAAAAATTGGTTCAGAAAGCAAAATATAAGAAATAATATTATAAAATCCTTAGAAGAAAACATGCATAAACCGTCATGATTTTAGATTTGGGAATACTTTTGCAGATATAATACTTGAAGCATAAGGAAGAAAGAAGTGGTACATTCAACTTCATTAAAATTTAAAATCTTTGTGCATCTAAGTAAATTGTTAACAAATTGAAAAGATTATCCACAGAATGGCAGAATTTACTTTTTAAATCATGTATCATCTAGTAAACAAAATATATAAAGAAGCTTTACAACCCAAGTACAAGAAGACAAATCCAATTTAAAAAGGGAAATTAAATTGACATTTCTCTAGGGAAATATATCAATGATCAACAAGCCTATCAAAAGATGATCAGGGGCTTCCCTGGTGGTCCAGTGCGTAAGAACACCGCCTTGCAGTACAAGGGGCGCCCGTTCGATCCCTGGCCTGGGAAGATCCCACGTGCCACGGAGCTGCTGGACCAATGTGTCCAATTACTGAGCCGGAGCTCTGGAGCGCATGCGCCCAGAGCCGGTGCTCTGCGACAACAGAAGCCACTGCGATGGGAGGCCCACACAGGCCAAAGAACAAAGATGGATGAAAATAGATAAATGAAAGACCAATAGAAGTGGCCCACCCGCCCCCCTCTCCCCCTCCACAAAAAGCAACAGGTGTCTCGATGCAGTAATAAAAAAAAAAAAAGATAGGGCTTCCCTGGTGATCCAGTGGGTAAGGACACCGCCTTGCAGTGCAAGGGGCGCCGGTTTGATCCCTGGCCTGGGAAGATCCCACGTGCCGCAGAGCGGCTGGACCAATGTGTCCAACTACCAAGCCGGAGCTCTGGAGCACATGCGCCCAGAGCCGGTGCTCTGCGACAACAGAGGCCACCTCGATGGGAGGCCCACACGGGCCAAAGAACAAAGATGGATGAAAAATAGACAAATGAAAGACCAATAGAAGTGGCCCACCTGTTCCCCCCTCCCTCCCCAACCCCACTCCCGCCCAAAAATAAATAAATAAATGTTTAAAAAAAAAAAAAAAAGATGATCGGCATCATTATTCATTAGGGAAATGCAACACAAGCTCACGAGATAATCAATTCAAACTATGATGGCCATTATCAAAACATGGAAAATAACAACTGTTGGACAAGATGTGAAAAAATTAGCAGCCTCATACCCTACTGATGGAAATGTAAAATGATGCATCCAATGTGGAAAACCAACAGTTCCTTGGTTAAATACCCAAGAAAACTGACAAATGTTCAAAAATAATCTGTACCAAATGTTCACAGCAGCACTATTCACAATAGCCAAAATCTGGAAACAACCCAATATCCATAAATTGAATAAACAAAATGTGGTACACACATACAATGGAATGTTATTCAGCCATAACAAGTACTGATATATGCTACAACATGTATGAACCTTGAAAACATTATGCTAAGAGAAAGAGGCCAGACACAAAGACCATACATTATCTGATCCTACCTATGAGAGGCCCAGAACAAGCAAGTCCTATGGACTTCATAGTCAGAAAGCAGATTAGTGTCAGGTCTTAGTCAAGGGGAGGGTAGGAATGCAGAGTGACTACTTAATGAATACAGGGTTTTTCTGGTGGTATGAAAAAGTTCTGAAGCTAGGTAGTGGTGATGGATACACAACAGTGTGCTGTACTAAATGTCAATGAACTGTATACTTTAAAATACAAATGGTCAACTTTACACTGTTTATTTATAACCACACAAGTAAAACTCACACACATATCCTCACTCTGTCCAATAAAAGGGTCTACAAACAACTCAACAGTAGCAACAAAGACTCAGATGATGGTCTTTAAATATTATTTTACACTATAAGGAATCAGAACCCCTTAAAGAAAGAACTGGCTATAGATATGAGGCAGGTGACATAAAAGATAAGCCTGGAAAACCTTTTTATACTAGAAAATAGAGTTATCAACTGCGGTCTTATTGAGGAATACAGAGGCCAACATGAAGGAGCTCCCACTAGTAAAAGATAAGACAATTTGAGAATTAAAAAGAATAACTACAACGGATCAAAATAAACATATTCAAAATCAGGGGCTCATATTGACACTAAGCCAAACAAAATATCACCTCACTGGCCACTGGCTACCTGTATCAAATACTAAGGAAATTATCAGGCATTATTCTGCTGTTTCTCAGAATAATCACACAACTGATTGAGGTAAAGAAGTTCTTTTTTACAGAAAAACTCCAGCAAATAAAACAGAAGGAATAATAAAACATCACCACTGTCAGACACAGTGATCTATTAATAGATGGGGGTCAGCAAACTTCTTCAGTGCCAATAAAGAGCTATGTAGATGGGCTTCCCTGGTGGTCCAGTGGGTAAGGACACCACCTTGCAGTGCAAAAGGCGCTGGTTCGATCCCTGGCCTGGGAAGATCCCACGTGCCGCGGAGCGGCTGGACCGATGTGTCCAATTACCCAGCCGGAGCTCTGGAGCGCATGCACCCAGAGCCGGTGCTCTGCGACAACAGAGGCCACCGCGATGGGAGGCCCACACGGGCCAAAGAACAAAGATGGATGAAAATAGACAAATGAAAGACCAATAGAAGTGGCCCGCCTGCTCCCCTCCCCCCCCACCCCCACCAAATAAATAAATAAATCTTTAAAAAAAAAAAAAAGAGCTACATAGAAAGGAAAAGGGAGAAGAGAAAGAGAACAGGAGAAAGAAGGAAGCTATGACTCATTCTTCTCTTCCTTCAGCCTAGTGACAAGGCAGTGAGGTGCTGCTACCAGTTGTTCCTTTAAAAATGTCCTGGCAAGGACAAAGAGTATTTTATTTTATAAGAAAAGGTTTCCCACGAAAATCACTTTTAAGGAAATATTTGGTATAAAAGGGTCTACAAACAACTCAACAGTAGCAACAAAGACTCAGATGATGGTCTTTAAATATTATTTTACACTATAAGGAATCAGAACCCCTTAAAGAAAGAACTGGCTATAGATATGAGGCAGGTGACATAAAAGATAAGCCTGGAAAACCTTTTTATACTAGAAAATAGAGTTATCAACTGCGGTCTTATTGAGGAATACAGAGGCCAACATGAAGGAGCTCCCACTAGTAAAAGATAAGACAATTTGAGAATTAAAAAGAATAACTACAACGGATCAAAATAAACATATTCAAAATCAGGGGCTCATATTGACAAACAAAATATCACCTCACTGGCCACTGGCTACCTGTATCAAATACTAAGGAAATTATCAGGCATTATTCTGCTGTTTCTCAGAATAATCACACAACTGATTGAGGTAAAGAAGTTCTTTTTTACAGAAAAACTCCAGCAAATAAAACAGAAGGAATAATAAAACATCACCACTGTCAGACACAGTGATCTATTAATAGATGGGGGTCAGCAAACTTCTTCAGTGCCAATAAAGAGCTATGTAGATGGGCTTCCCTGGTGGTCCAGTGGGTAAGGACACCACCTTGCAGTGCAAAAGGCGCTGGTTCGATCCCTGGCCTGGGAAGATCCCACGTGCCGCGGAGCGGCTGGACCGATGTGTCCAATTACCCAGCCGGAGCTCTGGAGCGCATGCACCCAGAGCCGGTGCTCTGCGACAACAGAGGCCACCGCGATGGGAGGCCCACACGGGCCAAAGAACAAAGATGGATGAAAATGGACAAATGAAAGACCAATAGAAGTGGCCCGCCTGCTTCCCCCCCCCCACCAAATAAAAAAAAAAATCTTAAAAAAAAAAAAAAGAGCTACATAGAAAGGAAAAGGGAGAAGAGAAAGAGAACAGGAGAAAGAAGGAAGCTATGACTCATTCTTCTCTTCCTTCAGCCTAGTGACAAGGCAGTGAGGTGCTGCTACCAGTTGTTCCTTTAAAAATGTCCTGGCAAGGACAAAGAGTATTTTATTTTATAAGAAAAGGTTTCCCACGAAAATCACTCTGGTTCAAGCTGTGAAAACTATTTGGTGTTCTTAGAGCCCCAAAGGATCTTGGCTATTTCAGAGCAGGAAATAAAAAGCTAGAAAAAGAAAAAAAAATTTTAGAAGGAATGGGGAGGCTCTCTCCCCCACTTCCTCAGAACTGAGGAGGAATAAAAACTGAAGAAAAAAGAAAATACTGTACTCTGCTTAACTTAATCCACAGTTAATAATCTTAGTGGTTTTCAATGGTTCTAAATAGTTTCCCAGATTTTCAGAGGACATCTCAGAGTACTGAACTCTACTGAACAAGATTACAGGCATTCAAACTTGGAGAAAAAAAATCTTCACATTCTACAGTCTTCCCATTACAGATAAATATTTAATAACTAATGGTCAAATACAAACCAAAGTGTCATCGCATACAGACTACCCTGAAAACAGTTTTCAGGAGAAAAGTATGCAATATAAAGAGCGACCATCCAGACATCTGATCTACGCAAAACACACATCTCATATTAAGAACAAACAAAATCTTTATGGGTACTAGGGCAACATCTGCTGATTATAAATAGTACTCACTGAAAACGTGTCAGATCCCTAACAGGAACTGATAACCTTCTTAATGCCCTATGTATTCAAGATAGGACTTCCATTATAGGCATACTTCAAGGTTACTGCAGGTTCTGTTCCAGACCATCACAATAAAGTGAATATTGCAATAAAGTGAGTCACACAAAATTTTGGTTTCTCAGCACACATAATAGTCATGTTTACACTACCCTGTAGTCTATTAAGTGTGAAATAGCATTACGTCTTTAAAAACCATATATACCTTAATTAAAAATACTTCACTGCTAACAATGCTAACCATCATCTGACAAAACAGGGTTGCCACAAACCACCAGTTTGGAAAAAAAAAAAAAAAAGTGGAATCTGCAAAGTGCAATAAAGCAAACTACAGTAAGACACGGTGTGACTGTACTTTATAAAGGCATCTGATGATGATTTTTGCTCAATTAAGTTTAAAGAAAGATTTGGAGGCTTTCCTTATGATCACCTTACACATACTCGTTAAAAAACAAAACAAAATCCAAGACACAGAGAGGCTACAACCTACACCTAAGTCTTACTTATTTTTATCATTATTAATAGCAGTTAAGGCTGCTCTGTGCCAGACACTGTACCAAGCACCCTACCTGGTAAAATCACCTTTAAGCATCACAATCACCTAGGAAGGTAGTATTGTATCACTATGTCCAGATGAGGAAAATGAAGCTATAAAAGTTAGTAATCTTAGTGGTTTTCAATGGTTCTAAATAGTTTCCCAGATTTTCAGAGGACATCTCAGAGTACTGAACTCTACTGAACAAGATTACAGGCATTCAAACTTGGAGAAAAAAAATCTTCACATTCTACAGTCTTCCCATTACAGATAAATATTTAATAACTAATGGTCAAATACAAACCAAAGTGTCATCGCATACAGACTACCCTGAAAACAGTTTTCAGGAGAAAAGTATGCAATATAAAGAGCGACCATCCAGACATCTGATCTACGCAAAACACACATCTCATATTAAGAACAAACAAAATCTTTATGGGTACTAGGGCAACATCTGCTGATTATAAATAGTACTCACTGAAAACGTGTCAGATCCCTAACAGGAACTGATAACCTTCTTAATGCCCTATGTATTCAAGATAGGACTTCCATTATAGGCATACTTCAAGGTTACTGCAGGTTCTGTTCCAGACCATCACAATAAAGTGAATATTGCAATAAAGTGAGTCACACAAAATTTTGGTTTCTCAGCACACATAATAGTCATGTTTACACTACCCTGTAGTCTATTAAGTGTGAAAAACCATTACCTCTTAAAAAACCATAAATACCTTAATTAAAAATACTTCACTGCTAACAATGCTAACCATCATCTGACAAAACAGGGTTGCCACAAACCACCAGTTTGGAAAAAAAAAAAAAAAGTGGAATCTGCAAAGTGCAATAAAGCAAACTACAGTAAGACACGGTGTGACTGTACTTTATAAAGGCATCTGATGATGATTTTTGCTCAATTAAGTTTAAAGAAAGATTTGGAGGCTTTCCTTATGATCACCTTACACATACTCGTTAAAAAACAAAACAAAATCCAAGACACAGAGAGGCTACAACCTACACCTAAGTCTTACTTATTTTTATCATTATTAATAGCAGTTAAGGCTGCTCTGTGCCAGACACTGTACCAAGCACCCTACCTGGTAAAATCACCTTTAAGCATCACAATCACCTAGGAAGGTAGTATTGTATCACTATGTCCAGATGAGGAAAATGAAGCTATAAAAAGTTAGTAACTGAGCTTCCCTGGTGGTCCAGTGGATAAAGATTCAGCCTTGTGTTGCAAGGGTCACCGGTTCATTCCCTGGCATGGGAAGATCCCACATGCTGCAGAACGGCTGGACCAGTGTATCCAATTATAAGCCAGTGCTCTGGGAGTGCATGCGCCCAGAGCCAGTGCTCTGCAACTAGAGGTCACTGCAAGGGGGGGCCCATACAGGCCAAAGAATAAAGATGGATGAAAATTAAAAAAAAAAAAAGGCCAAAATTAAGAAAGAAACAAACAAACAACAAAAATTTACTGAGACAAGTGACCATAGGAAACAATAAGGATGGAGCAGGTGGTTGAACTCTAATGCTTACCTTGCCTGAGTCAAGGAACGATGTGTTAAATTAGAAATCAGTGTCTTCAAGTTACCAGTGGTAGCAAGGTTCCATTTTTGCATATCATTCACATTCTCTCAGGACAGTAAAATAGTTAATAAGAGCCCTAGATTAAATTACCTTGGTTGGAATCCAATCTTTGCCATCTGCTGGTTACGAAACCTTGGCAAAAGTTACCTACCCTCGCTAGGCCTCAATTTCCTCAATGATAATGCAATCTGGCTTATAAATGACTTCCCAATACGGATTTCAAAACTATTTATTACCCATCTCTTATAGCCACTGTTTCATAGATACCCTATATTAATTTTAAAAGCAAGGTATCTGCTGTTCAAATTTGTACCTCAAAAGAATAAAACAACTTATTCATATGACTGACAATTTACTTTCTCCTTGGTACTGTTATAAAGGCATCTGATGATGATTTTTGCTCAATTAAGTTTAAAGAAAGATTTGGAGGCTTTCCTTATGATCACCTTACACATACTCGTTAAAAAACAAAACAAAATCCAAGACACAGAGAGGCTACAACCTACACCTAAGTCTTACTTATTTTTATCATTATTAATAGCAGTTAAGGCTGCTCTGTGCCAGACACTGTACCAAGCACCCTACCTGGTAAAATCACCTTTAAGCATCACAATCACCTAGGAAGGTAGTATTGTATCACTATGTCCAGATGAGGAAAATGAAGCTATAAAAAGTTAGTAACTGAGCTTCCCTGGTGGTCCAGTGGATAAAGATTCAGCCTTGTGTTGCAAGGGTCACCGGTTCATTCCCTGGCATGGGAAGATCCCACATGCTGCAGAACGGCTGGACCAGTGTATCCAATTATAAGCCAGTGCTCTGGGAGTGCATGCGCCCAGAGCCAGTGCTCTGCAACTAGAGGTCACTGCAAGGGGGGGCCCATACAGGCCAAAGAATAAAGATGGATGAAAATTAAAAAAAAAAAAAGGCCAAAATTAAGAAAGAAACAAACAAACAACAAAAATTTACTGAGACAAGTGACCATAGGAAACAATAAGGATGGAGCAGGTGGTTGAACTCTAATGCTTACCTTGCCTGAGTCAAGGAACGATGTGTTAAATTAGAAATCAGTGTCTTCAAGTTACCAGAGGTAGCAAGGTTCCATTTTTGCATATCATTCACATTCTCTCAGGACAGTAAAATAGTTAATAAGAGCCCTAGATTAAATTACCTTGGTTGGAATCCAATCTTTGCCATCTGCTGGTTACGAAACCTTGGCAAAAGTTACCTACCCTCGCTAGGCCTCAATTTCCTCAATGATAATGCAATCTGGCTTATAAATGACTTCCCAATACGGATTTCAAAACTATTTATTACCCATCTCTTATAGCCACTGTTTCATAGATACCCTATATTAATTTTAAAAGCAAGGTATCTGCTGTTCAAATTTGTACCTCAAAAGAATAAAACAACTTATTCATATGACTGACAATTTACTTTCTCCTTGGTAAACAACATTAATAAAAAGTAAAAATTCCAGGCTTCCTTGGTGGTCCAGTGAGTAAAGAGTCCGCACTGCAGTGCAAGAGGCCCCGGTTAGATCCCTGGCCCGGGAAGATCCCCCATGCTGCAGAGTGGCTGGACTACTGCCCATCATTGCAGAGCCAATGCTTTGCAACAAGAGAGGTCACTGTGATGGGAGGCCCACAAAGGCCAAAGAATAAAGATGGATGAAAATAAATAAATAAATAAATAAAACCAATAAAAGAGGGCAAAAACTAAAAAAAAAAAAGGTAACAATTCCAAAGCCCTACCTTAAGAAACATCAGTTCAACCAATTTCTCAGAACCTTCCTATTTTCTTTCCAAATTAAAAACATCATTTCATTAAAAGAACAAATTCAAAGTATGACTGCAAAATTTTCTGGCTGTGTAAGGCCCTCTAAGCCTCAGTTTCCTCATTGGTAAATTATATTTGCCTTACCAGATTGTGGTAAATATTAAATAGAAAACAAATTGCTCAGTATAGTGTAATGATCTAATAAGTACTGAAAACTTTTTGTCTTTCACTTTAAATCTGGTGGACTGAATTCAACAGACTGGGCCTGTTCCCTACTAGCTCTGAGATCCTGAATAAGTCAATTAAAGTATTTTTAACTCCATTATCCATTAAATGAAGAGAATATTGCCTCAAAGCACTATGAAAGTTAAATGACAGTGTTTAGCACACAGTAAACATGAAAAGAGTAGCTGGATCTGAATTATTCTAGTTCTAAGATCTGAGCTACCATCACTAGCACTTGGGAAGCTCAATACTCATCATTACCACAACTTTTTTCTTTCTTTTTTTTTTATAATTTTTTTCTTTGAGGGGGGCCGGGTTGGGAAGGGAGGTGGGTGGGCAGGCCATTTCTATTGGTCTTTCATTTATCTGTTTTCATCCATCTTTGGTCTCTGGCCCCTGTGGGCCTCCCATCGTGGTGGCCTCTGCTGTCACACAGCACCGGCTCTGGGCGCATGCGCTCCAGAGCTCCGGCTCGGTAATTGGACACATCGGTCCAGCCACTCCGCGGCACGTGGGATCTTCCCAGGCCAGGGATCGAACCAGCGCCCCTTGCACTGCAAGGCGGTGTCCTTACCCACTGGACCACCAGGGAAGCCCCCACAAGTTTTTCCTAATTAACTTCTTCCCCAACTCTCACTCCTATGGTCAAACAGCAGGATTTCTTACCTTTTCCCTAAACCTTAGAAAGTACATAGACTTTCCCAGGTACACGTGAGAAACAAAAATATGCTGCTGTCGTTAATTGGAACACAAAGCATAGGCACAATTTAAATAGTATCTTACTCCTAAATTAATAATACAGTTGACACGCTCTACAATTTATACTGATGTCATATGCAGGACAGTGGAGTCAGAAAATCTGTCTCTGGGGATCTTTCTTCTCTAAGGACCCCAGGAACAGGTCCACCTGCTCCTACTTTAGAAATCATGACACACACTTTTGTCTCTTACTAAATACTGATTCTCCACTATAGTTGAAATATAATACTAGAAAATTTTCTCTATCCTTTGAAAATGCACAGCCATTCTCTATAATTCTCGATAAACTGACAGGAGATAAATATACACTGTAAAGTCTCAAAACCCTCCCAACGAAGGTTATTCCTGATGTTCAACTGAATTTGAACAAAATTATGCTTTCTTCTTTAGTGATTCCTCTTAGATTTCAATGGCACAGCAAATATTTGCTACCCTCAGAGAAAATAGAATCTCTTCCCTCTAAGAATCACACTCTAGGTCAGCCCCAAATATCTCACAAAGCAGGCAATAAGTAAGTCAAAGAAGCAGATAAAATGTTGATCAGTAAGAATCAAATTATTACCCTGACATGATTTTCTCAAACCCCAATATAGACAGCCAAATTTTACAGCTATTTAAGAAGTCGGGTTATTTAGTAAAGAGAACCCATATTATTAATATTTCTTACTTTCTTTGGAAAAGCTTCTGAACTGATATCCTAATATACACTAGTATATCAGACCATAAAAATACTATGAGACATAAAAAGAGGCTCTGTAAAAATTAAAGTTTCCATAAATCCCTACAAGACAATTACATGCCTAAGTATATCCAAGGTAAAACGATCTGTTCATATTTTTGAGACTGTTTACTTTGTCTCTCGCAGAATAAGCTACTTGGTAAAAATAAGGAAACTGATTTATCACTATTCACTATTCTAAATCTCTCTTCTACCCTTACCCACTCCAAATGAACTTCTGGAAGGCTTGGGAGTATTGTGCTGGCTGGATAGGCTCAATGTTTCAAAGGTATTATGCTGATCAACCAGTGCAACCGAGCACCTGTGCTCTTTCATTTAGCTATCCATCCAGAGTTCACACCCCTCTGTGCTAAGCACACAGTATTAAATGAGTGACTATCTCTCTCTTTTCTTGCCCTATTATTGCTCCTTTGTGCTTAAACAAAAACCTAAGTTTAACTAAATAAACTGATTTCTCATACCAAAACTTAAATGTGTCTAGAAACCTCAAGTGATAGTTTGATGTCCTGGAAATTCTTCTAACACCATGTAACTATCACGTATAGTATATAGGTAACTACCAGGACAAATTGCCTTCAACTTAAATATTTACTAGAAAGCACTGTGCTCCACACTGAAGGAAATACAAAGATGAGTAAAACACTGTTTTTGCCATACTCGAATTTATAATCACCTTGGGAGTGACAAAGCACATTAACTAGAACACAAGAAGAGGAACTGTGCTATAGGGGTTACATCCAAGTGCATTCAGGCCAAGGGGCAAAAGGCGTGGAAGATTAGCTGAGGTGGCAGATGAGACTCTCAAAGATGGGAGAGCCTCTGAAACAGCAAGGGGAGAGAATTTATAACAGAATACTCAGAATAATAAGAACCCACTAAGACAAGAACATTCATGGCAGTAACAACATCTAATAAGCATACCAATAACAGTTTTAATATATATTTTACGTTGCTAAAATATTGAGGAAAAAATTATTATCTCCTGTACCAAGCACCTTTTTGAAGAACATAAATCGCTCTATCTCCTTTAATGTGGTATAAATTTTCAAAATAAACTGAAGACATGACTAAAAACAAAACAAAGCAATTAGACAAATCAAATAAATCCCTTGTAAGAATTTAAGGAAACTTTAAACTACATATACCTTAACTTTTCCTTTAGAATAAGTAGTCTCTCTCTCTCTCTCTATACACACACACACACACACACATATATATATTAGACAGACTGATAACAGTATTACACAATAACATAATTCCTGGAAAATTCTAAGCCTGTACTGCTAAACATGTGGCTACTGAGCACTTAAAATGTGGCTACTCCAAATTAGGATGTACTAAGAGTAAAACACCCACTAAGTTATAAAGATTTAGTACCTAAAAAGGAAAGCAATATTTACCATTAGTAAATTACATGTTGAAATAATACTTTGGGGATACACTGCTTTCAATAAAATATATTCTTAAAATTAAGTTTATCTGTCTTCTTACTCTTTTTAATGTGACTCCTAGAAAATTTTAAATTATGTACATGACTCACATTTGTGGCTTGCATTCATTTCTATTGAATAGGTCTGGTTTAAACAACTACTTAACATTTACATTGTTCAGATTTCTGCACTTGCTTCACATTGTTCCTTCATGTTGGCACAGCAATCACTTGATCATGATACAAAGTAACCTTCCAAACACCTATGCCTCCATGTCTAGCCACTTAAAAGGTGAGACAGCAGCCAAAAAAGTTATGTCAGTTTCTTAACTACCATTTTAGAGCAAATGTGGAAAAACCAAATAACTAAAACCTTTTCCAGATACATTTACCAAGCAGTTAATAGTACTGCAGGCACTGCTGGCTGATGTCATGAGACTAAGTTAGATAAGAGCTGCTCAGGGATGCAGAGACATGGGATCCAGGAAATAAAGAGCAATGAGAGAAGTTACAGGATGACAGCTGTCCAGCAGGGGTCTGGAGAGCAACCAGGCCAGATCCCAGTAAGACAGGTCTCTAGGAAAAGGGCCACTCCAGGAAAAGAATGGAGGATATGGCGAAGTCTAGAGAATGCTTGATAAAATTTGAGGGGGGAGAAAAAGACTGTGATCACAGCAAGCTGTGCAAGAAAAAGAAAATGGCAACAAAAACTGAAAGCAAAGGAAATGTGATTGTCATTCAGAAACTATGACAATTCTTTAAAATATTCAATAGAGTTACCATATGACCTAGCAATCTTAAGTAACATACTCCAAAGATCTGAAAATATGTCCACACAAAAACTTCTTTACAAATGTTCATTTAGCATTATTCGTAACAGCCAAAAGCAGAAACTATCAAATGTCCACTGACTGATGAAGGGATAAACATATACATACGTGAAATATTATTCAGCAATAAAAAGTAATGAAATCATGATAAATGCTACAACATGAATCAACCTAGCAGACATTACATGAAGCAAAAGAAACCAGTCACAAAAGGCCACATACTTTATGATTCCATTTATACAAAATATCAAGAACATGTAAACCCATAAACACAGAGTAGTAGATTAGTAGTTGCCTAAAGCTGGGAGGAAGGGAAACAGGAGGAAATGATTACTAATGGATATAGGGTTTCTTTCCGGGGTGATCAAAAATATTCTAAAATTAGGTTGTAATGATACTATGAGTACTGGGAACTACTGAGTTGTACACTTTAAATTAATGAATTTTATGGTAACATATATTAAGGAAATGTAATCACTGTATACTATTTACTTCCGCAAATACTGCTCACTATCAAGATACTGAGTATTAATCATTTAATAATTTAAATAAATAATTTAAAATGGTGGTATAGTTATATTAGTAAGGTAGTAAAAAGGAGATGGGGATGACAATAAATATCTAAAAATGACTTTAATAGACAAACCGTATGCTAATTAAAACTATGATAAAACTACTAGAGCAAACAGCAGTCATAGTCAAGGTTGCCTCTAAGAAACAGAAATCAGGAAGAAAAGTTTAGCTTCCATAATATGGCTTTCTGCACTATTTGATTTCGTTCAATCACATGATGGAGTTTATTACTTAATTAAAAAAAATTTTTTAACTTTTTAAGACTAAGGAATGCTTGGTTTAGGAGCAGAATGAAACCGTGCGCTCTTAAAGAGGTAAAAGGCACAGGCTTCATTGACATTGATGCACTCTGCGCCTCTGATCTCTCAAGAGAACAGGTTTTCTCATCTAAGAGGTTCGAAAAATGGCAAGTTAAAGGAAAGTATCAATTATCTTCTCTTTATCATGAAACAACTATTTCCAGAAAGAACACACACAGTACCTACTTGACACTATAGATCACTTCTCAAATATACAGACTGGCAAATATTTTAAATATGCCACTAAGTGTTCATTGGTCATGACTATTATCAAGAGAAGTGCTCTCAATGAATGGATACAAAAGCTCTGGCACATATATACAATGGAATACTACACAGCTGTAAAAAGAAATGCAGAAGAATCAGTCCTAATGAGGTGGCTGGATCTAGAACCTATCATAAAAAGTGAAGTCAATCAAAAAGAGAAGGACAAATACAATATACTAACACATATATATGGAATCTAGTAGGATGGTGATGATGGCACATGCAGTGAAGCGATGGAGAAACAGACATGGACAGTGGACATATGGACATTGTGTGGAACGAACAGTGGGTGGGAGGCGTAAAGGAAGTAGTACGAAAGCCTGTACTATCATATGTGAAGAAAATAGCTATTGTCATTGCTCTGTGAGAAAAGGGGATCCAGCAGGGGTGCTGGAGGGATGGGACAGAGGGAATATACATATGACTAACCTGGGAACATACATTATCTATAAACAACAAAACTCTGTAAAAGTTAAAAGTAAAATAAAAGTTAAAAAAAAGAGAGAGAGAGAGAAGCGCTCTCTCATCTTTCTATTTACTCCCCATCTAACTCATAATCAGAAAAACTAGGGTTTAGTAATCTACTATGATGAAAACAACTACAATTTTCTAGAATAACTGATTTAAAGTTTGTTTTAATTCTAACACTCTTATGCTAAAGGCACTGTTAATTAAAATCTGTATACATAGAATATAATTCCATAGCAGAAATAATCTGGAAAAATTCAGAATACCTATGGAAGGATACTCAATTGAGAAACTGGAATACTGAGTATTTCCAGGGAAGAGGACTGGGAGTCACAGGGCAGGAGAAGGAAGAAGACACCACTGCATAATTTTAAAATTTTGAATCATGTGAGTAAATTCCAATTTTAAAAGCAAAATATGTATATAAGACAAGCATGAAATTGTCTATCATACAGCATCCAATTAATAATACTACTGTGGTTGCTACATTAAGTAAATATGATATACCTGTTACTATTATTGTTAAAACCCTACTAACTAAAAGTTTCCCTCATCCCTTCTACTAACTTAAAGTTTCCCTCATCCCTTTAGAGTTTAAATACTGTTTAAAGTGTGAAAGCTCTGAAATTCCAGGAAGACAGTAATGCCCCTACAATGCTGTCAGTCTGATGCCCGGCATAAGTAACTCCAGCACTTCACTCTTTAGGTGCTGCCTCTACAAACTCAAACATCTAGAAGCAGCAATTTGACTCGGCTCAATAACTTCCACATAGATCATGAAGAAAATGATTAATCAATTAAAAAGAATTAGCTAATCTTATAGAATAAGGGGAAACACAAGGACTCTCATTTTTAAAAGATAGGTTAGCCTGTCTTGGAAAGAAATCTGAAGCATCTTCTCACTTACATTAGTCAATTAAGACACCAAGAATTTCTCAGACCTCCAAAAGAGGAGAAAGTACCTGATTATGACTGTTCTTTTTCTCCAGGTTAACAATTAAGAAATAGCTACCTTTTCAATTCCAAAAGTGTACTTGGTAAAGTTACTCTCTAACAGCTAATCATAATTCATGAGAAAGCTTAAATGACTCCATGTATTTCACAAGTGACAAGATAAGCATGTCAAAAATCCGAATAGCAACTGCTCATATACCACAGAAGAAAACAGAACACAACAAATCTTAAATCAGATAAAATGCTGTTGCTGAGTAATATACATAGGTGGAAGAAAGACTTGGAAACGCTTCTGTGGGCTAGCATACTGAAAGTCTTAGTATTTTTTCTTTTTTAAGCCTTAGTATTTTTATCCATATCACTGAAAGCCAACGAGAGTTGGTCAGACAGAGATGACTCAGTCCTCATCACTTCAGTAACCAAAAAATGAGAGGCTGATTAATACAGCGAGAAGTTATTAGAGAACTCCAGCTATAGATACGTTCCTGCCTTCTGTCCTTTGAAAAGAGGGAAGTTGCTGTAATTTAATCTTCTCAAAGCCAAAATTTAGAACAATTCTCCTGAAGTAGTATGAGGCTATTACACTAATTCCAGTACTCTTTATTTTCCTGACTTGTCTATCTAAACTTTTTAGAAGGTGCAATATTCAATACCAGTGTAATTCATTCCCTTTCAATTTGCAGTTTAAAAAAAAGAGAGAGAACTGAATCATTTAGAATTCTGTGTTAAATAACAAAAAGAGGACTCTAAATTAAAGCCAAAAAATAGCCTGAGAAAAAGCTCATGCACCATTTGTGAGGGGTTTTTAGCTGCTCAGGAGCTTTTTTGGTTCACTTCCTGATTGTAAGATACCAACCAATTTCAAAAATGTGATATTTCAAGTAGCCCAACCTCACACTGATGACCAGCTATGATTCTTTAACCATAATAACAAACTGAAGGCTCAAAGTTCCAGATGTAACAAGCGTCCAACTGATACCTGACTAATTGGTTGTGCACATATACTAATAATAAATTGTCATGAAGTTTGCTGTCAAATATTAAGAGAAAGAGTAGAACATTTCACAACTTACAGAAGAGATAGAGAGAAATAATAATCCTTAATAATGGCCTATTTGGAGAATCCCATTCTAATATTACCTGGAAATATAAATATATCATGTTTACTTATAAATAATCAGTACTTTTCAATAAAAACAAGTACTCCAACTGAACACAAAGCAAAAAAAAAAAAAAATTACTTATACTACTTATTTTTCTTTCTTATTTGCAGGTATAAGTCTTAACATTTTCATTTTCAATATTTGTCTTAAGTTTTCCCTGAAATCTTAAAAGAATTGAGAGGTTTTTTTCTAATATGAGTATTTAAGTACTATATTTGCTAACAGACATGCATGAAACTAATTTCAAAGGCATTTACTAAAAATCTTACACAGTCACTGCCAAATTATTAATGAAAGACTATCCTAAAAGCAAAAGGCATTTTAGCTTATCTCTGGAATCCAACTGTTAAGGTACCAGCAATCCATTCTCTATAAAATATACAATAAAGGGAAAGAACTCTAGGATCAGAATGCCTGTATTTGAGTTCTATTATAACAGAGCAACTTTCTGGCCAGGTAATCTTGGACAAGCTGCCTCACCTCTCAGCATCTCATTTACAGATCTATAAAGTGAGGATAATGGTGTATTAGCACATAATAAACAACAGGCCTGTTATATGTCAATCATATTGCTAATCATGGCCACTTTCTATTAAAACAACCTATTTGGGGGTTCTTCAGCTAAGGAACTACACATGATATAATTAATGGTATTATTAACATTAGTGCTTTGCACCAATCTTACTAGTATTTTTGCCAGCCTGCCTATCTACATACCATCTCTTTGCGTTTAAGGTATACTTACTCAACACTAGGCTTGTAAATTTATTTACTTTATACCACCATCTAAAACATAAGTTTCTATGGGAATTCCCGGGTGGCCCAGTAGTTAGGATTCTGGGCTTTCACCGCCTTGGACCAGGTTCGATCCACAGTCCAGGAACTGAGATCCCGTCAGCTGCACAAGCGTCCAACTGATACCTGACTAATTGGTTGTGTACATATACTAATAATAAATTGTCATGAAGTTTGCTGTCAAATATTAAGAGAAAGAGTAGAACATTTCACAACTTACAGAAGAGATAGAGAGAAATAATAATCCTTAATAATGGCCTATTTGGAGAATCCCATTCTAATATTACCTGGAAATATAAATATATCATGTTTACTTATAAATAATCAGTACTTTTCAATAAAAACAAGTACTCCAACTGAACACAAAGCAAAAAAAAAAAAAAAATTACTTATACTACTTATTTTTCTTTCTTATTTGCAGGTATAAGTCTTAACATTTTCATTTTCAATATTTGTCTTAAGTTTTCCCTGAAATCTTAAAAGAATTGAGAGGTTTTTTTCTAATATGAGTATTTAAGTACTATATTTGCTAACAGACATGCATGAAACTAATTTCAAAGGCATTTACTAAAAATCTTACACAGTCACTGCCAAATTATTAATGAAAGACTATCCTAAAAGCAAAAGGCATTTTAGCTTATCTCTGGAATCCAACTGTTAAGGTACCAGCAATCCATTCTCTATAAAATATACAATAAAGGGAAAGAACTCTAGGATCAGAATGCCTGTATTTGAGTTCTATTATAACAGAGCAACTTTCTGGCCAGGTAATCTTGGACAAGCTGCCTCACCTCTCAGCATCTCATTTACAGATCTATAAAGTGAGGATAATGGTGTATTAGCACATAATAAACAACAGGCCTGTTATATGTCAATCATATTGCTAATCATGGCCACTTTCTATTAAAACAACCTATTTGGGGGTTCTTCAGCTAAGGAACTACACATGATATAATTAATGGTATTATTAACATTAGTGCTTTGCACCAATCTTACTAGTATTTTTGCCAGCCTGCCTATCTACATACCATCTCTTTGCGTTTAAGGTATACTTACTCAACACTAGGCTTGTAAATTTATTTACTTTATACCACCATCTAAAACATAAGTTTCTATGGGAATTCCCGGGTGGCCCAGTAGTTAGGATTCTGGGCTTTCACCGCCTTGGACCAGGTTCGATCCACAGTCCAGGAACTGAGATCCCGTCAGCTGCACAGTGCAGCCAAAATAAATTGTTTAATTTAAAAATAAATAAACAATAAGTTTATTTTAACTTCTACAGGAATGCTTACTTTTCATTATTAAATTGATTTGAAAGGACAATCAAATTAACAGCTCCAGTCTATATTAATAAGGGAACATGTTAAAGGTTCTCATTTGTGCCACTGTTGTCCAGGGTATCCTGGAGACAAAAGGAAAAGTTGGTTTGGTCAAATTAGTTACAAAAAAACCCAAAACATCACTGCCTCAATAGGAGCAAACCAAAATGCTTCTAAGGAAACTATTCAACCATCTTGCAGAGCAAGGGGCAGCGGTTCGATCCCTGGCCTGGGAGGATCCCACATGCTGCAGAGCGGCTGGACCGATGTATCCAACTACCAAGCAGGACCGCTGGAGCGCATGCGCCCAGAGCCAGTGCTCTGCAACGACAGAGGCCACTGTTATTGGAGGCCCACACAGGCCAAAGAACAAAGATGGATGAAAATAGACAAATGAAAGACCATTAGAAGTGGCCAAAAAAATAAAATGTAAGACTCAACGATTTACAGAATTCCAACTTGTGTATCCTTTGAAAGTAAACCTTTCTCCCCAAAACATAAGGAAACATGAGAAAAGAGACTGTTAACTAAGAATCCAAATCTACAAAGTGTAGATTGTATCTTATGCTAGGTCAAGCATGCTACAGATATGGGTAAAAATTGAAATAATTTACTGAATGTCCATTATGTGTTTGAATATTAATTCACTTAAAAAAAAAAAATAGAGGGCTTCCTCTGGTGGTCCAGTGGGTAAGGATACCGCCTTGCAGTGCAAGGGGCGCCAGTTGGATCCCTGGCCTGGGAAGATCCCACGTGCCGCGGAGCGGCTGGACCGATGTGTCCAATCACCGAGCCGGAGCTCTGGAGCGCATGCGCCCAGAGCGGGTGTTCTGCGATGACAGAGGCCACTGTTATTGGAGGCCCACACAGGCCAAAGAACAAAGATGGATGAAAATAGACAAATGAAAGACCATTAGAAGTGGCCAAAAAAATAAAATGTAAGACTCAACGATTTACAGAATTCCAACTTGTGTATCCTTTGAAAGTAAACCTTTCTCCCCAAAACATAAGGAAACATGAGAAAAGAGACTGTTAACTAAGAATCCAAATCTACAAAGTGTAGATTGTATCTTATGCTAGGTCAAGCATGCTACAGATATGGGTAAAAATTGAAATAATTTACTGAATGTCCATTATGTGTTTGAATATTAATTCACTTAAAAAAAAAAAATAGAGGGCTTCCTCTGGTGGTCCAGTGGGTAAGGATACCGCCTTGCAGTGCAAGGGGCGCCAGTTGGATCCCTGGCCTGGGAAGATCCCACGTGCCGCGGAGCGGCTGGACCGATGTGTCCAATCACCGAGCCGGAGCTCTGGAGCGCATGCGCCCAGAGCGGGTGTTCTGCGATGACAGAGGCCACCGCGATAGGAGGCCCACAGGAGCCAAAAAAAGAACAAAGATGGATGAAAATAGAAAAATAAAAGGCCAATAGAAGTGGCCCGCCCTCTCCCCTCCTTCCCCAACCCGACCCCCACCCAAATTAAATAAATAAATAAATCTAAAAAAAAAAAAAGAATAAAAACTCAGCAATAAATAGAATAAACATTGCTTTATTTTACCAATTTAATGGGAGCAAATTTTTCAGAAAACAATTTATTCTCTTTTAACTCTGTCAGTTTTTCCTTGTTTTTCTATTCACGTGAGAGTGTATGCTTAGTTCTGTCCAATTCTTTGCAACCCCACGGACTGTAGCTCACCAGGCTCCTTTGTCCATGGGATTTCCCAGCCAAGAATATTGGAGTGGGTTGCCATTTCCCTCTCCAGGGGATATTCCCAACCCAGGGATCAAACCTGGGTCTCCCACATTGTGGGCAGATTTTTTACCACCTGACCCACCAGGGAAGCCCCCTATCCACATAGGTCTTCATATAAATAAACATTTTTACATATCACACTCAACCAAGGCCAAAGACAATTTATATAACTAAGGATGATTTGTACAACCCAAGATAAAAGCAAACATTGCAACCTCTACTTTAGAAACAAGGAACCATGAAAATACTTCTCTCCTTGCAACCATGCAAGATTTCCTTCCTCTCCACATCACCCTCTCCACCTGCCCCCTCTCAAGCAGGCTAGAAAATGATGCTAAATATTTCAATAATTCATTTACTCATGGCATTACGTTCTTAGTAGAACAATATCCGGGAAATCAGGTTGGTCCTGTTAGTACCAGGTATTATTCCATCACACCCACGTGATCTGCCCCTCCGTTCTCCTGTTGGAGGGTGGAGCATGACAAGAAACACCACAGTGCCACGGCCTGCCCAATCCCATCCCTGTCCCACAATCCCATGGGTGTTATTCAGAAGTATGGAACTGTGCAGTATGGCACTGTGGCACCAGGGTCAGCACCGCACATTTCACAGCCTTCTCTTCCACATAAAGGAAAAAAATACACAAACAGGAAGCTCCCCTAGTCTCAGAATCTGCTGCTGAGACTTAAGAAACTAGCTTCCCCAGCCCACCTGTTTCTCTAAAACAGTATCTCACACTGGCAACCCAAGTCCAGAACAAGGGCAGACAGCACAGAGTACAAGCATGTTCTGATTTTTCAGCTGAATCATGCAAGTGAAAAAGAATACACAAAACAGAAAGTCACTAGCAGTACCTGTCTTTAAGTCAAACATTGCTTTATTTTACCAATTTAATGGGAGCAAATTTTTCAGAAAACAATTTATTCTCTTTTAACTCTGTCAGTTTTTCCTTGTTTTTCTATTCACGTGAGAGTGTATGCTTAGTTCTGTCCAATTCTTTGCAACCCCACGGACTGTAGCTCACCAGGCTCCTTTGTCCATGGGATTTCCCAGCCAAGAATATTGGAGTGGGTTGCCATTTCCCTCTCCAGGGGATATTCCCAACCCAGGGATCAAACCTGGGTCTCCCACATTGTGGGCAGATTTTTTACCACCTGACCCACCAGGGAAGCCCCCTATCCACATAGGTCTTCATATAAATAAACATTTTTACATATCACACTCAACCAAGGCCAAAGACAATTTATATAACTAAGGATGATTTGTACAACCCAAGATAGAAGCAAACATTGCAACCTCTACTTTAGAAACAAGGAACCATGAAAATACTTCTCTCCTTGCAACCATGCAAGATTTCCTTCCTCTCCACATCACCCTCTCCACCTGCCCCCTCTCAAGCAGGCTAGAAAATGATGCTAAATATTTCAATAATTCATTTACTCATGGCATTACGTTCTTAGTAGAACAATATCCGGGAAATCAGGTTGGTCCTGTTAGTACCAGGTATTATTCCATCACACCCACGTGATCTGCCCCTCCGTTCTCCTGTTGGAGGGTGGAGCATGACAAGAAACACCACAGTGCCACGGCCTGCCCAATCCCATCCCTGTCCCACAATCCCATGGGTGTTATTCAGAAGTATGGAACTGTGCAGTATGGCACTGTGGCACCAGGGTCAGCACCCGCACATTTCACAGCCTTCTCTTCCACATAAAGGAAAAAAATACACAAACAGGAAGCTCCCCTAGTCTCAGAATCTGCTGCTGAGACTTAAGAAACTAGCTTCCCCAGCCCACCTGTTTCTCTAAAACAGTATCTCACACTGGCAACCCAAGTCCAGAACAAGGGGCAGACAGCACAGAGTACAAGCATGTTCTGATTTTTCAGCTGAATCATGCAAGTGAAAGAAGATATTGCCTCATTTTCTAAATGCAATTCTCAACCAGCCGTAAATTGATTTCTGAATCTCTGGGTTCACCTTGGAAGGTTTTCTTAGTACCTGTGCCTTTAAGTCAGGCACTCTAGGGGTGTATTTAACAAGAGAGCATCCAATTCTTATATGAAGATCTAGTTTTCTAACAACTTTGGAAAGGTCTGGTTGGGAAAGGAATGAAAATTTAATGGAGATAAAATCCTGGTTTTCAGTTTCACACAGGAGCTCTCTTTCACATTGGAAAATCTAGAAACTGGTGAAGTTCCAATAACCTGATTTTTATACGTCACAAAGAGATTAAACTCCCTCAGGAATATAGGAACTCTAAGTTGCCACCTGCCCTTTGGTTTTAGTCGCCATACAGCTAAATACTGCACAGTAATATGCAAGCAACTATTACTATTCTCTACACTAAAAAAAATTTATCTCAAAAATTTTATATGAGGAAATAAATTCTCATTGACTTAGCTAGGCAACTAGCTAAATTTTCACTAATAGTTTATCAAAAGATGTATTATTAATATTTTAACCAAAAACCCATACAGTTCCTTCCACCATTTTGAGTAAAATATGTGATTCTACAGAAGAACTGTATTGCTATTAACATTTACCTAATAACACCTGAATATGCAAACCAAAAATGGTTACACCACATAGAATCAAAAAAAAAATCAGATACACTGTTTTAAACCAGATGAATGCCTAGCTCAACAGAAAAAGGCAAAAGGTAAATAAATGAATAAATCAAGTTTTAATTTCTGCAGGAGTCTGCATATTACCATTATTTTAAACCCAAGATTTACCTCAGAATAACCATTATTAATGAAAAACTAGGGGCCAGGGGCTCCCCTGGTGGCTCAGTGGTTAAGAATCTGCCGCCTGGGTTGAGAAGATCCGAGGGCAGGCATGGCAACCCACTTCAATTCTCTTGCCTGGAGAATTTCATGGACAGAGGAGCCTGGTGGGTTACAATCCAAAGGGTCGCACAGTTGCACACAACTAAAGCAACTAAGCAGCAGCATGAAAAACTGGTTTTAAGCATGTACCAAAGATCAAATTAAAGGCTGAATAAAATATCTAAAATTTTTATGTCACTTCTTAGTCTAAAAACTATTTTCATTTATTTCCAAATAAATTACTACGGGGTTATTATTACTAGGTTTCTTTCAAGTGTGAGTATTTTTTTTTAATTTACATTAAAAATTATTTTCTTTCTGAGAATTTTAATGGAAAGCATATAAACAAAAACTTTTAGTTTACTACTTCACAAAAAAAATCCAACAATTTTAGATGTATAAAAATTAGAGACAGCGCAATTAATAGACTCTTAAGTTAAATATCATTGCCAGTAACTAACTGCTGTCTGCTGAATTGCAAGAAAATCTATTGTATATTAAATTTTTAAAAAGTGAACTCATCTACCCTCTCATCTCAGCACTTTCTCAACTTTCCCATTACAATCAACAATGTAAGTTGGCGGTCAAATCTTCCAGACCAGTAACATCAGAATTTATTTTTAACTCTTGACTTCCTCCCAAATAGTCCCCTTCAATCCAATCCAAAGTCCTGCCAGTTCATTCACGCTGTCTTTCCAATGTGTTCTTTTCCCATTTTCAATTTTGCTTTATGTTCTCTCACTATTCACAACATAAGGGCTCTGATGTCTTATTTCTAACTCATCAATTCAGCTGCCCAAAATCATCTTCAAATATTCTGTTCAGCAATCTATAGTAAATTCCAATCTCTCTTGAATCTCAACCTATGTCTTATAGGGTCCCTCTGCCCTACATCAGTTAACACATTTCTCAAATTCTATCTCTTATTTTCCTATTTAGGGCCCTTTTATTCAGATTTACTAACCTGCTTCATAAACACAAAACGCAAAAATCACCATCTCTGTGCCTCTGTCCATTCTGTCCACTTAGAATCCTTTATGCTTCTCTGTCAATTCAAATTACTGCCTCCTTTAACACCTGCCTTAAAACCTCTATAGGAAGTCTTCTGTCTCCAACCCATCTACCTCATGCCTTTCTTTTTGTCTCTCTGAACACAGCATTCTATTTGTATTCATAATCTTGCAGTCTTCATGCCAGCGTTTTCACATTTCGTCTCATGACCTGCCTCGATAACTTATAAGCTTTTTAGCCCAAAGACTATAATTTCTTTTAAAAAGGGGTTCCTTAGAACATTAACACTCCAAAAAATGCTTAACTACTCCCCTTTCTTCCAAAATGTATTTAAAGGTTGTCAAAAACTCATAATCAGCATTGAACTCCAACTTTTTAAATGTTAAGTTGACCTATATGGTAACAGAAAAGTCAACATTTTAACCTGCACACTTGACAAGAGTTATTCCATCCTCAGTCAACATCCACACAGGATTCAAGGAGAATACTGGAAACTAAATGAAAAGTCCCTGAATTTAGTACTGCTAGGTATCCTATTCTGCCCTCTGAAATAGAGCTAATAAACTAATTACCGAAAATTGATGTTGAGTGGTCTTTTAAACCAAGAAGAAAAACATCCTAACACTCCAGTAACACAAGAGGCTCTTAAGGAGCTATTATAAGATTTGCTTCATCATAGCTGAAAATTACCCCAGAATTTTAAAATATTCCTCTCAAATGACCCCACGAAGTGCTTAGAAAGCTTGACCATTCCCTGAAAGATGCATCATCAGCTTCCCTCTTCACATACCCTGCATTCTGAACTAGCTAGTCACCAAAAAAATTTAACTCTCAAAAATCATCTCTCATTCAGCTGTTACCTTAGACTACCCTGTTTCAGACAAGTTCCAAAAGCCAACATGAATTGAAATCCTGAGTTCAAATAGTGATCATTTTATAATCAATTTCACCTAACAGCATATACTTTTCAAAAAAATCTCAGTTGAATTTTCTGCTTCTTCTAAGCAGTGAAATAGTTTTTATTTGCCCTCATTCATGCCCCTTTCTGGAAGAATAAGGAAACTATAATACAGATATTTTTGTAAATTCTTTAAGAATATCTAAATAAACTATCATTAAATACCACATAAACATACTCATAGAGACACATTAAAACACTGGATACTTAGGATACCAAACACTCAACAGAGACTTTTTTTGCAGAAATCTGGGAAGGGGGCTGAGTACGAACCCTAAACACAGCCCAAATACCCCTATTATATGCAAGACCACAGCCTTCTGCAAAACCTGTGATGGAAAAGTCTAAATCCATACCCTTCGAACTCCAGTCTTACCTAAATTCGAAAGGAAACCATTGCAAGAACATTTTAGTAGCCCTAAGGAGGAACCCCTGAACTCTAGGTCGTTCAGCAACTACTGAAAGCAATGGCACCCCAAAACTGAACTTTAATGATGAGTCAATGACAATTAACATTCAACTATTTGGCAACATGACAACACACGCCCCAATCAAAACTCGGACCCACTTACAAGTTACCTTTTGATTAAACATTAACTCCATAGTGGCAGACTGGAAATGTCAAAACAGGAAGGTTAAGAGATAACGTATTAAACCACGTATCCAATTTAGACCACTGCATGTTGAGATACCATGCTACGGAGTATCCACCAAGCGCACCGGTTCCTTCCAAAGGGAAGAATCAAAGCTCACCTCCAAACCGGAATGTGGTTGATTACTTAGCAAGTTCATCTCTGAATTAAGAACAAATACTTTGGTACAGTCACTCAGGCAAGAAAGAAATGCTTAGAAAGCTTGACCATTCCCTGAAAGATGCATCATCAGCTTCCCTCTTCACATACCCTGCATTCTGAACTAGCTAGTCACCAAAAAAATTTAACTCTCAAAAATCATCTCTCATTCAGCTGTTACCTTAGACTACCCTGTTTCAGACAAGTTCCAAAAGCCAACATGAATTGAAATCCTGAGTTCAAATAGTGATCATTTTATAATCAATTTCACCTAACAGCATATACTTTTCAAAAAAATCTCAGTTGAATTTTCTGCTTCTTCTAAGCAGTGAAATAGTTTTTATTTGCCCTCATTCATGCCCCTTTCTGGAAGAATAAGGAAACTATAATACAGATATTTTTGTAAATTCTTTAAGAATATCTAAATAAACTATCATTAAATACCACATAAACATACTCATAGAGACACATTAAAACACTGGATACTTAGGATACCAAACACTCAACAGAGACTTTTTTTGCAGAAATCTGGGAAGGGGGCTGAGTACGAACCCTAAACACAGCCCAAATACCCCTATTATATGCAAGACCACAGCCTTCTGCAAAACCTGTGATGGAAAAGTCTAAATCCATACCCTTCGAACTCCAGTCTTACCTAAATTCGAAAGGAAACCATTGCAAGAACATTTTAGTAGCCCTAAGGAGGAACCCCTGAACTCTAGGTCGTTCAGCAACTACTGAAAGCAATGGCACCCCAAAACTGAACTTTAATGATGAGTCAATGACAATTAACATTCAACAATTTGGCAACATGACAACACACGCCCCAATCAAAACTCGGACCCACTTACAAGTTACCTTTTGATTAAACATTAACTCTATAGTGGCAGACTGGAAATGTCAAAACAGGAAGGTTAAGAGATAACGTATTAAACCACGTATCCAATTTAGACCACTGCATGTTGAGATACCATGCTACGGAGTATCCACCAAGCGCACCGGTTCCTTCCAAAGGGAAGAATCAAAGCTCACCTCCAAACCGGAATGTGGTTGATTACTTAGCAAGTTCATCTCTGAATTAAGAACAAATACTTTGGTACAGTCACTCAGGCAAGAAAGAAATGTTAGAAAACGCTGACATTTACCTCTTCCATTAAGGATACGAAACTATGATAACCCCCCGAGACCTGAGCTAACTAAACTAAACCTCATTCCAAAAGACACACTCTGCAAAAGCACGTAATGGGTTCGCTTTATTCAAAAGGATGAGCAAGTAAACACTTTCATCACTATTTAAAGATGAAAATCCTCAACCACTTTAATAAGGCTGACTATCAATTGCTAGAAAACTCTAAGAACTAAGTTTCAGACCGAATCAGCCAAATAAAAATCACACTCCCTCGATTCAAGGTTAATGAGACCGGGGAAGGAGTATGGGAGGAGAAAAAAGGAAGCTAGCCTCATCCTTGACTGAAGACAGGTTTTTGCCCTTTCCCATTACCTCTGTTTCATCAGAAGAGGTCTCGTATTTTAAGACGCTGGTATTTCAAAGTCTCTTATTTAAAAGGGGAGGTGGAGAAGGGGTGTAAAATAAAATCAATACTCACGGCTAACTTTCATGCTGCCAAAAGCTGAAGGCTGCTGCACCGGCTTGCAGCTCTCCGCAAAGGAGGTGGTTCTGGGCCGCCCTGACATGATCACTTTCCGATTCACCTTATTTTCCTTCCTTCCTCCTTTTCTTCCTTTTGTTTTATGTCGGGGTGTTAGGTTAATGATAAATGCAGCATTAAGTTCTCCCACAGGAAAAAGAAAAAGACTTCGTCCTCCTGCCTTTTCACTTCTTTTGTACAGCTATAAAAAAAAAAAAAAAAGGCGAGCGATGTATTTCTCCTTGAAGACTGATCAGTACGGATATTTAACGTATAGATGATCAGGGGCTGGAAAAAAAAAAAAAATACAGTTCTTTCCCCTCCCTTTCCTTAGAGGGCAGAAATGGGTGGGAGGTCCTAAAAAATATATATATCTCACGAGAAAAGGGGGCAAATACTTGATTGAAAATAAGTACTCTGAATATTATATTTTCCTCGGGGATTTTTTTTTTCCGAGTCAATGAAGAAGGGAAGCGGCGGAAGGATCACGAGTCTCACGCTTGAAAAGAAGGGGGATGGGAAGGAGGGACGGAGAGGGAGGGGTGGCTCGGAGATGCGTCGGGAAGCGCTGCGGCTCGGGCTCCGGCGGGCTCCGGCGGGCTGGCGGCGGAGGCCCGGCGACCGGGAAGGCGGTGGAGTCGCGAGTCAGTCAGAGGCGGGCGGCGGCGGCTCCTCTTCTCATTGCGCCAGGCGCAGCTGCAGGCGGCGGCTGGATCCAGCGGCCATGGCGGCGGCGGCGGCGGAGGCAGCTCCCTTCAGACCCCAGGCAGCGGCTCCTCGACTGCTCCCCATACGCCGGGGACATGGGAACCCGGCAACCGCTTCCGTCCCTCAGGGCCCCCTCCCCCGGCCGAGGCACCGGCGCGGTCGCGCTCCCGCCGCTCGCTTCGGCACAGTCCCGCTCAGGAAGTATCCGCGCTTTGCCCCCAGCCCGGAGCCCTGTCAGCGGCTGCGGGGTCGCCTCCTCCTCGCTTCCTTCCTTCCTTCCTTTGTCACTCGGCCCGGGCGGCGGCGGCGGCGGCGGCGGCGGCGGCAGCAGCAGCACAAGCCCGCATTCGCCCGGGTCGGGGGCTGCTCTGTGTGAGGCGCGCCGTCTGCGCAGCCGCCTAGCTCTTCCCCACTCCCCCTCCCCTTCCCCCTCGTCCTCCGCCTCCTTCCTCCCCCACCCAGCCTTACACCGCCCAGTGCCCCGCCGCCCGCGTAACAGGCGCCTGGGAATCGCCGGCCGAGCCGGGCGCCCGCCCCCTTCGGCCGGGAAGCCGAAGCCCAAGCGGAGCCAATCACGGATGTCCTCTGTTTGCAGGTCCTCCCGGAAAAAGCCGATCGACCTGAGGAGCCAATCAGGAAGTGTCGCTGGAAAGTCACGCCCAAGGACGGAAAAGGCCGAAGATAGCCGACCGAGGAGAAGGTGGGTTCGCCTTGTTCTGTGGCTGACTGGAGGAGAAATTTGACTGTGGCAACAGCGACCAATCAGAATTGCTGGCTCTCAAGAAATGCTTGGAAGAGTTAAAGGACCGTGAAGCCCGGAGTCACTGGCGAAACAGCACGGCTGGGCGCCGTGGCCGCTCTGTAATTGGCCGAAACTCCGCTGGGAGTGCAGCTCCCGCGCTGATTGGTGAAGGGAATGGGGCTTCCGAGGACAGGCTGGCCAGTCAGACGTCTCCTCCCTCGAAAGCGAAGGGAGGGCGTCTATAAAGCGCCTGCTCATTGGCCTGAAGCTCTGGAGCTGGAATGGGGGCAAAAGGGAAAAGGAGGGAGGCCCAAGCTCCTAGCGGTAGCCAATCTGTACTCGCCGCTCTCCAATCGCAAGACCTAGCTGCGGTGTGATTGGCCCTTGGCCTCCGGCGGCGGTCCCAGGAGGCGGGAGAAGCGCGACTGGTGTCGAGGCGGACCGCCGGACGGGTTTGCCTGTGGCTGCTCGCGGCGGGTGTGGAAACCGCAAGGAGGGACCGCGAGCCGGTGCGAAACTGCCGCGGTTGCTGGCGCTGGGTTCCGCGCTGCGACGAGCTGAGGGTGGAGGGGCTCTCCCCACCCACTGGAGGCTCTCGGCGGGGCGGAGCTCACTGCGCGATGGGGGCGCCCCTCCGCCCGGGAGACAGCGTCCCCAGCACGGGCGTCTTCCCCGAAAGGGCCGGATCCCGGGCTCCTCCCCGGCCGGGTGCGGGTTCTCAGACATTCAGCGGAGAACAAAGCTCCCCGAGAGGCAGCGCCCCGCGGCGGCCGTGCCCCGCCCAGTGGCGGAGGCCATTGATAAGAGCCAGGGCGACTGCGCCTCGCGCGCGCGGCCAAGCCCGGCCTTCCAGAAACGCCCCTGAGCAATGAGCTCATGCTGGCCGAGCGCACTTCTCGGGCGCGACTGCTTGGCGCAGAATGACCCCGAAAGCAGGTGAGGGAAAGTGCGGTCAGGCCGGATATCCCGAAGCCACTATGAAACGGGGAGCCAGAATAGCTCTCTTAGTAGGTTCTGGTCTTTTGAAACTAGGGTGATCTGTAAAAGTACTATGTAAGTAGGTTTTGCACACAGGCCATTGTTGAGATTCCTGTGGTTCCCAAGGACATGGAGGCATGACTACAGAAAAAGAAGGGACAGTTACTATCCAGATTGCAGGTCCGTGGTACCTGTAATTTCCACCTGCAGAGTCATCCCTTTCCATTCATATACTGTCTGTAGCGAGCACGTATAGAAATTACTTTTATCAGGTTAACTATTGCTTTGGAAAATGATGAGGAACTTGGGACGAAACAAAGCAAGCTTTGATAGCAGATAGGAGAGGTCTGGGTAGTGTTGGCAAATTCAGATGTTTATGGTGGCAAGAAAAGTAAAGCCAGTGAGTGAAACTGGCCTGGTGTAGACAATGGGGAATGATACGCAACGTGGCCGATAAGAGCGTCCGTGCTGTAACTGAAAGGAGCAGCTGTTCAGCTCCAGCAGATTGTTGCGCTGAACAATGTGAATCAGTGGTCTGACATTGCAGTTTTCTCCCCCACCAAGAGAAACCCTTTTATTTAAAGCATGATTTTTTTATGAAATCTCTCGGTTTTTTACACCAATATTTCCAAACTCTGCAGGCTAAACCAAAAACATTCCAGGGTAGATGAGACCTGTATTCAATTGGTAATCTCAGCTCTACACATAGGTTTTTTTTGGACAGTTCTATTGGTCTTTATCTACTTTCATCCATCTTTGTTCTTTGGCCAATGTGGGCCTCCCATCGCGGTGGCCTCTGTTGTCGCAGAGCACCGGCTCTAGGCGCATGCGCTCCAGAGCCCGGGCTTGGTAATTGGACACATGGGTCCAGACGCTCCGCGGCACGTGGGATCTTCCCAGGCCAGGGATCGAACCGGTGCCCCTTGCACTGCAAGGCGGTGTCCTTACCCACTGGACCACCAGGGAAGCCCTGGACATAGGTTTTTGATAGCCCAGGAGTGGTAGGAGAAGTTCTTGCTGTTTGTAATGAAGGCAGATGGTCATGGAGAAAGGTAAAGAATATTATAAGCAAACTCAGTGCTTGGGACCTTTGTCAAATGGTTGTTGTCTCTCCCTCCCAGACTACCATTAAAGACCTTTGCTACTAGTCCCTAAACTGCTGAGAGGTGAAGCTTGATTTCCTGCCTTCCTCTCTACTCCCAGTCTCTACCCCCAGTTACACTGGCGGGAAGGTAAATAACGAATGTTTAGGTTGTACAAACTGGAAACATGGCTAGTCTATTGTATATATTAGTACAAAAATAGTCTGCCTTGAGGTTAGGATTCTTTACTGTTGTTACCTTCAAATATTTTGAACTGACGCTGTTTTTAAAAAAAAAGTATCTGACTGGGAGGTTTTATAGGAAAACAAAAAGTAGTTCAATTTAGAGTTAGGATAGAAGGAGGGAGAAATTTATGAGAAAGTACCGCTGAAAGTAACATTCCATGATTGTTTCTCTGACCTTTCAAACTCTTACCTTTTCACCTGAAATTGCGGAGGTTAATTCCACTAGGATAAACAAAAGTGGCGTCCGTGCTGTAACTGAAAGGAGCAGCTGTTCAGCTCCAGCAGATTGTTGCGCTGAACAATGTGAATCAGTGGTCTGACATTGCAGTTTTCTCCCCACCAAGAGAAACCCTTTTATTTAAAGCATGATTTTTATGAAATCTCTCGGTTTTTTACACCAATATTTCCAAACTCTGCAGGCTAAACCAAAAACATTCCAGGGTAGATGAGACCTGTATTCAATTGGTAATCTCAGCTCTACACATAGGTTTTTTTTGGACAGTTCTATTGGTCTTTATCTACTTTCATCCATCTTTGTTCTTTGGCCAATGTGGGCCTCCCATCGCGGTGGCCTCTGTTGTCGCAGAGCACCGGCTCTAGGCGCATGCGCTCCAGAGCCCGGGCTTGGTAATTGGACACATGGGTCCAGACGCTCCGCGGCACGTGGGATCTTCCCAGGCCAGGGATCGAACCGGTGCCCCTTGCACTGCAAGGCGGTGTCCTTACCCACTGGACCACCAGGGAAGCCCTGGACATAGGTTTTTGATAGCCCAGGAGTGGTAGGAGAAGTTCTTGCTGTTTGTAATGAAGGCAGATGGTCATGGAGAAAGGTAAAGAATATTATAAGCAAACTCAGTGCTTGGGACCTTTGTCAAATGGTTGTTGTCTCTCCCTCCCAGACTACCATTAAAGACCTTTGCTACTAGTCCCTAAACTGCTGAGAGGTGAAGCTTGATTTCCTGCCTTCCTCTCTACTCCCAGTCTCTACCCCCAGTTACACTGGCGGGAAGGTAAATAACGAATGTTTAGGTTGTACAAACTGGAAACATGGCTAGTCTATTGTATATATTAGTACAAAAATAGTCTGCCTTGAGGTTAGGATTCTTTACTGTTGTTACCTTCAAATATTTTGAACTGACGCTGTTTTTTAAAAAAAAAAAAAGTATCTGACTGGGAGGTTTTATAGGAAAACAAAAAGTAGTTCAATTTAGAATTAGGATAGAAGGAGGGAGAAATTTATGAGAAAGTACCGCTGAAAGTAACATTCCATGATTGTTTCTCTGACCTTTCAAACTCTTACCTTTTCACCTGCCGTTAACCACTTATCAGTTTATAACAATTTTAACAGTTAATGTTTATGTGTGTTTATAATGTGCCAGACACTGTTCTTAAGTGCTTCACACATGCTATCTCAAATTATAATCATAGGATGTAAGTACTGTTATCACCTCCAGTTTAAAGATAACGAAACTGAAGGCCAAAAAGGTGTACTGACTTGCTTAAGGTCTGCAGAGCTAAAGTAAGCAGACCTAGGATTCCGCTCCCTGTACTTCTCTCCAACACAGTCCTCACCTCTCCTGGTCTGGTTTTATCTTAAAAGTCTAAGCCTTATGTCTTCAACCGTGTGTGCTTGGTTTTGAATGCATTCCCTAGTTTGGTTTCTAATGGTTTGGTTTCCTTTAGCGCTCATCAGTTCATCCCATGCAGAGATCAGTGATTCTGAGCCAAAGTAACAGATCAGAGGGCTAGAGAGTAGGGTAGTGTGGTGTTGGGGGGAAGAGGCTGGTAAGCCTGTCCAAAAGACAATGCACAATGAACTGACTTCTACAGTAATAACAAGTATTTGTATAGTACTTTGCACTTAGGAAGTACTATTAGGTTAATGAAGTTGACAAAGTAGCAGTATGGAACTATTACTCTGTATTTACAGATGAGGAAAAGACACACCAGAGTAGATGGCCTGCTCAAAAATCACCTAGCTGCATTTTTAATTGAAATGAGAAGAAAATAGATGCAGATTTAATAAGAAGATAGTAAGTAGAATATAAGATATTTATTTATATAAACCCAGAGTCAGTCAAGGGCTTCCCTGGTAGCTCAGTGGTAAAGAATCCACCTGCTGATCCAAGTGATCCTGGTTTGATCCCTGGGTTGGAAAGATCCCAAAGAGAAGGAAATGGCAATCTATTCCAGTATTCTTGCCTGGAGAATCCTATGGACAGAGGAACCTAGCAGGCTACAATCCATGGAGTCGCAGGAGTCAGATACAACTTGGTAACTAAATTGCCAGAATCAGTACAAACAAAAGTCCACAAGCAAAACTATTCCTAGAACCTCATTTACTTAGCGGTGTATACTAAATATAGAAATGTTGTTGGGCGCTGGTCTTCAAAATTTAATGAATTATGGTCTCTGCTCCAGATACTTAGACTCAGATAGTATGAGATGTAAGAGTTGTTTAGTAATGCACCCTAGGATAGTCCTCCTGTATCAAGATCAAGGTGGAGATTAGGAGGAAGGAAAAATAAATACGCATTTACTAAGTGCTTAATCAGTCCTTTCCTAAATCTGAAGAGATAAGCATTATTAATTCTTTTTTTTTTTAACATTTTATTTTTTATTTTGGGGGGAGGGGGCGGGTTGGGGAGGGAGAGGGGCGGGCGGGCCACTTCTATTGGTCTTTCATTTATCTATTTTCATCCATCTTTGTTCTTCCGCCTGTGTGGGCCTCCCATCGCGGTGGCCTCTGTTGTCGCAGAGCACCAGCTCTGGGCACATGCACCCCAGAGCTCTGGCTCGGTAATTGGACACATCGGTCCAGCCGCTCCGCGGCACGTGGGATCTTCCCAGGCCAGGGGTCAAACCGGCGCCCCTTGCACTGCAAGGCGGTGTCCTTACCCACTGGACCACCAGGGAAGCCCCATCATTATTAATTCTTATTAACAGATGGGGGGAGGGGGAATTGAACAATAAGTACATTGTTCAAGGTCACGCAATTAGAACATGGCAGAACTGGGATGGAATCTATAGCTGAGTATATTTGATCCAGCCTCTTTCTATTACTACTAGATCTCTGTCTTCCATCAAAAGAATAACATTGTTTACCCCATATATGTAAAACTGCATGTGTGTCTGTGTATGTGCTTGCAGTGCCACACATAGAAGTCTAGAAATAATAATTTTTTTTTTTAGAAATAATAATTTTGATGGCATTTGGATGATGCTTATAGTACTAATGCTTTCTGATATTGTCTCATTTTCCACCTTTACATGAGACATAAAATACTTAAAAAGAGAAAACAAAGGTTGGACTGTGAAAGAAGCAAAAGAAGATGGTACTGATAAATGTAAAGGCAGAGCAGCAATGGAGAAACAGACATAGAGAACAGACTTATGAGGGAGGGGAATATGCTGTGGGACTAAAGGAACTCAAACGGGCTCTGTGGTGACCTGGAGGGGTAGGGTGGGGAGGGGGACAGAAGGGAGGTTCTGGAGAGGGGTACACGTGTACACCTATGGCAGATTCAGATTGATGTGTGGCAGTAAACTACAAGACTAAAACATAAAAAATAAACTAAAAAAATAAAGTGGCAATGTGAAATTGCACGAATTGATTACATCAGTTTGATTTATAGGACACTGTCCAGGTCTTAGGAATACTGGAGTGTGAGGAGCAGTAAAAGTCATTCAGGGGTGGTTGCCTTGCTCTAGTCTTAGGGGAGCTCCTGTAGAGTGGAGGCGTGTAAACAGAGAACACCATGTCATCTGGGAAGCTGTGGGAGAAAAGTGGCCCAGAGGTCATTTTCCAAGTTGTATTTAAACTATCGGTCTCCAAAGTTGAATGTATATACCCAGAGATTATATAGGATGGTCCTTTGCAATGGTGGAACTACTAGATCTCATTTTTATCTTAAAAAGTAAGAAATTACCTTTCCAATAGTTACTTTACTGGTGACACTCATGCCCTCCTCAAGTCCCTACGTCAAAGGAAGAGCCATCACGTGGTCCACAACACAGCTTTCCTAAAGGAAGGAACAGGAACTTCATAAGTCACATCAATAAAATCAATAGGTTGAAACCAATAATGAGCTAATCAAAGTTCACCAGGAACAGACCTGAATTGTTGAAATTCTCAAGAATGTTTAAAATACGAAGTTACTTTCCAGTGTTTTTTACTCAAAGGTTACCCTAAGTTTAAGTGTGATTGAGATGTAGCTAACACAAGTGTGAACTTATATATTTATTATGATAATGTAATAATAACAGACAACATTTTAAAACAATTTTTACTTTACTTAAGGCTGCGAACTTTTTTAACTCTCACCTCTAATGCCCTCACCCCAACCCCAAATTATTAACTGTCCCAAATACATAGTCTTCAAATGTTATGGTAATTGTGAGGACTTCACATTGGCATTAGCTGTGTCTCAATCATACTTAAACCATTGACTAAAAAACAGTAGATAATAACTTCAAAAATTCTTGAGAATTCCAAAAATTTCAAGCCTGTCAAATTTGATTAGTTCATTACTGATTTCCTATTGATACAAAATGCTGGGCTAGGTAAATCACAAGCTGAAATCAAAATTGCCTGGAGAAATGTTACAACCTCAGATACGCAGATGATACATCTCTACTAGTACAAAGCAAAGAGGAACTAAGGAGCCTCTTGAGGAGGATGAAAGAAGAAAATGAAAAAGATGGTTTAAAATTCAACATTGAAAAAACTTAGATCATGGCCTCTGGTCCCACCATGCCATGGCAAATAGAAGGGAGAAAAGTGGAAACAGTGACACATTTTATTTCCTTGGGATCCCAAATCACTGAAGACAGTGACTGCAGCCACGAAATTAAAAGATGCTTACTCTTTGAAACAAAAGCTAATGACAAACTTAAGACAGCATGTTAAGAAGCAGAGACATCACTTTGCCAACAAAGGTCCATAGAGTCAAAGCTACGGTTTTTTCCAGTAGTCATGTAAGGCTGTGAGAGTTGGACCATAAAGAAGGCTCAGCACAGAAGAATTGGTGCTTTCAAACTATTCTGGAGAAGATTTTTGAGGAGTCCCTTAGACTGCGAGGAGATCGAACCAGTCAATTCTAAAATCAACCCTGAATGTTCACTGGGAGGACTGAAGGTGAAGTTTCAATACTTTGGTAACCTAATGCAAAGAGCCAACTCACTGGAAAAGACCTTGATCCTGGGAAAGATGAGGGCAGGAGGAGAAGCGGGCAACAGGGATGAGATGGTTTGATGGTATTACTGACTTAATGAATATGAGTTTGAACAAACTCAGTGAGATAGTGAAGGACAGGGAAGCCTGATATATGGCAGTCCATGGAGTCACAAAGATTCAAACACAACTTAGCAACTGAGCAACAACAAAGATGCCTCTTCTCATGTTTTATTCCTATGTATATCTTATATGTGCATATCATATTAGCTCAAGTATATGTTTTATAAATACACAGAATATCTGAGGACTGATATAAAAATTTTTCAGTGGTAGAGCATAAAACAACAAAGTTGATAGACCACTGTTTTAAACAAAGATTTTTCAGATGATGGAACAGAAGAAAATTCTAGGCAAAAGCAAGTTATGCAGTGGGAGAAATGTATCTAACAAGCTGTTCAGAAAGCTGGAGTCATCTGGAATTATGTAGCAGATCTGAACCTACAGAAAAGAAAGGGAAGCAGTATCAGATAATAAATGTGTAGTTAAGTAAATTATGTTCTGTTAAGTCCATATTATGCAACCAGAAAAAAAGAATAAATAGACTAATAGCAACTCAAACAATTCTTGGTTTGAGAACCCCATGAACTCAAACAATAATTAATTTTAGAATACAGCACTTCAGATTGTATATTAGCATATTTCCAGTTCAGCAAAATATACGAACATTTGGGTCAAAATTGAGAAGGAAGACAGAAATTAGACTAATTTTATGAAAATATTGCATATTTAGTTACAGATGAGAATATTCACTTTAAATGTCTTCATTTCTTGTCATTTCCTCCTTCTCGACCCAGGGATTGAACCAGTGTCTCTTGCAGCTCTTGTGTTGGATTCTTTACCACTGACCCACCTGGAAAGCGATAATAGTTGTTACTTGTGCAGTTTCTTCATCTGTAAAATGGCAAGAAAAATAGTACCTTCTTCTAAGATTATGGTAAGGATTAAGTGCAATAGTCTAAATCAAATGCCTAGGTCAGTACCTACCACATAATTAGCTCTCACTAAATATTAACAGTTATTAAGATTATGCATCCTGCCCTCCAATAATTGTGTGGTTGAAAGATCTGATTTAAAGAGTTCACATACTAGTTTTATATTAGGGAAAATTTCTATCATCCTATCAGGCAAAGATAATTTGAGATAGAAAATTAAGAAGGAAGCCTCTACTTATACTGAATTATTAAACAGTGGAAAAGAAAAGCAATAGTTACCAGCAAGAGCCTCTGTAGAATTGGACATGAGCACAAGAGACAACCTCTGCTTTATGAAAACAATAAGACTGTTCAGAGAGGTCCAACGACCTGTCTAAGGTCACACAGCTAAGGGGCAGAAGGGGATATGTGCATATCATATTAGCTCAAGTATATGTTTTATAAATACACAGAATATCTGAGGACTGATATAAAAATTTTTCAGTGGTAGAGCATAAAACAACAAAGTTGATAGACCACTGTTTTAAACAAAGATTTTTCAGATGATGGAACAGAAGAAAATTCTAGGCAAAAGCAAGTTATGCAGTGGGAGAAATGTATCTAACAAGCTGTTCAGAAAGCTGGAGTCATCTGGAATTATGTAGCAGATCTGAACCTACAGAAAAGAAAGGGAAGCAGTATCAGATAATAAATGTGTAGTTAAGTAAATTATGTTCTGTTAAGTCCATATTATGCAACCAGAAAAAAAGAATAAATAGACTAATAGCAACTCAAACAATTCTTGGTTTGAGAACCCCATGAACTCAAACAATAATTAATTTTAGAATACAGCACTTCAGATTGTATATTAGCATATTTCCAGTTCAGCAAAATATACGAACATTTGGGTCAAAATTGAGAAGGAAGACAGAAATTAGACTAATTTTATGAAAATATTGCATATTTAGTTACAGATGAGAATATTCACTTTAAATGTCTTCATTTCTTGTCATTTCCTCCTTCTCGACCCAGGGATTGAACCAGTGTCTCTTGCAGCTCTTGTGTTGGATTCTTTACCACTGACCCACCTGGAAAGCGATAATAGTTGTTACTTGTGCAGTTTCTTCATCTGTAAAATGGCAAGAAAAATAGTACCTTCTTCTAAGATTATGGTAAGGATTAAGTGCAATAGTCTAAATCAAATGCCTAGGTCAGTACCTACCACATAATTAGCTCTCACTAAATATTAACAGTTATTAAGATTATGCATCCTGCCCTCCAATAATTGTGTGGTTGAAAGATCTGATTTAAAGAGTTCACATACTAGTTTTATATTAGGGAAAATTTCTATCATCCTATCAGGCAAAGATAATTTGAGATAGAAAATTAAGAAGGAAGCCTCTACTTATACTGAATTATTAAACAGTGGAAAAGAAAAGCAATAGTTACCAGCAAGAGCCTCTGTAGAATTGGACATGAGCACAAGAGACAACCTCTGCTTTATGAAAACAATAAGACTGTTCAGAGAGGTCCAACGACCTGTCTAAGGTCACACAGCTAAGGGGCAGAAGGGGCAGATTAACTGTAACATTCCAGATCGACCTGACTCCTCAACCACTGCTCTTTCTGCTGCTCCCTGCTGCCTCTCAGCTACGTGGATGAGGCTGACACAGGTTAGATGATGTTACTCCAGAGGCTCAAAGGCCCCAGTTCTTCACTGTCAGCATTCTATGGGCAGCAAGCCTGATTTTATACTGTTGGGGGTGAGGCTGCTGATACTCTTCTGGCCTCAGGGAGAACTGACTCATGACTCAGGCAGGCTGGGGCCTGCCTGCAGGTGAAGGTTATCTAAGTTTCCATCTTTAAAAAGCAGTGGGTGTGTGCTCAGTCTTGTCCCACTCTTTGTGACCCTCTGGACTGTAGCTTCCAGGCTCCTCTGTCAATGGCATTTCCCAGGCAAGAGTGGTTGTCATTTCCTCCTCCAGGGGATCTTCCGGCCCAGGGATTGAACCTGTGTTCAATCTCTTGCATCTCATGCCTTGGCAGGTAGATTCTTTACCACTGACCCTCCTGGGAAGCGATAATGGTCATTACTTGTGCTCAAATGAATTGCTCCTGCTGTCCTATTTATAATAGGTAAATGAAGGGCACGTTAATCTAAAGTGAACTTTAAGGGATGAGTAGTAGGATTTGGAGATGAAATCAAGGAGAGAGGAAGAAAATTATTTTCCACCACTTCATTTACAATCCATCAGACAAATCCCCTTCTTAGTAAACATAGGTTGATCGAGGTGTCAGAGCAATTAAGAACAGTATGTCTGTTCATTTGACTTTAGGAAAACCAGTTTGGCTAGAACAGAAAGATGATAGAGGAGAGTAATGAAAGATGAAGTTTAAAAGGTATATTGATTTAGGAGGAGCAGTAATGAGTTCACATACTAGTTTTATATTAGGGAAAATTTCTATCATCCTATCAGGCAAAGATAATTTGAGATAGAAAATTAAGAAGGAAGCCTCTACTTATACTGAATTATTAAACAGTGGAAAAGAAAAGCAATAGTTACCAGCAAGAGCCTCTGTAGAATTGGACATGAGCACAAGAGACAACCTCTGCTTTATGAAAACAATAAGACTGTTCAGAGAGGTCCAACGACCTGTCTAAGGTCACACAGCTAAGGGGCAGAAGGGGCAGATTAACTGTAACATTCCAGATCGACCTGACTCCTCAACCACTGCTCTTTCTGCTGCTCCCTGCTGCCTCTCAGCTACGTGGATGAGGCTGACACAGGTTAGATGATGTTACTCCAGAGGCTCAAAGGCCCCAGTTCTTCACTGTCAGCATTCTATGGGCAGCAAGCCTGATTTTATACTGTTGGGGGTGAGGCTGCTGATACTCTTCTGGCCTCAGGGAGAACTGACTCATGACTCAGGCAGGCTGGGGCCTGCCTGCAGGTGAAGGTTATCTAAGTTTCCATCTTTAAAAAGCAGTGGGTGTGTGCTCAGTCTTGTCCCACTCTTTGTGACCCTCTGGACTGTAGCTTCCAGGCTCCTCTGTCAATGGCATTTCCCAGGCAAGAGTGGTTGTCATTTCCTCCTCCAGGGGATCTTCCGGCCCAGGGATTGAACCTGTGTTCAATCTCTTGCATCTCATGCCTTGGCAGGTAGATTCTTTACCACTGACCCTCCTGGGAAGCGATAATGGTCATTACTTGTGCTCAAATGAATTGCTCCTGCTGTCCTATTTATAATAGGTAAATGAAGGGCACGTTAATCTAAAGTGAACTTTAAGGGATGAGTAGTAGGATTTGGAGATGAAATCAAGGAGAGAGGAAGAAAATTATTTTCCACCACTTCATTTACAATCCATCAGACAAATCCCCTTCTTAGTAAACATAGGTTGATCGAGGTGTCAGAGCAATTAAGAACAGTATGTCTGTTCATTTGACTTTAGGAAAACCAGTTTGGCTAGAACAGAAAGATGATAGAGGAGAGTAATGAAAGATGAAGTTTAAAAGGTATAGTTTGGGACTTCCCTGGTGGTCCAGTGGGTAAGGACACCGCTTTGCAGTGCAAGGGGCACCGGTTCGATCCCTGGCCTGGGAAGATCCCACGTGCCGCGGAACGGCTGGACCAATGTGTCCAATTACCGAGCTGGAGCTCTGAAGTGCATGCACCCGGAGCCGGTGCTCTGCAACGACAGAGGCCACCGCGATGGGAGGCCCACACGGGCCAAAGAACAAAGATTGATGAAACTAGACAAATGAACGACCAATAGAAGTGGCCCACCCACCCCCTCCCACCCCACCCCCAAAAATAAATAAATAAATAAATCTTTAAAAAAAAACAAAAAAAGGTATAGTTTGGGGCTAGATTTGAAAATGCTCTGAATGTTACACAAAGAAATTGGGCTTTGTCTTGTAGACTGTGAAGAATTATGGGAGGTATTTTAGCAGGTGTAAGATGTTGTAACTGCAGGAGAGCCTCTGAGGTAGCACACATTGTGGGTTTGTTTTTTTTTTATTCATTGCTAAAAATGTGTCCAAGGTAACAAGACAGTGTATTTGGTCCTTCTTCTTATTACCAGTGAAGTGTGCCCAAGTGGGAAAATAGATGACTACTCAAAAAGCAGAGAAACACTGTCTGAAACATTGCCACTTATGAAGTAGACTCTGGTTATATTAAAAGTGTCATTACCAAGCCTTTGATAGACCATGTAAATAATTTTAACATCTAAAGGAGCATACTGTCCAAGATAAAAGGAAAGCAAACCTTCCATGAGTGCTTTTAGTTTGTTATGCTTGTCATATTTTTGCTCCAAAGGGTATAATCATATGGTTAATACATTATAACTGATTAGATTATTTTGAGCTGTTTCAGTTTTATTTCTTTTGCTCCATCTCTATTCACAATTTTAAGAGCTTCTTTAGACAAGAGTATAAATATTTCCACATTGAATTGAGTAAATGAATTCACGTGAATTGAAAATAATATGTATTGATCAAATTCTTGGACTTAAATATACCTCTTGACAACATTCTAGGTAATTCAGTCTTGTTTGGGCTTCCCTGGTGACTCAGAAGGTAAAGAATCCGCCTGCTGTGCGGGAGACTTGAGTTCAGTTCCTGGGTTGGGAAGATCCCCTGGAGAAGGGAACAACTACGCACTCCAGAATTCTTGCCTGGAGAACTTCATGGCTCGTCCATGGGGTCGCAAAGAGTCAGACACGACTGAGCAACTTGACTTTTAACAGCCTGTTTTATGTGCATTAAATGTATTAAATATAGGTCTACAAAATTCTCAGTTGGAAAAGACACTTAAGATCATGTTCAGTCGCTAAGTCATGTCCAGCTCATTGCGACCCTGTAAGACTGCAGCACACCAGGCGTCCCTGTCCTTCATTGGACAGCAGTAAATCAGAAGTGGGTCATACTTTCTTGTTCACAGGGAAATGTGACTCACATCTCAGAATACAATAAAAATCTTCAGGTCTTTAGATCTGGTTGATGATGAATGTGAAAGTGACCAGAAAATGGCCCTTCTGTTTTTTGGCTGCTGAATGGCTTCACTTGGCATGGGGGGAAACACTGGAAGAGAAATTCAGTTCCATGGATTATTCACGAAGGAATTTCAGAATGCAGAAAGGGTCTCTTCCTTAGGCCACAGTTTTTAATGTGGCTTGTGGCCATCAAGATGGATCATTGCTCTAACTTCATTCCTGTGCCCTGTGGGGTGGAATTTTGAAAGGAGATGGCAGAGAATGCACAAAGCCCTCAGGAATGTGTGTTCCTGTATAACATCCATATGAGGGAGTAGGAGGAAGTACCAGACATCAGACCGGAAAGAATTCTTGGCAGGGAGGATTTATAGCTCGGTTTTGTAAACCCATTAATATCTCCCTGTGTCTGTTGTTCATTATTTTTATAATTTATATTGTATATGCATTGGTAGTACCCAGTACGAAGATAAAAGGAAAACCTACACTATCATATGTGAAAAAAATAGCTATTGTCATTCATTGCACTGTGAGAAACGGGGATCCTGCAGGGGTCCTGTGTGACGACCGGCAGGGGTGGGATGGCGGGGATACACATATGACTAATCTGGGATCATACATATCTGTAAACAACAACACTCTGTAAAAGTTAAAAGTAAAATAAAATTTTTTTTAAAAAATTAATAATTTAGGATAAAGAACCCAAAACCTTACTTTTTCAGGAACATTCAAGAATCTCAATCTCAATAGCACAGATTTTTTTTTGTCCTTTTTGAGGAACAGCCTTTATTGTTACTCCTCTTTCTTAAATTCTTTCTTTACCATTTGAATACCATTTTCATGTTTAGTCTTCTTATCAAAAGTGATCCAGATACTCCACAAATTTTATCATTAAATGCTTTGACTGTGGTTCTTTACACTGTTTATAACTCTTGCTGGTTTGTGTTGGAAAACACATGAAAGGCAATGCTGACTATTCTGATTCCTTTAGGAAGTGTTTATTATGTGTCTACTGTGTGCCTAGAACTGCCATGTGTGGGAAGAAACCACTGTACACAGCAGACTTGAGAAAACTGCTTCGTAAGTTTTAAAAACTAACTATAATCTGTTCAAGAATACCAGAAAATTGGCCCTGGCCCTTCTGTTTTTTGGCTGCTGAATGGCTTCACTTGGCATGGGGGGAAACACTGGAAGAGAAATTCAGTTCCATGGATTATTCACGAAGGAATTTCAGAATGCAGAAAGGGTCTCTTCCTTAGGCCACAGTTTTTAATGTGGCTTGTGGCCATCAAGATGGATCATTGCTCTAACTTCATTCCTGTGCCCTGTGGGGTGGAATTTTGAAAGGAGATGGCAGAGAATGCACAAAGCCCTCAGGAATGTGTGTTCCTGTATAACATCCATATGAGGGAGTAGGAGGAAGTACCAGACATCAGACCGGAAAGAATTCTTGGCAGGGAGGATTTATAGCTCGGTTTTGTAAACCCATTAATATCTCCCTGTGTCTGTTGTTCATTATTTTTATAATTTATATTGTATATGCATTGGTAGTACCCAGTACGAAGATAAAAGGAAAACCTACACTATCATATGTGAAAAAAATAGCTATTGTCATTCATTGCACTGTGAGAAAAGGGGATCCTGCAGGGGTCCTGTGTGACGGCCGGGAGGGGTGGGATGGCGGGGATACACATATGACTAATCTGGGATCATACATATCTGTAAACAACAACACTCTGTAAAAGTTAAAAGTAAAATAAAATTTTTTTTAAAAAATTAATAATTTAGGATAAAGAACCCAAAACCTTACTTTTTCAGGAACATTCAAGAATCTCAATCTCAATAGCACAGATTTTTTTTTGTCCTTTTTGAGGAACAGCCTTTATTGTTACTCCTCTTTCTTAAATTCTTTCTTTACCATTTGAATACCATTTTCATGTTTAGTCTTCTTATCAAAAGTGATCCAGATACTCCACAAATTTTATCATTAAATGCTTTGACTGTGGTTCTTTACACTGTTTATAACTCTTGCTGGTTTGTGTTGGAAAACACATGAAAGGCAATGCTGACTATTCTGATTCCTTTAGGAAGTGTTTATTATGTGTCTACTGTGTGCCTAGAACTGCCATGTGTGGGAAGAAACCACTGTACACAGCAGACTTGAGAAAACTGCTTCGTAAGTTTTAAAAACTAACTATAATCTGTTCAAGTACTTTTTAAAAAATCTTTTCAAGGTCAAAGGGTATGGGCTCCTTCAGAATTTAAAAACAAATCTCTTACAGAGTAATGTCAGCCGGAATTCTATGTAAGTAAACTATTCTTTGGAGGTTAAGCTTTTAATCTAGCATGAGAGAAGTTAAAGTACTTCCAAGCACCAGAGAAACCATCAAGTGAAAAATTCATCAATAGGAGTTGCCAGAAGACATACAGTTTACCTTTTTATCTTCCTTTCTGCTTAAATGGAATTATGTGGAAATGTAAAGCATTTCTGTTTATCTCAGTTGATGTTGTTCACATAATAGGAACTCAGTAAATGTTGGCAAAATGAGCAATATGATTACAATTAAAAATGAAACCTAATTATAATCATTAACATTACAACTTCATAAAATATTTGCATGTGGTGAAGGTCTCTTTTGAAATGTCAAAGAATAAAAACATTTGTTTTATTCATGTCTCAGGGTTCTGAAAGTTTTTTCTTACATTAAATATTTTTCCATTATTATAGCTGCAATATTACTTAAGTATCAAAATTTTTCAAGTAGGTGCATTCAGATACTTAACAGAGAGTCACAGCTTGAGACAAACTTCTGTGTCCACTGCTGGGATTCAAACATATCTTGGCATATTTGGCAAATTAGTAGTTTTAGACTGCCAAGATAGTGATTTATATAAGGGTTTTGAAAGAAAGACTGTCAAGCAGTGTGGGTGCCATCAAGAAGGAGGGTTGGCCAGTCTACTTTTTTATTTTCTTTTTGGCTTCTTTTATTGGTCTTTCACTTATCTATTTTAATCCATCTTTGTTCCTCAGCCTGTGTGGGCCTCCCACTGCAGTGGCCTCTCTTGTCGTGGAGCACTGGCTCTGGGTGCATGTGCTCCAGAGTGCTGGCTTGCAATTGGACACACAGGTCCAGCCACTCCACGGCACATGGGATCTCCGATAACAGGAGTCGAACTGGTGACCCCTGCACTGCAAGGCGGACTCTTTACCCATAGGACCACCAGGGAAGCCCCGAGGCTACTTGAGAAAACTGCTTCGTAAGTTTTAAAAACTAACTATAATCTGTTCAAGTACTTTTTAAAAAATCTTTTCAAGGTCAAAGGGTATGGGCTCCTTCAGAATTTAAAAACAAATCTCTTACAGAGTAATGTCAGCCGGAATTCTATGTAAGTAAACTATTCTTTGGAGGTTAAGCTTTTAATCTAGCATGAGAGAAGTTAAAGTACTTCCAAGCACCAGAGAAACCATCAAGTGAAAAATTCATCAATAGGAGTTGCCAGAAGACATACAGTTTACCTTTTTATCTTCCTTTCTGCTTAAATGGAATTATGTGGAAATGTAAAGCATTTCTGTTTATCTCAGTTGATGTTGTTCACATAATAGGAACTCAGTAAATGTTGGCAAAATGAGCAATATGATTACAATTGAAAAAATGAAACCTAATTATAATCATTAACATTACAACTTCATAAAATATTTGCATGTGGTGAAGGTCTCTTTTGAAATGTCAAAGAATAAAAACATTTGTTTTATTCATGTCTCAGGGTTCTGAAAGTTTTTTCTTACATTAAATATTTTTCCATTATTATAGCTGCAATATTACTTAAGTATCAAAATTTTTCAAGTAGGTGCATTCAGATACTTAACAGAGAGTCACAGCTTGAGACAAACTTCTGTGTCCACTGCTGGGATTCAAACATATCTTGGCATATTTGGCAAATTAGTAGTTTTAGACTGCCAAGATAGTGATTTATATAAGGGTTTTGAAAGAAAGACTGTCAAGCAGTGTGGGTGCCATCAAGAAGGAGGGTTGGCCAGTCTACTTTTTTATTTTCTTTTTGGCTTCTTTTATTGGTCTTTCACTTATCTATTTTAATCCATCTTTGTTCCTCAGCCTGTGTGGGCCTCCCACTGCAGTGGCCTCTCTTGTCGTGGAGCACTGGCTCTGGGTGCATGTGCTCCAGAGTGCTGGCTTGCAATTGGACACACAGGTCCAGCCACTCCACGGCACATGGGATCTCCGATAACAGGAGTCGAACTGGTGACCCCTGCACTGCAAGGCGGACTCTTTACCCATAGGACCACCAGGGAAGCCCCGAGGCTACTTTTTAAATCACTTTGCACTGTTAAAATGCACCAGTCAGTATTCCCGAATGTTACTCTTGGATTGAGGAGACAGTGCTTACTTATCTTAAAGATTCATACTCTAATACAATCTTGTGGGCTCCTCTTGGAAAATACCATAACCAGAGATGTGAGTGCACTAAAATCTTTATCACATCACTAAATATAATGCAAAAATGAGTCATTGGGCTTTGTTTCTCCTTATGTAGGAAATATGATGTAATTTAGGAGTGTTGGAGTCTTCAGAAAACACATAAGCTTTTTTTTTTTTTTTCTTAAACATTTATTTTTTATTTATTATCTTTTGGGGAGGTGGGGAGTGAGGGGGATGGGCGGGCTACTTCTATTGGTCTTTCATTTATCTATTTTCATCCGTCTTTGTTCCTCAGCCTGTGTGGGCCTCCCACTGCAGTGGCCTCTCTTGTCGTGGAGCACTGGCTCTGGGTGCATGTGCTCCAGAGTGCTGGCTTGCAATTGGACACACAGGTCCAGCCACTCCACGGCACATGGGATCTCCGATAACAGGAGTCGAACTGGTGACCCCTGCACTGCAAGGCGGACTCTTTACCCATAGGACCACCAGGGAAGCCCCGAGGCTACTTTTTAAATCACTTTGCACTGTTAAAATGCACCAGTCAGTATTCCCGAATGTTACTCTTGGATTGAGGAGACAGTGCTTACTTATCTTAAAGATTCATACTCTAATACAATCTTGTGGGCTCCTCTTGGAAAATACCATAACCAGAGATGTGAGTGCACTAAAATCTTTATCACATCACTAAATATAATGCAAAAATGAGTCATTGGGCTTTGTTTCTCCTTATGTAGGAAATATGATGTAATTTAGGAGTGTTGGAGTCTTCAGAAAACACATAAGCTTTTTTTTTTTTTTTCTTAAACATTTATTTTTTATTTATTATCTTTTGGGGAGGTGGGGAGTGAGGGGGATGGGCGGGCTACTTCTATTGGTCTTTCATTTATCTATTTTCATCCGTCTTTGTTCTTTGGCTCCTGTGGGCCTCCCATCGTGGTGGCCTCTGTCGTCGCAGAGCGCTGGCTCTGGGCGCATGCGCCCCAGAGCTCCGGCTCGGTAATTGGACACATCAGTCCAGCCGCTCTGCAGCACGTGGGATCTTCCCAGGCCAGGGATGAACCGGCGCCCCTTGCACTGCAAGGCGGTGTCCTTACCCACTGGACCACCAGGGGAAGCCCCACATAAGCTTTTTTATTATTATTATTTGAGACATGGCGAATGACTTTATTTGGAAAGCAAATGACAGAGAAGATGGCAGGCTAGCACCTGACAACACATAAGCTTTTTGATTCCTACAGAGCCACACTGGACATCATGAAAGTGGCTAGTAGAACCTGGCATAAGGGGACTGACTCAGTGATGAGTACCCCAAGTGTTTGAAGACAAAAGAAATCTCAGCGGCAGACATCCATATCACCACCGTCGAGACTTGTGCTGAGTCGGTGCAAAACACTATTCCAGGGCTGTTAGAAATTATGAGTAGGGACATTACAAGAAGCTGGAAGTCTTGCATCAGTAGGGAAAGGCAGGAGCCAATGAAATATGGGTTATAAAACCATTACAATTACAGTTTTTAGTTCATAAAGAATATGAGATGTGAGAAGTGAATCTGCTAAAATCTCACTCAGTGCTCCCCACCCTCCTCACATTGCTTATCTGTGTGAGCATTTCAGGGAGCTGAGGCTGCTGATAGTCTTTAAAATAGGGGGCTGGGCTTCCCTGGTGGTCCAGTGGGTAAGGACACCCCCTTGCAGGGCAAGGGGCGCCGGTTCGAGCCCTGGCCTGGGAAGATCCCACGTGCCGCGGAGCAACTGGACTGATGTGTCCAAACACCGAGCTGGAGCTCTGGAGCGCATGCGCCCAGAGCCGCTCTGTGACAACAGGGGCCACCACGATGGGAGGCCCACAGCAGCCAAAGAACAAGGACGGATGAAAATGGAGAAATGAAAGACCAATAGAAGTGCCCCGCCTGTCCCCCTCCCTCCCCACCCCACCCCCCAAAAAAGATAAATAAATAAAATAAATGTAAAATACGGGGCTTCTATTTCTTATAATATGACCTATGAATACGTGTTAAATACAGTTCTTCACCTGATATTAACAAAAGAAACAGTGATACGTTCCAATACTGGGAGAAAACTCGCTGAACGGACTTTATTATTTAAGGTCCTTTAAAAAAGTAATTTTGTATGTATACATCCAAAAATGCTATTTTTAGAAACTAAACCTTGCCACAGAGGCAACTCCAGGAGTTTACTTTTCATATAGTGCTTAGTAACTTGCAATGAACATAGTATTGGACTTGTACCAGACAAAACCTATAAAATAGATAAAACAGGTAATGTTACTCCCACTTTACAGATTAAAAATGGAGGCAAACAGAACGATAATTAGCTTTTCTGGCTCAACTTTACCACAAATGACAGAGAAGATAACCCTTTTGATTCCTACAGAGCCACACTGGACATCATGAAAGTGGCTAGTAGAACCTGGCATAAGGGGACTGACTCAGTGATGAGTACCCCAAGTGTTTGAAGACAAAAGAAATCTCAGCGGCAGACATCCATATCACCACCGTCGAGACTTGTGCTGAGTCGGTGCAAAACACTATTCCAGGGCTGTTAGAAATTATGAGTAGGGACATTACAAGAAGCTGGAAGTCTTGCATCAGTAGGGAAAGGCAGGAGCCAATGAAATATGGGTTATAAAACCATTACAATTACAGTTTTTAGTTCATAAAGAATATGAGATGTGAGAAGTGAATCTGCTAAAATCTCACTCAGTGCTCCCCACCCTCCTCACATTGCTTATCTGTGTGAGCATTTCAGGGAGCTGAGGCTGCTGATAGTCTTTAAAATAGGGGGCTGGGCTTCCCTGGTGGTCCAGTGGGTAAGGACACCCCCTTGCAGGGCAAGGGGCGCCGGTTCGAGCCCTGGCCTGGGAAGATCCCACGTGCCGCGGAGCAACTGGACTGATGTGTCCAAACACGAGCTGGAGCTCTGGGCGCATGCGCCCAGAGCCGCTCTGTTACAACAGTGGCCACCGCGATGGGAGGCCCACAGCAGCCAAAGAACAAGGATGGATGAAGATAGCGAAATGAAAGACCAATAGAAGTGCCCCGCCTGTCCCCCTCCCTTCCCACCCCACCCCCCAAAAAAGATAAATAAATAAAATAAATGTAAAATACGGGGCTTCTATTTCTTATAATATGACCTATGAATACGTGTTAAATACAGTTCTTCACCTGATATTAACAAAAGAAACAGTGATACGTTCCAATACTGGGAGAAAACTCGCTGAACGGACTTTATTATTTAAGGTCCTTTAAAAAAGTAATTTTGTATGTATACATCCAAAAATGCTATTTTTAGAAACTAAACCTTGCCACAGAGGCAACTCCAGGAGTTTACTTTTCATATAGTGCTTAGTAACTTGCAATGAACATAGTATTGGACTTGTACCAGACAAAACCTATAAAATAGATAAAACAGGTAATGTTACTCCCACTTTACAGATTAAAAATGGAGGCAAACAGAACTATAATTAGCTTTTCTGGCTCAACTTTACCACATTGATCAGTAAATATTTATTAAGCAGTCATATGGTATTCCACCATGTTCTCAGAATAACATTTTTTTAAAAGGCATGAAGGTATTCTCTGAGCAGGCAAGAGAAGTCTCTCATAAAATGAAAGTAGTTTATAATGTGACAGTCTTCAGAAATTTTTTTCATGGGTCTTCTTTTTCTCATTAGTCTATTTTACTCACTTAATGTGTTATAGTAATCAGTGTATTTTTTTTAAAGAAAAAGTATTTTTTAATTTATTTTTTAAATAGGAGGATAATTGCTTTACAATATTGTGTTGGTTCTACCATATATCAACATGAATCAGGCATAGGTATATGTATGTCCCCTCCCTTTTGAACCTCCCTCCCACCTCCCACCCCACCCAGTAATTGGTTTTAATAACTGCAGAAAAATACACATCTTGAGAACTGATACTCAAGGAGTGTAAAAGAACATTCATGGCATCGACCATATAAATCAGAGATTTTCAATTGAAGGATGATTGCTTTACGTTATTGCATTGGTTTCTGCCAAACGTCAACATGAATCAGCCACAGGTTTACCTGTGTCCCCTTCCTACTTGTACATCCCTCCCATCTCCCTCCTCATCCAATCCCTCTAATTATTACTGAGCCTCGTTTTGAATTGCCTGAGTCATACAGCAAATTCCAATCGGCTATCTTATTTTACACATGGTAATATATGTTTCCATGTTAAGATGTACATACAGAGTTCCACCAGATTTGAAGTATGGTGCAACTGGAATGTAACTAGTGAACACACTGAATACTCATTATGTGCAATAACTTTTCATAATGAGTGAATCAAGAATAGGAGACATGACCACTGCCCTTAATTTTTAATTTGGCTAGGAAGGGATGAGACAGATATATTGAAAACAGATAAACGACAATCCTAGTATATAGCACAGGGAATGATATTCACTATCCTATAAAAAACCATAATAGAAAAGAATATAAAAAGAATATATTGAAAAAATGAATCATTGTCATATATCAGAAACTAACACCAAAAAAGCCTCAGCAAATATTTGTTGAATGAATGATAAATACTAAGAAAATGAGAGTGTCATATATATGTGTGTGTATATATATATGTGTGTGTATATATATAGATAGATATTCAATTTTAGTTGAACTATTAGATGTAAGTCTACTGGTCAGACCCATCTTGCATATTCACTCCTGTACAAATAGAGTAGTATCTCCACAAGAAAAATGAGAAATTCTTTTACCAAAAAATTTTCAGGTAAAAGGCTAGAACAGCACACTGACAATTACTCCTGGCCACTACAGGCCTATTTAGTTTAAAATTTTCAATAGGATATTTGCCATACCCAGAAACCAGCAGAAGGTTAAAGGTCAGCATCTAGAAGGAAATCCAGAGTTATATCAAGAGAACAAGGGAATATCCACTGACTCTATAGGATGAAGGAGGCATCTAAGAAACAGTGGAATTAGAGAACAAAGTTGAGAGGCTAACTCATTTTTAAGGATTATAAGGGTATGGAAATAATAGAAAGAACAGTTCTAGAAGATAAGCACTAGACCAGTATATAATTTTTTTTTAAGACTGCAAAATGATATATTTATCATTAGGAAATCATTAGAGTCCTTTATAATTAGAGTCAGAATTATGAAGGTCAGGTCAAATTGCAGATCAGTTTTGAATAGATAAAAGAATAATTCAGATAAGGAAATCAGGGATTAGAGTCGAGTATGCTGAGAAGATATGGGTGGTGGGATACTATGGTTTATCTTGGAAGCAAAACAGATGCTGAGGAACAACTAAGCCACAACTATTGAGCCTGTGCTCTAGTGCCTTGGAACCGCAACTATCGAGCCCATGTGCTGCAACTACTGAAGCCCGTGTGTCCTAGAGCCCAAGTTCCACAACAAGAAAAGTCACCACGGGCTTCCCTGGTGGTCCAGTGGGTAAGGACACCGCCTTGCAGTGCTAGAAGTCACCACAACAAGAAACCTGCTCACCTCAACTAGAGAGTAGCCTCCACTCCCTGCAACTAGAGAAGAGCCTGTAGCAGCAGTGAAAACCCAAAATAGCCAAAAATAAATAAATAAATAAAATTAAAAAGTGTTTAAAAAAGATTTACATCACTTGCTAATACAACGGAAAATTGAGCATAGTTTGGAATCTCCTTCATGGAAAAGAATACAATTTGAGATAATCTACATCAAAGTTTTGCACATTTGCAGGGAATATGATACTCTGTAGGATTTTAGGAAAGACATACTAAAATTTATCTCCTAAGTGAATGAGTCAAAAGTTGCAAATTTAGAGACTGGCTACAGCTTCATCAAGCAATTTGATTTTTTTTTCTTTTGGAAAGTGGCTCAGAACCCAGTGAATCTGGGGACAAACTTGAGTTCTTTTGCCAGGTGCCCATTTAAACGACTGATCCCTCTCCTTGAACTTTAATGTAACCTATTGGCATTCAAATGACAGTTTATGAAACAGGTCTCATGCTGCCTAAAGAAACAACTTGTTCCCTGCCAAAATTAGGATTACCTTGCTTTAGGAAGAGGTGTATACTATGCTGACAGCCAAATGATGATTTGCCAAAATATCAAACTGCCATCGTGGATGGATGGCAAAGGAGCCTCATATAACCCAGAATGGAGAGGGTGTTAGGGATGGCCTTACAGACAGTTGCTGAGGGACCTGCTGAAAGCTGTGCTGAAAGCGAAATAGTCATAAGCACTAGACCAGTATATAATTTTTTTTTAAGACTGCAAAATGATATATTTATCATTAGGAAATCATTAGAGTCCTTTATAATTAGAGTCAGAATTATGAAGGTCAGGTCAAATTGCAGATCAGTTTTGAATAGATAAAAGAATAATTCAGATAAGGAAATCAGGGATTAGAGTCGAGTATGCTGAGAAGATATGGGTGGTGGGATACTATGGTTTATCTTGGAAGCAAAACAGATGCTGAGGAACAACTAAGCCACAACTATTGAGCCTGTGCTCTAGTGCCTTGGAACCGCAACTATCGAGCCCATGTGCTGCAACTACTGAAGCCCGTGTGTCCTAGAGCCCAAGTTCCACAACAAGAAAAGTCACCACGGGCTTCCCTGGTGGTCCAGTGGGTAAGGACACCGCCTTGCAGTGCTAGAAGTCACCACAACAAGAAACCTGCTCACCTCAACTAGAGAGTAGCCTCCACTCCCTGCAACTAGAGAAGAGCCTGTAGCAGCAGTGAAAACCCAAAATAGCCAAAAATAAATAAATAAATAAAATTAAAAAGTGTTTAAAAAAGATTTACATCACTTGCTAATACAACGGAAAATTGAGCATAGTTTGGAATCTCCTTCATGGAAAAGAATACAATTTGAGATAATCTACATCAAAGTTTTGCACATTTGCAGGGAATATGATACTCTGTAGGATTTTAGGAAAGACATACTAAAATTTATCTCCTAAGTGAATGAGTCAAAAGTTGCAAATTTAGAGACTGGCTACAGCTTCATCAAGCAATTTGATTTTTTTTTCTTTTGGAAAGTGGCTCAGAACCCAGTGAATCTGGGGACAAACTTGAGTTCTTTTGCCAGGTGCCCATTTAAACGACTGATCCCTCTCCTTGAACTTTAATGTAACCTATTGGCATTCAAATGACAGTTTATGAAACAGGTCTCATGCTGCCTAAAGAAACAACTTGTTCCCTGCCAAAATTAGGATTACCTTGCTTTAGGAAGAGGGTGTATACTATGCTGACAGCCAAATGATGATTTGCCAAAAATATCAAACTGCCATCGTGGATGGATGGCAAAGGAGCCTCATATAACCCAGAAGGGAGAGGGTGTTAGGGATGGCCTTACAGACAGTTGCTGAGGGACCTGCTGAAAGCTGTGCTGAAAGCGAAATAGTCATAACTGGGCAGGGTGCTGACTTAATGACCTGGCCAATCAGAACCTACCCTGGTAAAGGTAAATCATCGGCAAGAGGTTTAAGAGTTAAGGCCTAGGGCTTCCCTGGTGGCCCAGTGGGTAAGGACACCGCCTTGCAGTGCAACGGGCGCCGGTTCGATCCCTGGCCTGGGAAGATCCCACGTGCCGCCAAGCGGCTGGATGGATGTGTCCAATTATGGAGCCGGAGCTCTGGAGCACACACGCCCAGAGCCGGTGCTCTGCAATGAGAGAGGCCACGGCCATGGGAGGCTCACCCAGGCCAAAGAATCAAGATGGATGAAAATAGATAACTGAAAGACCAAGAGAAGTGACCCGCCTGTTCCCTCCCTCCCCAACCCGCCCCCTCCAATAAATAAATAAATAAATAAATAAATAAAAAGAGTTAAGGCCTAGGGAAGGTCTAGTAAGAATGAGGACCTGTGGCACATTTATTCCACTTCTGTTCACATGGCAGACATGCATGACAGATAACTCAGGCTCCCTCTCAAGGCACAGCATTTTCAAGTAGGCACTGCTTATTAGGAGGAATTGTCAGTCATTTGAAAGCTATTTCCTTGCCTGTGAATTGCTCCCATATACCAAATGCCTGGTATACGCTTAGATGAGAGGATAATGGTCCCCAAAAAACACTTGACTGTGAGAGGGGCTTTCATTCCCAAGAGGTTGGGCAACACAGCTAAGTGAGTGAAGATGTCCAGGAGCTCAGGATTCCACTTGCATTCAGCTGACCCCAGGAAGTGGACTGCCATGTTTCATTACTTATGGCCCACTGCCTAAGAGTATCTGCTCTGAGTAGACATCCGCTGAACACACCTTTTCATAAAGAAAGGCTAATGAAGGGAGTGACTACCCACTCCTGTATTTTCTTGCCTGGAGAATCCCATAGACAGAGGAGCCTGAAGGGCTTCAGCCCATACTAAATGCTGACAGCAATGTGATTTGCCAAAAATATCAAACTGCCATCGTGGATGGATGGCAAAGGAGCCTCATATAACCCAGAAGGGAGAGGGTGTTAGGGATGGCCTTACAGACAGTTGCTGAGGGACCTGCTGAAAGCTGTGCTGAAAGCGAAATAGTCATAACTGGGCAGGGTGCTGACTTAATGACCTGGCCAATCAGAACCTACCCTGGTAAAGGTAAATCATCGGCAAGAGGTTTAAGAGTTAAGGCCTAGGGCTTCCCTGGTGGCCCAGTGGGTAAGGACACCGCCTTGCAGTGCAACGGGCGCCGGTTCGATCCCTGGCCTGGGAAGATCCCACGTGCCGCCAAGCGGCTGGATGGATGTGTCCAATTATGGAGCCGGAGCTCTGGAGCACACACGCCCAGAGCCGGTGCTCTGCAACGACAGACGCCACCGCGATGGGAGGCCCACACGGGCCAAAGAACAAAGATGGATGAAAATAGATAACTGAAAGACCAAGAGAAGTGACCCGCCTGTTCCCTCCCTCCCCAACCCGCCCCCTCCAATAAATAAATAAATAAATAAATAAATAAAAAGAGTTAAGGCCTAGGGAAGGTCTAGTAAGAATGAGGACCTGTGGCACATTTATTCCACTTCTGTTCACATGGCAGACATGCATGACAGATAACTCAGGCTCCCTCTCAAGGCACAGCATTTTCAAGTAGGCACTGCTTATTAGGAGGAATTGTCAGTCATTTGAAAGCTATTTCCTTGCCTGTGAATTGCTCCCATATACCAAATGCCTGGTATACGCTTAGATGAGAGGATAATGGTCCCCAAAAAACACTTGACTGTGAGAGGGGCTTTCATTCCCAAGAGGTTGGGCAACACAGCTAAGTGAGTGAAGATGTCCAGGAGCTCAGGATTCCACTTGCATTCAGCTGACCCCAGGAAGTGGACTGCCATGTTTCATTACTTATGGCCCACTGCCTAAGAGTATCTGCTCTGAGTAGACATCCGCTGAACACACCTTTTCATAAAGAAAGGCTAATGAAGGGAGTGACTACCCACTCCTGTATTTTCTTGCCTGGAGAATCCCATAGACAGAGGAGCCTGAAGGGCTTCAGCCCATGGGGTTGCCAAGAGTCAGACAGGACTGAGCGACTACTCCCCCCACACACACACAATGCAGTCGGGTCGGGTTGCCTAAAAAAGTCTCTGGCTGGTTGCTTCTTGACCTTGGCTTAGGACTGCTTTTGCTGCTGGAAAACGCTTGGGTTTTGGTTTTTTTTTTAATTAATTTATTTATCTTTTGGGGGGGGGGGTGGGGAGGGAGGGGGATGCGCGGGCCACTTCCATTGGTTTTTCATTTTCTCCATTTTCATCCGTCTTTGTTCTTTGGCTCCTGTGGGCCTCCCATCGCAGTGGCCCCTGTTGTTGCAGAGCGCTGGCTCTGGGCACACGCGTGCCAGAGCTCCGGCTTGGTAATTAGACACATCCGTCCAGCCGCTCCACGGCACGTGGGATCTTCCCAGCCCAGGGATCGAACCGGCGCCCCTTGCACTGCAAGGCGGTGTCTTTACCCACTGGACCACCAGGGAAAGCCCGAAAACGCTTGGTTTTTAACAGAGATGAAATGACACAACACTTACGAAAATTTTTTGGAAACTTTAAAGGTCTGAACTTATGTAAGGGATGTGGGTGAAAATGATCATTAGGAGATAACAAGTTGAAGCCCAGAATTTTTTCTTAGGCTTACAATTTCTTTTCTTATTTTATTAATTCTTTTCTGAAAGGCTGGAGTGGAATCTTTTCCCCTCTGGGAGGCAAAAATAATTAGGTGAATGCTTGACTTCAGTTGAAAAAAACTTCTCGGGAGGCATTTGAAAGCTATTTCCTTGCCTGTGAATTGCTCCCATATACCAAATGCCTGGTATACGCTTAGATGAGAGGATAATGGTCCCCAAAAAACACTTGACTGTGAGAGGGGCTTTCATTCCCAAGAGGTTGGGCAACACAGCTAAGTGAGTGAAGATGTCCAGGAGCTCAGGATTCCACTTGCATTCAGCTGACCCCAGGAAGTGGACTGCCATGTTTCATTACTTATGGCCCACTGCCTAAGAGTATCTGCTCTGAGTAGACATCCGCTGAACACACCTTTTCATAAAGAAAGGCTAATGAAGGGAGTGACTACCCACTCCTGTATTTTCTTGCCTGGAGAATCCCATAGACAGAGGAGCCTGAAGGGCTTCAGCCCATGGGGTTGCCAAGAGTCAGACAGGACTGAGCGACTACTCCCCCCCCCCCCCCCACACACACACAATGCAGTCGGGTCGGGTTGCCTAAAAAAGTCTCTGGCTGGTTGCTTCTTGACCTTGGCTTAGGACTGCTTTTGCTGCTGGAAAACGCTTGGGTTTTGGTTTTTTTTTTAATTAATTTATTTATCTTTTGGGGGGTGGGGTGGGGAGGGAGGGGGATGCGCGGGCCACTTCCATTGGTTTTTCATTTTCTCCATTTTCATCTGTCTTTGTTCTTTGGCTCCTGTGGGCCTCCCATCGCAGTGGCCCCTGTTATTGCAGAGCGCTGGCTCTGGGCACACGCGTGCCAGAGCTCCGGCTTGGTAATTAGACACATCCGTCCAGCCGCTCCACGGCACGTGGGATCTTCCCAGCCCAGGGATCGAACCGGCGCCCCTTGCACTGCAAGGCGGTGTCTTTACCCACTGGACCACCAGGGAAAGCCCGAAAACGCTTGGTTTTTAACAGAGATGAAATGACACAACACTTACGAAAATTTTTTGGAAACTTTAAAGGTCTGAACTTATGTAAGGGATGTGGGTGAAAATGATCATTAGGAGATAACAAGTTGAAGCCCAGAATTTTTTCTTAGGCTTACAATTTCTTTTCTTATTTTATTAATTCTTTTCTGAAAGGCTGGAGTGGAATCTTTTCCCCTCTGGGAGGCAAAAATAATTAGGTGAATGCTTGACTTCGCTATTATTGTGTATATGTTACAACCTTAAATCTATTCCAACACATCCGACACGTTTGTCAGATGGTTTTCAATCTCTCACCCCTGTCATCTCTTCACTCAGTTGCTCAGGAAGTGAAATTGATTGCCCTGTCTGTTATAGAATATTGAAGCTCTTCTGTCTTGCATTCAAAGTCTTGCTTCACCTATGCACCCTGTCTGCACACCTACCAGGCTCCACCAGCTTTCCAGTCGACCTCTCCCTGCACATACTGTAGGAGCAGCCACTGCTGGACCCAGCAGTCATCACAGTGATGGTGCTCCTGATGTTCACAGCAGCATGACTTGACAATTGTCAAGACAGAAAAGCAGCCTACGTGTTCATCAAGTGATGGCTGGATAGCGAAGATGTGGTGTATGATAGACGACGGCAGATAGCTTACAGTGAACGGTGTCGGACTCTTGATCTCCAGAGACGAAGAATTCACATTGGGATCAAAAAGACCTGGCTTTGGTCACTCAGAGCTTCGTGCAGTAAAAGTTTATTAAAGAAAAAAGGGATAGAGAAAGCTTCCAGCAGAGACAGTGGAAGGGGGATAGAAGAGTACCCCCAGAAGCTAGTTTAGGCAAGGCATTTTGTACTTTTCTAGTTGGTTATTAACAGTAATATTTTAAGTATCCCTTATCACATTAAAGAATACTAAAGAATATTTTAAGGTGATAAAGGTCTTACCAGACCTACACTCACAGCATTCATCTTTAGATAACATAGGTACAGACTAAGGTCTTAGCAGACCCACACCCACAACATACATCTTTAGATAACATAGGTACTAGTTAAGGAGGTACAACATGTCTTCCAGCAAGATACACTGTTGTTACAAACATTAGCTCTGGGCTTAAAGAAAGTCTTAGGCAAAATAGATTATTGTCATAGGTGTGGCAATCAAAGTGAAGGCACCTTGGCTACAAATGTTTGCTCCTCTTCTTCCTCCTTGGAAACTGCTGGCCCTCTTACCAAGCCTGCCTATTCACCCCTTTCAGTATATAAATATATATGTGTGTGTGTGTGTATACACAATGGAATACTACTATTCAGCCATCAAAGGTACTGAAAAACTTTGCATTTGCAGCAACACAGGTGGACTTGGAGGGTATTATGCTAAGTGAAATAAGTCAGACACAGTAAGACAAATACTATATGATATCACTTAATACTCAGAATCTGAAAAATATAGCAAACTAGTAAACATAAGAAACAAACAAAAAAACACATTCACAGATAGAACAAACTGGTTTAGTGCTTACCAGAGAAGAGAGGGAATGGGTGGGAAGCAATAGCAGTAGGGGAACAAGATGTATAAACTATTAGGTATAAAATAAGCTATAAAGATATATCGTAGGACACAGGGAATTTAACCAGTAGTTTATAATAACTATAAGAGTAGCATGAAAGTGAAAGTGGAAGTTCATTCACTTGTGTCCGACTCTTTGCCACCCCATGAACACACCATGGAATTCTTCCGGCAAGAATACGGGAGAGGGTAGATGTTCCCTTCTCCAGGAGATCTTTCCCACCCAGGGATCGAACCCAGGTCTCCTGCATTGCAGATGGATTCTTTACTGTCTGAACCACCAGGGAAGCCCATAAATAGAGAAATTGTGATGTATACAGGAATCTTGAGAATTAATGATGCATACAGGAAAACTGAGAATTAAAAAACCAATGTGCGGGACTTCCCTGGTGATCCAGTGGTTAAGATTCTACCTGCTGGAGGGGTGCTTCCCTGGTGGCCCAGCGGGTAAAGAGTCCGCCTTGCAGTGCAAGGGACATCAGTTCGATCTCTGGCCTGGGAAGATCCCACGTGCCATGGAGCGGCTGCACCAGTGAGTAAAATTATGAGCCAGTGCTCTGGAGCGCATGCACCCAGAGCCAGTGCTTTGCAAGGGGAGAGAGGCCACTGTAATGGGAGGCCCACAGAGGCCGAAGAATAAAGACGGATGAAAATAAATAAATTTAAAAATCAATAAAGGAGGCCAAAATTAAAAAAAAAAAAAAAGAATCCACTTGTCAATGCAGCAACATGGATTTGCTCCCTGGTCCAGGAACTAAGATGCCACACACTACAAGGCAGCTAAGCCTGAGAGCTGCAGCTCCTGAGCCTGCACAGTCTAAATCCTTTTGCTCCACAACAAGAAAAGCCACCATGAGAAGCCCGCACACCACAACTAGAGAGTAGCCCCCACTCTCCTAAACTAGAGAAAGCCCATGCACAGCAACAAAGATCCAGCACAGTCAAAAATAATAATAAAAATAAAATTGATTAAATTATGTTTTAAAAAAACCAAGGTGCTTGCAACATACTATGTTTGTAGCAAATGTCCTTTATGTTGAATTTGCCATTCCCTTAATAGGGAATTCACCAAAGACGGAAATGAAATTGTAAACTTTTGTTCTTCTGGTTTTGGAAGGAATATTTGTGAAAATTGTCATCTATTTAAATAGAATGAATTATTCAGGGCTAGAAATGATTACAGGTTTCCCTGGAGAATGGCCCATAGAGTTATCATTTGCCAAGTTTTTTCTCTGAATTGAAGCTTGCAAGGTCATTACAAGGGTAACTGGATTGAGGATCCTCTGTACAATGAGCCTGTCACAACGTGCCTGACTAGAAGCTAAGACACCACACCTTCTATAGAAAGTTTATGTGGTAGAAAATGGGAGATGGTTATGGTTAGTGATATAAACCTTACTGAGTATCATGAATGGCAGGAATATGAAAAAAGTGAATGAAAAGCCTTGATTAGAAAAATATGTGTGTGTGTGTGTATATATATATGACTAATATGGAATTATACATATCTGTAAACAACAAAATCCTGTAAACTCAAAAAAAAAAAAAAAACAAATTAAAAAACTTGTGATTGTGTGGGGGGGGAAAAAAAGAAAAGAAAAAATATTGTTCAACAAAACCAAAGGAAGTTTTGCAAATGTTCAAATACATAATGTAATTCAAAATGAGACTGATTAAATTCCTACATCTGCTTTGATGGATAGATAAGAATACTTACAATTCATGTACTAAATATTTGAATACAAACTGCTCCTTATAAAGTATTTGAGGATGTTTTTCATAAGCTTTTTTTTACTATTTAAATCATCACCATAGAACTTACAAAAATAAAATACTTCTCACCATCAATTATATATATATAGACTATAGTCCTTAGGCAGACTATTAAAATTCCAAATAAATGGAGTCTGGTTTAATGAAATTTTAATATGCCTACCAGTAAGTGCATTAATGGAGCTTCCCTGGTGGCTCAGTGGAAAGAATCTGCTGTCCAATGCAGGACACACAAGTTCGAACCCTGGGTCAGGAAGATTCCCCGGAGAAGGAAATGGCAGTCACGCCAGAATTCTTCTTATTTTATTTTTTACAGAGTTTTGTTGTTTACTGTCACACATAGACCCAAATCCTGTATAGGTTTACACAGGTTCCCCCTTCCCGAACCTCCCCCCACCCCTCTCCCCATCCCACCCCTCCAGGTTGCTACAGAGCCCCTGTTTGAGATCCGCTAGTCCCACAGCATATTCCCTACCCACTGGACCACCAGGGAAGCCCCACTCTGTATAATAGTTTCTAGATTCACCCACCTCATTAGAACTGATTCAAATGCACTCCTTTCTATGGTCGAATAATATTCCATTGTATATATGTACCACAGCTTGTTTATCCATTCATCTGTTGATGGACATCTAGGTTGCTTCCCTGTTCTAGCTATTGTAAATAGTGCTGCAGTGAACAGTGGGGTACATGTGTCTCTTTCAATTTTGATTTCCTCAAGGTATATGCCTAGTAGTGGGATTGCTGTGTCATATGGTGGTTCTATTCCTAGTTTTTGAGGAATTTCCATACTGTCTTCCATAGTGGCTGCATCAGTTTACATTCCTACCAACAATGCAAGAGGGTTCCCCTTTCTCCATACCCTCTCCAGCATTTATTGCTTGTAGACTTTTTGATGATGGCCATTCTGACTGGTGTGAGGTGATATCTCATTGTAGCTTTGATTTGCATTTCTTTAATGTTGACCATCTTTTCATGTGTTTGTTGGCCATCTGTATGTCTTCTTCGGAGAGATGTCTGTTTAGGTCTTTTTCCCACTTTTGTTGGGTTATTTTTGTTGAGTTGTCTGAACTGCTTGTATATTTTTGAAATTAATTCTTTGTCAGTTGTTTCATTTGCTATTATTTTCTCCTATTCTGAAGGTTGTCTTTTCACCTTGTTTATAGTTTCTTTTGCTGTGCAAAAGCTTTTAAGTTTAATTAGGTCCCAGTTGTTTATTTTTGTCTTTATTTCCATTACTCTAGAAGGTGGGTCATAGAAGATTCTGCTTTGATTTATGTCATCAAGTTTTCTGCCTATGCTTTCCTCTAAGAGTTTTATGCTTTCTACATCAGAATTCTTGCCTGAGAAATTCCATGAACAAAGGAGTCTGGTCTACAGTCCATGGGGTTGCAAAAGAGTTGATACAACTTAGTGACTAAACAACAACAAAGTGCATTAATCTGAACATCTATGTTTTCACATTTTACTTCTAACAAAAACTCTATTACACTAGGACCTGCCCACAATGAAATCCAAAGAGGCAGCCTCTGCCCTCTACTCCACTAAATAGAAAATGGTTGTTTTAATATGAAAATTCACCCCTTTACCCACACTGACACACATACACAAATCCTCAAGTAGTTCACTCCTCAGGAAGATGCTTCATTTCGTCCATGGCTTCCCTCTTTCCTGGCATGTAGCAGAGGAGCGCTCCAGAACCTAAGCTGAGGTGCAGGGCGAGCTTGATCCATATTTAGGAAACACTACTAGTCATGTCAGTGCATTGGAGTGGGGAAAAGTAGTCATGCTCTGCATAAGCAAAATCTCACTAAATTTTTTTAACTGGAATACTGTCAACTATTGAAATGAGAACTCTTTGGAGCTGAACAAGTCTATTTAGATATAATGTATTAATTATATAAAAGTCAATATTAGCCAGTTAGTCTCTTGGTACATAGTCTCTTTTGAGCTCATGATTCAAGAAAAATACCAAGATGTGTTCTACTGTCACTTCTCCTGTCAGGTGGGTTCTGGTCTCTTCTATTTATTGTCACTTCTGCAGTTGTTCATTCACCTGCTTAAGATCAGAGTAACTTTATCTCTTTTCAGTTTTGTGTTAGCATCACACCACTTCTCAAAGAGCAAGGGGGTGAAAGCTAGTTGCTTCGACCATCTTTTCATGTGTTTGTTGGCCATCTGTATGTCTTCTTCGGAGAGATGTCTGTTTAGGTCTTTTTCCCACTTTTGTTGGGTTATTTTTGTTGAGTTGTCTGAACTGCTTGTATATTTTTGAAATTAATTCTTTGTCAGTTGTTTCATTTGCTATTATTTTCTCCTATTCTGAAGGTTGTCTTTTCACCTTGTTTATAGTTTCTTTTGCTGTGCAAAAGCTTTTAAGTTTAATTAGGTCCCAGTTGTTTATTTTTGTCTTTATTTCCATTACTCTAGAAGGTGGGTCATAGAAGATTCTGCTTTGATTTATGTCATCAAGTTTTCTGCCTATGCTTTCCTCTAAGAGTTTTATGCTTTCTACATCAGAATTCTTGCCTGAGAAATTCCATGAACAAAGGAGTCTGGTCTACAGTCCATGGGGTTGCAAAAGAGTTGATACAACTTAGTGACTAAACAACAACAAAGTGCATTAATCTGAACATCTATGTTTTCACATTTTACTTCTAACAAAAACTCTATTACACTAGGACCTGCCCACAATGAAATCCAAAGAGGCAGCCTCTGCCCTCTACTCCACTAAATAGAAAATGGTTGTTTTAATATGAAAATTCACCCTTCACCCACACTGACACACATACACAAATCCTCAAGTAGTTCACTCCTCAGGAAGATGCTTCATTTCGTCCATGGCTTCCCTCTTTCCTGGCATGTAGCAGAGGAGCGCTCCAGAACCTAAGCTGAGGTGCAGGGCGAGCTTGATCCATATTTAGGAAACACTACTAGTCATGTCAGTGCATTGGAGTGGGGAAAAGTAGTCATGCTCTGCATAAGCAAAATCTCACTAAATTTTTTTAACTGGAATACTGTCAACTATTGAAATGAGAACTCTTTGGAGCTGAACAAGTCTATTTAGATATAATGTATTAATTATATAAAAGTCAATATTAGCCAGTTAGTCTCTTGGTACATAGTCTCTTTTGAGCTCATGATTCAAGAAAAATACCAAGATGTGTTCTACTGTCACTTCTCCTGTCAGGTGGGTTCTGGTCTCTTCTATTTATTGTCACTTCTGCAGTTGTTCATTCACCTGCTTAAGATCAGAGTAACTTTATCTCTTTTCAGTTTTGTGTTAGCATCACACCACTTCTCAAAGAGCAAGGGGGTGAAAGCTATGCTTCCTGATTTTTGCTTCTTGCTCCAGGCATAGATTGAAAGTCTTTTTCTTTTTTGGCTGTGTGACATGCAAGATCTTTATTACTTGACCACAACAAGCCACTGGACTGTCAGGGAAGTCCTGAAAATATTTTTATTTTAAATTGGAGCATAGTTGGTTTAAAATGTTGTGTTAGTTTCAGTGATGCACTCTGTGTGTGTGTGTGTGTGTGTGTGTGTGTGTGTATTCTTTCTCAGATTATTTACTATTATAGGTTATTGCAAGATAATAAATACAGTTCCCTGTGCCATACAGTAGGTCCTTGTTATTTATCTATATTATATGTAACATCTGTTAATCCTAAATTCCTAATTTATCTGTCTCTTCTTCCCCCCTTTGGTAACATTAAATTTGTCTTCTATATTTGTAAGTCTATTTCTGTTTTGTAAATAAGTTCCTGAAAATCCTTTTGCTTGGCTTTGACATCACAGGTCCATCTTGATCCATTCCACAGTTTATCTTCCTGACAAACCAGATGCAGCAACAGTGTAGTTCTGTCTTTCTTTTGCTGGGTTAAATATACATCAGCTCATATCCTCTGCCTTCACCATGCCTCCAGCCTTTCACACGGGCTTCCCAGGTTGGGGCAGTGGTAATAAAAACAAAACAAAACAAAACCCAAAAAGTCCCCTTGCCAGTGCAGGAGACACAAGAGACGTGGGTTCAGTCCCTGGGTCAGGAAGATCCCCTGGAGGAGGAAATGGCAACCTGCTCCAATATACTCGTCTGGGAAATTCCATGGACAAAGGAGCCTGGCGGCTACAGTCCAGGAGGTTGCAAAGAGTCAGACATGACTGAACACACACATGCCGGTTTTCACAGAGGAAACGTAGATAACCTTTACCATGAGTCAGTTCTCCCTGAGGCCAGAAGAGCATCAGCAGCCTCACCCCCAACAGTATGAAATCAGGCTTGCTGCTCATAGAGTGCTGGCAGTGAAGAACTGGGGCCTGTGAGGCTCTGGGGCAACATAACCTCTAATCTGTGTCGGCCTCATCCACATAGCTGAGAGGCAGCAGGGAGCAGCAGAAAGAGCAGGGGTTAAGGAGTCAGGCAGACCTGGAATGTTACAGTTAATCTGCCCCTTCTGCCCCTTAGCGGTGTGACCTTAGACGGGTCACTGAACCTCTCTGAACCGTCTATTTCTTTTTCAAAAGAGGAGGTGGTCTTTAATGCCCATCTTGCTGGTAACTATATTTAGTTTTCCTTTTATATTTTTTAACAGTTCAACATAAGCAGAGGCTTCCTTCTTAATTTTCTATCTCAAATTATCTTTGCCTGATAGGATGATGGAAATTTTCCCTAATATAAAACCAATATGTAAACTCTTTAAACCAAATCTTTAAACAACAAAACTATTGGAGGACAGATCACTTAATCTTAATAATAGTAACTGTTAATCTTTAGTGAGGGCTAATTATGTGGTAGGTACTGACCTAGGCATTTGATTTAGACTATTGCACTTAATCCTTACCACAACCTTAGAAGTAGGCACTATTTTTCCTGCCATTTTTCAGATGAAGAAGCTGAGGTGTGAAGATGTTAGGCAACATGCTTGTTATAGCTAGTAGGTAGAGAAGGATATAGAAGAGATTCAGAGGGAAAGTTATTAGCTAAACCAATAGGCTATTCTTTTCCTACTTAAAGCAGTCTAATTCACTCCATATAATAATGAGTACATATATTGCCTACTATCACATTTATTTGTTGAATATCTTCTTGATGCAAAGCAGTGACTGGGAAATCTGCACTATGGAACACTATAAAAGGAGGAATAAATGGTTCCTGCCCTCAAGAAAATCAGAAACTAATAGGGAAGCAGACAGAGATACAGTGAACTCTGATACAAGTAAAATACAATAAGTGCTTAAATGGTGTTACAAGCTAAGAGCTACTGGGTCCAGAGCAGAGAAAAACATGGTTCATTGGTATCCAGAACACTTGATTACAAGCTTATCTTTGAGTTGAGCCTTGACGGAGAATTTTGAGAGGCAGAGAAGTGAGAGAAAGATATATCAGGCAAAGAAACCACATGGACAAATACACTGAGTCACTATTGACTCACTAACCTCAATGCAGGGCTTGTTCCTGGAATAGCAAGGAGTTTGGGGTTTCTAAGCCTTGGGGTATCTGTGAGGAAGTCCTAGTTTGGTAGTTGATTGTAGAAGGGCAGACCATAAAATCTTGGCATTGAAGAGTCCCCTGAGCTACGGCCATACCACCCTGGACACGCCTGATCTCGTCTGAAGAGTCCCCTAAGGTTGTCTAATCCAATAACTCACCCCATGCTTAACTTCTTCCTAAAATCCTCCTGCCAAATGACCATAAAATCCAGGCTCACACCATCCTAGCAAAAGATGCGTTATTATCTCCTACGGCAGTTGATCCTACTACTATCTGAAATTATATTACTCGGTTATATTTGTTTACTCACTTATTCTCTGTCAGACTAGAAAGATTCCATCAGGGTAGGGGCTGTCTCATCTATCAGCACCTAGGACAGGCTTACAATAAAATTTGTTGAAATGAATGCATTCAATTTCAGGACAACTCTGACATTCATAAAGTTCTTAGGTGATTTCCACAAGATGGTCTTTTATGTATATCAAAACAATTATAATAGCTCCTTTGTATTTTCTCCAAGTTAAATATCTTCAGTTGATACCTAAATATCAACAATTCCTCATGAGGTTATTACTTTAGGGCCCTTCACTATCCTAGTTGCACTCTCAAATAGACTCCACTTTATCCCTTTAATTTAATCTGTTACTCGAAGAACAAAAGACAGTAGTTCAACTTTATGACACCCTCCAACTAGAGAGGCCCAATCACCGCTCTTGTCCTGCCTTTTACCAGCCTGACCCAAGTTGGCCTCACTTTGTTGAGGTCCACGTCACACTGTTGTCTCATGTTTCTAACCACCCGCTACGCACTCTTTTCTCCAACCCCTCCACCCCTACTATATCCTGTTGCTTGCTCACATCAATCCTGTTCTAACTTGCACAGGTAGATTTTGAAAATCAAGTCTTATATTTAGCATGCTATTACCATAAGCCAGGACAAAAGGCACAAGGTACTGGACCAGTGCAGTGTGGTCAGAAAGGAAGAGACAAAAAGAGAAACATATTTGAGGCATTATCGGTGGAATTTGCAATCCACTGATTTAGTGACTGTTAGCATGCTTTCTCAATGGGCGCCTCTGGGAGGGTGCCTCTCCCTCTGGACCACTTAATTAGGAATTAATTCTCAGCTTCTCCCTCCCTATCTCTGAAGCAAGTATACATATATTTATTATTTTACTACTCTTTATAAGGTCTTAATATATTTTTTCTAGTTATCACATAGAAGCACATAGGAAAAAGTCAAAGGCAGCAAGATTTCTAGCCTAGATGACTTAAGACAATGATGATCTCATTAACAGAGAGGAAATTCAGGGTTAGACTTTAAAGTGATAATGAAGCTTTTGACTTGGAACATATTGAATTTGAAGATATACCTCTGAAGGTATCTAGAAGCAAATGCTTTGGAGCAAAAAGCTGAAGTGTAGGTTTGTTAGTCGTCAACAGAGGCACTAGAAGATTTCCCCAGAGAATAAGAATGTTGAAGATCATTTAGACTAAAAAAAAAAAAAAAAGACTTAGATACAAACAAAATCTTTATCAGTGGCCAGATATAATCAGTATTTGAAGAGGAAATCTCTCAGAGAGAGAAGAGTGCTCAGAAATACAAGGAAAAGTTGACAAGTTTTACTGTCCAGTCAAAGCTGGACATTATTGCAGGAAGGAGAAGACGAATCAGGCCTATCAAATGCAGCAGAAAGCTGCCAGAGAACAAAAATTCTTAAGACGTTACAAGTTTATCAATGAAGGAATAGTTTCATAACCTTGGAGAAAATAGTGAAGTTGGATCCAGGTTGCAAGTAGTTAAGAAATAAGTGAAGGGGCTTCCCTGGTAGCTCAGTGGTAGAGAATTCACCTGCCAATGGAAGAGACATGGGTTTTATCCCTGGTCCGGGAAGATCCTGCATGCTGCGGAGCAACTAAGCCCGTGAGCCACAACTATGGAGCCTGTGCTCTAGAGCCTCAGAGCTGCAACTATTGAGCCCGTGTGCCACAGCTACTGAAGCCCGTGTGCCCTAGAGCCCGAGTTCCACAGCAAGAGAAGTCACCACAACAAGAAGCCTGCTCACCTCAACTAGAGAGTAGCCCCCACTCCCTGAAACTAGAGAAGAGCCTGCAGCAGCAGTGAAAACCCAGAATAGCCAAAAATAAATAAATAAATAAAAATTAAAAAAAAAAAAGAAAGAAGTGAAGGAGTAAATTGTAGCAATGAAGTCAAAGCAGTAAACAGAGGTTGCTATTTTGAGAAACTGACACAATACATGTAAAGTAAAAGAAATAAATCTTTATGAGGTTCATCTGACCCACATATTCTAAAGTACAGTATGAGCTTAGTTACCATGTCACTGTAATTTCTAACTGATTCTAGAACTAGGCACTTTATAGACCTGCGACTGTGTAAGGTATTCAACAGATATACTCTATAAAAGGGAAAAGTGGGGGCTTCCCTGGTGGCCCAGTGGGTGAGGACACCACCTTGCAGTGCAAGGGGCACCGGTTCAGTCCCTGGTCTGGGAAGATCCCACGTGCCGTGGAGCAGCTGGACCGATGTGTCCAACTACCGAGCTGGAGCACTGGAGCACATGCGCCCAGAACCAGCACTCTGCAGCAACAGAGGCCACTGGAATGGGAGGCCCACAGAGGCCAAAGAACAAAGATGGATGAAAATAAATCAATGAAAGACCAACAGAAGTGGCCAAAAAAAAAAAAAAAATCTTTAAAGAAAAAAATTTAAGAACGAAAAAAGAGAAAAGTGGAAGTAGATTGTTATGGATAGATTTCACTGAACCTAAATTGGGCTATGTGTATTTTCTTGCTTTTTAAACTTGTTCCTTTTACTCTGTTTTTACACTTTTATTGGTGGCAGTAAAGAATCAGCCTATGATGCAGGAGACCTGGGTTTGGTCCCTGGGTCGGGAAGATCCTTTGGAGAAAGAAATGGAATCCACGCCAGTATTCTTAACTGAAAAATCCCATGGGTTTTATCCCTGGTCCGGGAAGATCCTGCATGCTGCGGAGCAACTAAGCCCGTGAGCCACAACTATGGAGCCTGTGCTCTAGAGCCTCAGAGCTGCAACTATTGAGCCCGTGTGCCACAGCTACTGAAGCCCGTGTGCCCTAGAGCCCGAGTTCCACAGCAAGAGAAGTCACCACAACAAGAAGCCTGCTCACCTCAACTAGAGAGTAGCCCCCACTCCCTGAAACTAGAGAAGAGCCTGCAGCAGCAGTGAAAACCCAGAATAGCCAAAAATAAATAAATAAATAAAAATTAAAAAAAAAAAAGAAAGAAGTGAAGGAGTAAATTGTAGCAATGAAGTCAAAGCAGTAAACAGAGGTTGCTATTTTGAGAAACTGACACAATACATGTAAAGTAAAAAGAAATAAATCTTTATGAGGTTCATCTGACCCACATATTCTAAAGTACAGTATGAGCTTAGTTACCATGTCACTGTAATTTCTAACTGATTCTAGAACTAGGCACTTTATAGACCTGCGACTGTGTAAGGTATTCAACAGATATACTCTATAAAAGGGAAAAGTGGGGGCTTCCCTGGTGGCCCAGTGGGTGAGGACACCACCTTGCAGTGCAAGGGGCACCGGTTCAGTCCCTGGTCTGGGAAGATCCCACGTGCCGTGGAGCAGCTGGACCGATGTGTCCAACTACCGAGCTGGAGCACTGGAGCACATGCGCCCAGAACCAGCACTCTGCAGCAACAGAGGCCACTGGAATGGGAGGCCCACAGAGGCCAAAGAACAAAGATGGATGAAAATAAATCAATGAAAGACCAACAGAAGTGGCCAAAAAAAAAAAAAAAATCTTTAAAGAAAAAAATTTAAGAACGAAAAAAGAGAAAAGTGGAAGTAGATTGTTATGGATAGATTTCACTGAACCTAAATTGGGCTATGTGTATTTTCTTGCTTTTTAAACTTGTTCCTTTTACTCTGTTTTTACACTTTTATTGGTGGCAGTAAAGAATCAGCCTATGATGCAGGAGACCTGGGTTTGGTCCCTGGGTCGGGAAGATCCTTTGGAGAAAGAAATGGAATCCACGCCAGTATTCTTAACTGAAAAATCCCATGAACAGAGGAGTCTGGTGGGCTACAGTTCATGGGGTCACAAAGAGTCAGACACAACTGAGTAACTAACACATAGCCGATTAACAACATTGTGATAATTTTAGATGGACAGCAAAGGGACTCAGCCATAAATATACACGTACCCCTTCTTCTCCAGACTCCCCTCCTATCCAGGCTGCTACACAACACTGAGCAGAGTTCCCTGTGCTCTACATACAGTAGGTACTTGTTGGTCCTTCTTCCCTTTCAGATATCAAACGACTAAGTATCCACTAATTTTTAAAGATTCCGTCTGAGGTAAATGCTCTTTAGACTTTAATGAAACATACATTCAGTTGGAATCACCACTAAGTCATGTGAATTTCTGAATCTCTTCTATATCGTCTCTTAACCCCTGGGTGTGAGTTTCTGGAAAGTCCCTTTCATCCCCAGTGCTCGGCTCCAGAGCACATCAACTCATAGGATATTAACTCTGGAAGTGAATTTGTGGTTCTTCTAGCTCATCTCCCTCAATTTCATAAGTGAATGAACTGAGACTCACAGTGGAAAAAGACTTGTTTAAGGAAACATTGCCACAGAATGACTGCAGCATGGCCTTTATAGAGTTAGAGTTGGAATTAAATCCCGGACTTATTATTACCTAATTGCACAATATTAAACCAGGGTCTTCATCTCGTGAACCTCAGTTTTCCCATGTAAAAATGGGACTGACGGTCACCATACCTGTCTCAAATAGTTGCTGTGTGTAATGAATGGTTAACATGTGAACCATATTGCTAGTGTCTGGCACATGGTAAAAACCAAAAAAATGTTGATCCCCTCTGTTTTGCATCAGATTCCATAGCTAATGTGACAGAAACAAAACTCAGAACAAACCCACATCTTTCTCATTTCCAGTCCAGAATCTTTTTATACACAGGGTTTTAAACTCCATTCCTGGAGTTGAAATAGAAACAAAACTCAGGTAAAGAATCAGCCTATGATGCAGGAGACCTGGGTTTGGTCCCTGGGTCGGGAAGATCCTTTGGAGAAAGAAATGGAATCCACGCCAGTATTCTTAACTGAAAAATCCCATGAACAGAGGAGTCTGGTGGGCTACAGTTCATGGGGTCACAAAGAGTCAGACACAACTGAGTAACTAACACATAGCCGATTAACAACATTGTGATAATTTTAGATGGACAGCAAAGGGACTCAGCCATAAATATACACGTACCCCTTCTTCTCCAGACTCCCCTCCTATCCAGGCTGCTACACAACACTGAGCAGAGTTCCCTGTGCTCTACATACAGTAGGTACTTGTTGGTCCTTCTTCCCTTTCAGATATCAAACGACTAAGTATCCACTAATTTTTAAAGATTCCGTCTGAGGTAAATGCTCTTTAGACTTTAATGAAACATACATTCAGTTGGAATCACCACTAAGTCAGGTGAATTTCTGAATCTCTTCTATATCGTCTCTTAACCCCCTGGGGTGTGAGTTTCTGGAAAGTCCCTTTCATCCCCAGTGCTCGGCTCCAGAGCACATCAACTCATAGGATATTAACTCTGGAAGTGAATTTGTGGTTCTTCTAGCTCATCTCCCTCAATTTCATAAGTGAATGAACTGAGACTCACAGTGGAAAAAGACTTGTTTAAGGAAACATTGCCACAGAATGACTGCAGCATGGCCTTTATAGAGTTAGAGTTGGAATTAAATCCCGGACTTATTATTACCTAATTGCACAATATTAAACCAGGGTCTTCATCTCGTGAACCTCAGTTTTCCCATGTAAAAATGGGACTGACGGTCACCATACCTGTCTCAAATAGTTGCTGTGTGTAATGAATGGTTAACATGTGAACCATATTGCTAGTGTCTGGCACATGGTAAAAACCAAAAAAATGTTGATCCCCTCTGTTTTGCATCAGATTCCATAGCTAATGTGACAGAAACAAAACTCAGAACAAACCCACATCTTTCTCATTTCCAGTCCAGAATCTTTTTTATACACAGGGGTTTTAAACTCCATTCCTGGAGTTGTAAAACTAGAACATGAGCACCAAGATTCACCAATGGTTAACAGTTTGCCATATTACAGTATCACCTTCTATTTCTCTGTGCATCTCTTCAAATGCATCTATTTCTTTTTAAAAAATATTATATTTGTACAACTTTTGAAAGTTCATTTCCATTAAAGTTTTACTTTTTAGATTTAACAAAATTATAAAAATGTATAGACTGTTCTGTTCAACTATGTACTCTTAATAATTGTTTCAGGGCTCAGTGCAAAGGTAACTTTTCAACCCTTTTTAGAGCTTTAGGGAAATATTATAAACTTGTAATCTATATATGCATATATTTTTATTGAAGAATGACAGAATGCTCAATAAAAGACTTCCAGCCATAGAAATATGTTACACAAGGTTAAAATCATGAGGAAATGGAATGGAAACACAATTTCAAGGAGCAAAAATGAGCCATGTAAAAATGAGCCATGTAAAAATTTCAACTGTGAAAGAAGAGCTTGTTATGAACTTTCAAAATGGATGAGATGGGTATCAGGATACCCTGGCATTAAGATACCACTAGTGAAACTTAAAAGCAATGAAATAGATTTATTTAAAAGATGCTGGAAACCATGTCCTTTTGAGCTCTTTCAGCTTATTATGAAACTTTTAAACATTGGCTTAAAAATCTGTCAGGAAGAACATAACTTTTCAAAAAAAAATTTAGAGGTTACTGCCTACACCACCACCTAAGAGTCTTCAGCTTACTCTCCCAGGCTAAGGGAGATCTTTCTCTTGCTGGTTTTCAAGAAGTAGACACAGACACAGACACAGACGCACGCACACAGACACACCATATCCTCAGGGCTTTGGATCCTTTTTCTCTGACCTCACATCTTCTTTGCCCTTTAGGGATATATCTTTGACCCCAAGCCCTGTAAGCATCACATTACGTTTTTCAACCCTTTTGTCCCCATCTCCCACACACTTTTTTCTGAACTTTTTCTTTTTTTAATTTTGGCCTCTTTTATTGGTTCTTTCTTTCTTTCTTTCTTTCTTTTCATCCATCTTTATTCTTTGGCCCGTGTGGGCCTCCCATTGCAGTGGTCTTGCGGCAGAACACCAGCTCTGGGCGTGTGCACTCCAGAGTGCTGGTTCGTAATTGGACACACTCATCCAGCCGCCTCGCGACACATGAGATCTTCCCCAGCCAGGGATCGAACTGGTGCCCCTTGCACTATAAGGTGGACTCCCTACTCACTGGACCACCAAGGAAGCCCTCTTCTGAGCTTTTTATTTACTTTCAACATCTTGGCTCCAACTCAAACTTCAGCATGCATCAGAATTAAGTGGAGGGCTGGTTAAAACATGGGCTACTGACCTCCACCTCAAGAGCATCTTATATAGTATGTCTGGATTAGGGCCTCAAATGTACATTCCTAATAAATTTCCAGGTGGTGTTGATGTTGCTGGGCTGAGGACCTCAGTTCAAGAACCACTACACTAAGTTAAATCTGGTCTGCTCACCAGAGGTCATGTGGTCGAACAGCAGTACCATTAGGTCTGAAGCTAAGAGCAGCAGTGAAAGAGGTACACCTGGCAAAAGTGAATGAACTTTTTCAAACAGATTTCTCATGCTATCTAAAAATTATTCAGGATTGGATCGATTCAGAGCAGAATTCAGGAAAAGAAAGGACGATTAATAGGAAATACAGGGCTTCCCTGGTGGTCCAGTGGGTAAAGAGTCTGTCTTGCAGTGCAAGGGGCGCTGGTTCGATCCCTGGCATGGGAAGATTCCACATACCGCGGAGTGACTGGACCAACGTGTCCAATTATGAGCCAGTGCCCTGGAGCACACGTGCCCAGAGCCAGTGCTGTGCAATGAAAGAGGCCACTGCAATGGGAAGCCCATCCAGGCCAAAGAATTAAGATGGATGAAAATAAATAAATGAAGGACCAATAAAAGAGGTCAACATTTTTTAAAAAATAGGAAATATAAAGTTTCACAGCATTCATGTGTGTGCTTAGTCACTCAGTCGTGTCCAACTCTTTGTGACCCCATCGGCTATAGCCCGCTAGGCTCCTCTGTCCATGGGATTCTTCAGGCATGAATACTAGAGTGAGTACCTTTTTCCTTTGCCAGGGGATCTTCCCAACCCACAGACAGAACACAGGTCTCCCACATTGCTGGCAGATTCTTTACCGTCGAAGCCACCAGGGAAGCCTACGGCATTCACACACACACCCCAAAATAGAGGAAATCACATTCAGGGTGGATCTTCTGTATGGAAGATATTCTGTTAGGCAGGTTCTCACATGCTTTTTTTTCCTTTTTTGGTGGGGGGTGGTGGTTTGGGGAGGAAGGGGTGGGTGGGGCACTTCTACTGGTCTTTCATTTATCTATTTTCATCCATCTTTGTTCTTTGGCCCGTGTGGGCCTCCCATTGCAGTGGCCTCTGTTGTCGCAGAGCACCAGCTCTGGGCACATGTGCTCCAGAGCTCTGGCTCGGTAATCAGACACATGGGTCCAGCCGTTTCGCGGCACGTGGGATCTTCCCAGGCAAGGGATCAAACAGGAGCCCCTTGCACTGCAAGGCGGTGTCCTTACCCACTGGACCACCAGGGAAGCCCAGGTTCGCACATGCTAACTGATTTAATCCTCACCTAATTCTTGAAAGAGGTACACCTGGCAAAAGTGAATGAACTTTTTCAAACAGATTTCTCATGCTATCTAAAAATTATTCAGGATTGGATCGATTCAGAGCAGAATTCAGGAAAAGAAAGGACGATTAATAGGAAATACAGGGCTTCCCTGGTGGTCCAGTGGGTAAAGAGTCTGTCTTGCAGTGCAAGGGGCGCTGGTTCGATCCCTGGCATGGGAAGATTCCACATACCGCGGAGTGACTGGACCAACGTGTCCAATTATGAGCCAGTGCCCTGGAGCACACGTGCCCAGAGCCAGTGCTGTGCAATGAAAGAGGCCACTGCAATGGGAAGCCCATCCAGGCCAAAGAATTAAGATGGATGAAAATAAATAAATGAAGGACCAATAAAAGAGGTCAACATTTTTTAAAAAATAGGAAATATAAAGTTTCACAGCATTCATGTGTGTGCTTAGTCACTCAGTCGTGTCCAACTCTTTGTGACCCCATCGGCTATAGCCCGCTAGGCTCCTCTGTCCATGGGATTCTTCAGGCATGAATACTAGAGTGAGTACCTTTTTCCTTTGCCAGGGGATCTTCCCAACCCACAGACAGAACACAGGTCTCCCACATTGCTGGCAGATTCTTTACCGTCGAAGCCACCAGGGAAGCCTACGGCATTCACACACACACCCCAAAATAGAGGAAATCACATTCAGGGTGGATCTTCTGTATGGAAGATATTCTGTTAGGCAGGTTCTCACATGCTTTTTTTTCCTTTTTTGGTGGGGGGTGGTGGTTTGGGGAGGGAAGGGGGTGGGTGGGTCACTTCTACTGGTCTTTCATTTATCTATTTTCATCCATCTTTGTTCTTTGGCCCGTGTGGGCCTCCCATTGCAGTGGCCTCTGTTGTCGCAGAGCACCAGCTCTGGGCACATGTGCTCCAGAGCTCTGGCTCGGTAATCAGACACATGGGTCCAGCCGTTTCGCGGCACGTGGGATCTTCCCAGGCAAGGGATCGAACTGGAGCCCCTTGCACTGCAAGGCGGTGTCCTTACCCACTGGACCACCAGGGAAGCCCAGGTTCTCACATGCTAACTGATTTAATCCTCACCTAATTCTTGCAATCCAATTTTATTAATTATTAACTATAATAACATATCATATAAATAATAAATAAATTTATTATTTATTCTTTTACCTATAAAATATCAAAGATAAGAAAGTAAATCTAGGGACTTCCCTGGTGGTCCAGTGGGTAAAGAGTCTGCCTTGCAGTGCAAGGGGCACCGGTTCAATCCCTGGCCTGGGCAGATCCCACATGCAGCTGGACTGATGTGTTCAATTACAAGCCAGTACTCTGGAGCGCACACAGCCAGAGTCAGTGCTCTGCAACAAGAGAGGCCACTGCAATAGAAGGCCCACATAGGCTGAAGAATAAATATGGATGAAAAATAAATAAATAAAAAATCAATGAAAAGAGGCCAAAATTAAAAAAAAAAAAAAAGGTAAATCTATTGGAAATTCTTCTTTAAACTATGTACTAATTTCAGGTGACAGTATACAGAAGGATGAAAAAAAAATCATCAGTTAGTCAACCTGCTACTACCAATAAGTAAATATTTCAAGAGAACCATGTGAAATCACTTAAAGAATTAATAAAATTAACAGGAAGATGTCCACTAAAGTATAAACCATTTATCCTATTCATCAATCAACAGAGAAGAGATTCTAAATCTCATTCCATCCAATACTCTACTAATTATCAAAAGAGGCACTTGATTCCATCAGCCATAATTAAATTCTTTCGGCATTACTGAAAAAAAAGACACTGCCAATAGGGTTTCCCTGGTACCTCAGTGGTGAAGAGTTCACTTGCCAAGGCAGGAGACACAAGTTTGATCCCTGATTCAGGAAGATCACACATGCTGAGGAACAACTAAGCCCATGAGCCACAACTATTGAGCCTGTACTCTAGCGCCTCAGAACCGCAACTATTGAGCCCATGTGCCGCAACTACTGAAGCCCGTGTGCCCTAGAGCCTGAGTTCCACAACAAGAGAAGTCACCACAATAAGAAGTCTGCTCACCTCAGCTAGAGAGTAGCCCCCACTCCCTGCAACTAGAGAAGAGCCTGCAGCAGCAGTGAAAACCCAGAATAGTCAAAAATAAATAAATAATATGCATTTCTTTAAAAAAAAGAAACTACCAATAATAATGTATGATTTAAAAACTCAACACATATAAACCACAAAAGAACCCTGGATTACAGAATATTCTAGTATCCTACAGAATAAGCTTAAAAATTAGGGAATGTTTTCCATTGTATGGAGAAATTACATGGTGTGTGTGTGTGTGTGTGTATGTGTACGTGTGTGTGTAATGTGTTCTCAAATCATCATTCTTCTCCATGTCTGTGTGCCAGTGAATTTAATCTTTCATGGAAGGAGAAACTAGTTGACCACTATACTTTTCTTAAGACTTTTTTTTTGGCATCATGCAGCACAAAAGAGTAGGCCACTGCAACAAGAGAGGCCACTGCAATAGAAGGCCCACACAGGTCAAAGAATAAAGATGGATAAAAATTAATAAATAAAATAAAAGAGGCAAAAATTAAAAAAAAAAAAAATGGTAAATCTATTGGAAATTCTTCTTTAAACTATGTACTAATTTCAGGTGACAGTATACAGAAGGATGAAAAAAAAATCATCAGTTAGTCAACCTGCTACTACCAATAAGTAAATATTTCAAGAGAACCATGTGAAATCACTTAAAGAATTAATAAAATTAACAGGAAGATGTCCACTAAAGTATAAACCATTTATCCTATTCATCAATCAACAGAGAAGAGATTCTAAATCTCATTCCATCCAATACTCTACTAATTATCAAAAGAGGCACTTGATTCCATCAGCCATAATTAAATTCTTTCGGCATTACTGAAAAAAAAGACACTGCCAATAGGGTTTCCCTGGTACCTCAGTGGTGAAGAGTTCACTTGCCAAGGCAGGAGACACAAGTTTGATCCCTGATTCAGGAAGATCACACATGCTGAGGAACAACTAAGCCCATGAGCCACAACTATTGAGCCTGTACTCTAGCGCCTCAGAACCGCAACTATTGAGCCCATGTGCCGCAACTACTGAAGCCCGTGTGCCCTAGAGCCTGAGTTCCACAACAAGAGAAGTCACCACAATAAGAAGTCTGCTCACCTCAGCTAGAGAGTAGCCCCCACTCCCTGCAACTAGAGAAGAGCCTGCAGCAGCAGTGAAAACCCAGAATAGTCAAAAATAAATAAATAATATGCATTTCTTTAAAAAAAAGAAACTACCAATAATAATGTATGATTTAAAAACTCAACACATATAAACCACAAAAGAACCCTGGATTACAGAATATTCTAGTATCCTACAGAATAAGCTTAAAAATTAGGGAATGTTTTCCATTGTATGGAGAAATTACATGGTGTGTGTGTGTGTGTGTGTATGTGTACGTGTGTGTGTAATGTGTTCTCAAATCATCATTCTTCTCCATGTCTGTGTGCCAGTGAATTTAATCTTTCATGGAAGGAGAAACTAGTTGACCACTATACTTTTCTTAAGACTTTTTTTTTTGGGCCACTTCTATTGGTCTTTCATTTATCCAATTTCATCCATCTTTGCTCTTTGGCCTGTGTGGGCCTCCCATCGCAGTGGCCTCTGTTGCTGCAGAGCACTGGCTCTGCGTGCATGTACTCCAGAGCTCCGACTAGGTAGTTGAACACATCGGTCCAGCTGCTCCGCGGCACACAGGATCCTCCCTGGCCAGGGATCTAACTGGTGCCCCTTATACTGCAAGGCAGTGTCCTTATCCACTGGACCACCAGGGAAACCCTCTTATGACTTTCTTACCTGATGATTCTGTGATAATCTGAGATGTCTCCTCAAAAATGGGAATTATAAGCAAACTATGTATTTAAATGCTTATGGACAGTGTTACATATAGGCAATCCAATATATCACTATTTTTCCAAGCTTCTTTTTATAGTTTATTAAACCCCCAAATTTCTGTAGGCTTCTTTCTCAGCTTATTAACTAGATTCTGGTTTTTTGTGGGTTTTTTTTTTTTTTCAGATTTTTTTTCTTTAAAGAGCAATTTTAGGTTCATAGCAAAACTGAGAGGAAGGTACAGAGATTTTCCATATACTGCCTACTCTCCTCTCATGCATAACCTTCACATTATCAACAGGACCCACAAACGTAGTACATTTGTTACAATTGATGAACCTGCATTGACACGTCATAATAACCAAAGTTCATGGTTTACATTAGGGTTCACTTCTGACATTCATTGTAACTTATGTAAGTTTAGATATACCACTATTTTAAAAAATATATATGTTCTGTTCAAATAAGGTTTTAAATGCCCTCTTGAAATCTTTCTCATGGAATCTTTACCAGTGAGTTCATTGTAAACCCCTAACACTTCAAGGCTCAATAAGGAGGTTCCATCACACAGAAGTATTTGTATCTGGTAGGACTGATGCAACTTGCAAGAAGAAATTTTCCTTGTCAAAAGAAATTCCTAATTGGATGAGATTGTAGGAAAAGATGGCGCTGAGTGTGCTGATGGTACTGGATTCTGGGATGTGTTTGTGGGTATCTCTCTGACCTTATTGTAGGAAAAGAACAAGGTCTCTTGCTGATGACACCACCTGGAAGCCCCAGGTAGTTGAAATGAGAATGTTTTAAAACAGAGGAATCGATACATTCCCAGAGAGAAAACCGGACAAACACTAATTAAGAGCTGAATACTGGAAGGAAGACCAACAGAACAGCACTAGAAATCAAACCAGTGTCGTGAATTAAGCCTGTGAGAGATTTGTAGTGAGTGTCAAATTTAGATCTGGGTTGATATCCTAGATAATCTGGCAACAATAACAATGCTTGAGATTTAGGTGGACTGGGACTTCATTTGTACCTAATTATTCATATTTTAATATTCAAGAATGAATAAATGCAAGAGTATATAAAGAAACGTCTATCCACTCTTTTACCTAATCTCTATAATCTCAGTCAACCAAGCCCAGAGGCAATTTTCAGAGGTAATCTTTGAACAAACAAACGGGGTAGGAGGGGAGACATAACTCTAGCACAGTGGACTAACTCTGTTCTGTATCTCACATTTATATTTCAGCAATATATCTTTGAGACATTTTCTATTTGTACCTAGGGTTCTGCTTCAGTTTTTTTAAGAAACAGCAGCATGGTTTTCCATTGTGTGAAAGTACAATTATTCTTTTTACCAGTCTGAAAATAGTGAATATTTAGATTCTTTTTAGTCTTTTGCTAGCATTTTTTCTGCTGCTTTTTAAAAAGTATGTACCTTAATGGTACATTTTAATGAATATGTTCAGTAAACATATCAATTAGGAAGTAACCCTCCATGGTTAACATATTGGGCTTCCCAGATGGTGCTAGTGGTTAAGAACTTGCCTGCCAATATAGAAGACAATTCCCAGGTCAGGAAGATCCCCTGAAGGAGGGTATCGCAACCCACTCCAGTATTCTTGCCAGGAGAACCCCATAGACAGAGGAGCCTGGCGCGCTACAGTCCATGGGGTCGCAGAGAGTTGCACACTACTGAAGTGATTGAGCACACACTTAACAAGTTAGCTGAAATAACATATTTTATTTAGACATTATGGAAAACAGGCATACTGTTATTTATTCATTTATTCTCAAACTTACCTATTTATCAGAATTTCCTTAGAGGTTGTTTTTTTTTTTTTTTTTTTTTGCCTCAAAATACAGATGATGCTTGGGTCACTTTCCTGGAGATTTTGATTCAGAAAGACTGATTTAAGTTCTCTACACCAAGAAGCAAGGTTGAAAGAATCTCTGTATTATCATAAATCCAGGCTCAGATGTACACACACATACTGGCATGCACCAACAGTCTAGAACTGGTTCTTAGAGGAAATGACCTTTATGGACCTTACTTCTTGAATTCAGCCTTATAAGGGGATGATGTAATCACTGTCCCTGTTACTACACATTTTTAAAAATTTTAAGGAAATAAAACACAAAGATTTTATTGTGCTAACAGAGCTAACTATATAAATCTCTTGGTTCTTATTTGTCATAGGAAAAGTATGATATATAATTTTAATGCCTGTGTGGATGTTAGTTTGGTTCTTTTTCCACTTCAGTTTATTCCATATGTACATTTAGATACACAAATGTAGATCACCAAATTAATCATTTTAGTAGTAATATGCTTACATTATTTTACTTTCTATTTTACAAAACCAAGCCTCAAATCAGAACATTTACACTGTGGTCAGTTTTTTTCTGTTGTTAATGGTGCAGATAGAAAAATCAATATTCAAACAACTTTTTTGTTTTAAATTATTTCCTCATGCATTACTAAAAGAAGTTGTGCATCAAAATATAAAGAGTTTTATTACTTTTTGCCTGTATAGGCTGCACTACAGAAAGATTCTCAGTCACCGTATTCTGAAGAACGGACCAGTATGCCTGTTTTTGCCTTGCCTCACCAGCAAGGGTTTGACTCCGTTTATTTTAATTTGAGGTGTGTGTGCGTGCTAAGTCGCTTCAGTCATGTCTGGCCCTTTAAGACCTCATGGACTGTAGCCCACCTGGCTCCTCTGTCCATGGGATTTTGTAGGTAAGAATACTGGAGTGGGCTGCCATGTCCTCCTCGTCAGGGGATCTTCCCCATCCAGGGATCGAACCTGCTTCTCTTGTATCTCCTGAACTGGCAGGTGGGCTCTTTTGTACTAGTGTCATCCGGGAAGCCCACTTTTTCATCTGATAAATATGATTTTGTCTCATTCCTTATGAATTTCTTGAACATATTTATTAAAAGGTATTATCATGGTTTAAGTTGACTCTGGCACCAGACTGCCAGAGTTCAAATTGTTGCTCTGATACATGACTCATTAATTTACTTCCTTTCTGCCTTAGGACTCTATGTTTAAAATGGCAACAATAATGGTACTCACCTCAAAGGCATATTGTGAAGAAAAAAATGAGTGAAGCCCTTAGAACTCTTCCTGATACTTGGTAAACACTGTGCAACAGAGGCCATTATGAATGTCCATGAGTGCCCAGAACAGTGCTATACTCCAGAGAGAAAACCGGAAAAACAGCAAACACAGAAACCATTTCCGCACACTCAAAGGTCACAGACTAGATGCAGATATAAGCAATTCCAACTCAGTATGGGAAATGTATGGCAAGGCAACATTTTGGGAAGGATGTTATGACTTTAGTATTTCATTTTTGCATTGGAGAAGCTACATGAATCTCTAAATGTTGGTTTGAGGTTCTATTTCTTCTTCTCCCATGAGTTAATCACAGCCATTGTCTATTTGCCCATGGAGTTTAAGTATTCATAACATGTATATACCATGATTTTCAATGTATAAAAGCAATGCTTATTCTGTTCCAGCCACACTGGCCTTTGCTGTTCCTTGAAAAACCCAGACATTCTCTTTGCTCAGAGCCATTGATTTGCTCTTCCCCCTGTCTGGAAAGTCCTTCTCCCCATGTCCACAAGCTCTGTTCCCGCTCTTCTTTCCATCTCTCTATTTAAAACTGCAACCTTTATCTCCCAAGATTCTATTTTCTCCTTCCCTGACGTATTTTTCTCCACTGTACATTTCACTTTTATAATAGAAAACATATTTATTTTGTTTCAGTTTCCACCATTAGAACTCAAGACTCACACTCAGGAGTTTTGTCTATTTTATTCTCTAGTAGTTAAAATAGTGTTCAGCACTTAGTAGCTGCTCAATAAATATTTGTTAACTAAATTGTCATTTATACAAAAATTGATATAACATATATGTCATTCTGGAACTTTCTCATTAAAGGATACATCTTAGATATCTTTTCATATGTACATATAGACTTTTGTCAGTCTTTTTAACTACTGTATAGTTCTTCAAAGTAGTATAAACCCTAGTTTGTTCAGTTTCTTTAATAGATATTTGAATCATTTCTAATTTGTTGCTATCAATAGCAATAGCATGTAATAGCATATGTATCTTCATGTAATTGTGATTTTCTCATAAAACAAAATTTATTTTGAGTATTGAGATTTGTCCATTATATTTATTGCAAATTTTTGTTTATTGCTTATATTTTCACTTTCTGCATGTGTTTTCAAATCAAAAATGAAAATACATGGGCTTCCCTGGTGGTCCAGTGGGTTAGGACATCACCTTGCAGTGCAAGGGGCACCAGTTCAATCCCTGGCCTGGGAAGATCCCACGTGCCGCGGAGCGGCTGGACCAATGTATCCAACTACCAAGCTGGAGCTCTGGAGCACATGAGCCTAGAGCTGGTGCTCTGCAGTGACAGAGGCCACTGCGATGGGAGGCCCACATGGGCCAAAGAGCAAAGATGGATGAAACTGGATAAATGAAAGACCAACAGAAGTGGCCAAAAAAACCCCAATAAACAAACAACATTTCTTGTTTCATCCCCCACTTCCCTTTTACTCACATATCTCACAGACAGTACATGAAAAGCTTACGAAATGGAAGCAAAAGTTTCATGAAACACTCTTTACTACTTTCCATATACTCTGATACTTCCTGTTCTATCCTATGCCTTTCATTCCATTAAAAAATGCTTGTAGAGACCCTCTAAACTGATTTCAATGACTAGTCCATTGAGACCCACAGTTTGAAAAGCTCTGCCCTCTTTTCTCCCACCCTGTGGTGAACCAGTCTATAGAAGCTGGCACCATTTGAGTTTCCCTGTCTGGCACGCTAGTAGCCTATTGGAACTGAATACCTCTCTTGAACCTCTGCCCAGTTAAGTAAGGTCTAGCTCGTACCCATCTTTTCCCAAGAGTTGAGACCCAGCTACTATACCTGCCAAAAATGAACAGATGGTCTTAAACTAAACCACTGCTCCAGATGGAAACCACCTGACTTTGAATGTCACTGTCTGCTGCCATGCCTAGCCCACCAGATTGATACTAGCCCCACCTGCACCTATCTGCCTAGGATAAACAGGAAAATCGTTTGAAGACTGTTGGCTCACTTCCATGTTGACACTTAAGGGTGGTCACTCTGTCAGAGGGGAACTGTTTCCAGGCAATGCTAGCACTTAAAGTCAGGAAGGGACAAAGATCATAATTTTCCAAGTTCGGTTTATTCAAATCTCTGCCCAGCCTGACTCTGGGAGTATAGGGGTGGAGGTGGGGGGATGGGACTGTGCTGCTAGGATCCAGGTAAAGAGTTGGGACTCTAACCAATGGACTAGAATCTGGGGCAGAACTCTGGGCAAACAGGAAGAGGTCAAGTACAGGTGACTAAGCATGGCATGTTGAGGTATGAAGTAGCATAGTGACACAGGTTGCTAAGGCCCACCTGAAACTCACAACAAATGACAAGATTGTGTCTAGATCCCACCAGCTGATGGAGCAGGCTCCTTCCTTGATCAAGATCAGCTCAGGAACAGAGTACCCTAAGCATGTAGAGTGGGGACATCCAGGTCTTCAGCTCAGAGTGCCAGGGCAGATAGGAACTTTTAGAAAGTAATCAGGAAGAAAGATTCCTTGACTGCTACATTACAGTGGGGAGTATAACTCCCCCTCATCCCAGGCATCTGACTCAGGACCTCTGAGGAGAACCTATTGGGTAAACAATTCAATCGCAAATCGATATGATCCAGATTGAGAGAGCAGATAAGATTAGCAGATTTTTCTTAATTAGGAAAAGAAAGAAAGAAACATGTTCTACTCTTGGAAAGAATTTTCTGACGGGTAAGTTTACTCATTCACTCGCTCCTCCACCCATTCATTCATTTATAATGTAGGTCACACTTAACTAAGGGATACCTGCATAGTCATACGTGCTCACTCTTTCATATTTTCTCAGTATCTTTGGATGTTATGAGCAGAATAGTAAGGTGTACTGTATTATACAACTTCTATATGCAGATTTCTCAGGCAACATGGTTTGACTTTAGTGTCAGCCAGCCCCTGATGACAACTGTAAAGTGCTCAAAAGTCAGGGTAGGTGGTGCCTTATATAGCAGCAAAAAAAAAGAAAAAAAACCAGATAGCAATGACAAGCTCCTGAAAGTAGATTACAGAAGGTGAAAATATTCAACACCTAAACCCAGATGTCAGCAGAGATGACTATGTCCTTTGAGATGTAATAACTGGTCCTTGACTCCATCCACTTCCTGCTTGCATTCTGAGGACTCAGCATTGTGCTCTGCCTTCCTTGGGTAACAGGGTCAGGAAACTCATGTGGTCATAGTCACTTGGCTTCATTTCTTGTTTTCAGTGTTTAATATTCATCTCCCCTTAGCAGTTCTTTCTTCCTTGTGTTGCTCTATCCACCCAATGTGGAGCTCAGTTCTCTCTCTCTTCCCTCTTCTCTTCCCCACTTCCCAAATGTCACATGAGACATTTGAATATGCAAGAGAGTTCACTGAAGACTTATGGTGAAATGGAGGTTTATAGACGTTGAATATTGCTTTGGAGATTTATAGACATTGGATATGGACATTGGATGAACCTTTCTTCTTCCCTCTTTTGGCTCCCCAACCATAACTTATGGACCTTCAGTCTGTAGGTAAGGGAGATTTAGTGCTTTCTTTTTTTTTTTAATTTGCTTTTAATCTGTCTGTGTCTTTGATTTTTTTTTGCGGGCGGGAGGGGGGGCACTTCTATTGGTCTTTCATTTATTTCCATCTTTGTTCTTTGGCCTGTGTGGGCCTCCCATCACAGTGGGAGAGCACTGGCTCCGGGCGCATGTGCTCCAGAGTGCTGGCACCTTAGTTGGACACATCGGTCCAGCCACTCCGTGGCACATGGGATCTTCCCAGGCCAGGTATCGAACTAGTGCCCCTTGCACTGCCAAGTGGTGTCCTTACCCACTGGACCACCAGGGAAGCCCCGATTTAGTGCTTTCTTGATATCATTAAAGCTCCCTAAAAGCTAAAACAAAGGGGCCCTTTCTTGCAATTAACAGTATCCAATAACTGGTAGATTATTTTTTTTTTTGAACAATTCATGCCACCCTTTAAGTTTGGTTATCTCAGGCAACATGGTTTGACTTTAGTGTCAGCCAGCCCCTGATGACAACTGTAAAGTGCTCAAAAGTCAGGGTAGGTGGTGCCTTATATAGCAGCAAAAAAAGAAAAACTCCAGATAGCAATGACAAGCTCCTGAAAGTAGATTACAGAAGGTGAAAATATTCAACACCTAAACCCAGATGTCAGCAGAGATGACTATGTCCTTTGAGATGTAATAACTGGTCCTTGACTCCATCCACTTCCTGCTTGCATTCTGAGGACTCAGCATTGTGCTCTGCCTTCCTTGGGTAACAGGGTCAGGAAACTCATGTGGTCATAGTCACTTGGCTTCATTTCTTGTTTTCAGTGTTTAATATTCATCTCCCCTTAGCAGTTCTTTCTTCCTTGTGTTGCTCTATCCACCCAATGTGGAGCTCAGTTCTCTCTCTCTTCCCTCTTCTCTTCCCCACTTCCCAAATGTCACATGAGACATTTGAATATGCAAGAGAGTTCACTGAAGACTTATGGTGAAATGGAGGTTTATAGACGTTGAATATTGCTTTGGAGATTTATAGACATTGGATATGGACATTGGATGAACCTTTCTTCTTCCCTCTTTTGGCTCCCCAACCATAACTTATGGACCTTCAGTCTGTAGGTAAGGGAGATTTAGTGCTTTCTTTTTCTTTTTTTTAATTTGCTTTTAATCTGTCTGTGTCTTTGATTTTTTTTTGCGGGCGGGAGGAGGGGGGGCACTTCTATTGGTCTTTCATTTATTTCCATCTTTGTTCTTTGGCCTGTGTGGGCCTCCCATCACAGTGGGAGAGCACTGGCTCCGGGCGCATGTGCTCCAGAGTGCTGGCACCTTAGTTGGACACATCGGTCCAGCCACTCCGTGGCACATGGGATCTTCCCAGGCCAGGTATCGAACTAGTGCCCCTTGCACTGCCAAGTGGTGTCCTTACCCACTGGACCACCAGGGAAGCCCCGATTTAGTGCTTTCTTGATATCATTAAAGCTCCCTAAAAGCTAAAACAAAGGGGCCCTTTCTTGCAATTAACAGTATCCAATAACTGGTAGATATTTTGACCTCTTAATTTTCCTTTCTGTCCTTATATCAATTGGAACAATTCATGCCACCCTGTAAAAGTGGAAAATAAGTTTGGTTGGACTTAAAACATACTTTTAAAATCATTATGCTAATATGAAGTTATTAATATGGGTAAACTATGTACCTTTCAATGGATGGCACGTAGTATACTTATTATACTATTTAAAAATACATAAGTACTTAGTATAGACTACTACAAAGAAGAAAAAATGGCCATAATTTCCCCAGGTTGCCTCTGTTGATGTAATCTTCCAATTTTGATGATTTTTTTCTGCTACTTTCCTGTTCCAGACTTGCTGGAATTACATGGTGCTCATTGGTACAAGGAGAAATGATACTTTACCTAAGAATCCTGACCTGGGGACTTTTCTGGTGGTCCAGTGGTTGAGACTCTGTGTTCCTCATGCAGGGAGCCCAGGTTCAATCCCTGTTCAGGGAACTAGATCCCACATGCTACAACAAAGACCCAGTGGAGCCAAATAAATACATAATTAAAAAAAAAAAAAAGAATCCTGACCTGTATCTGTCAGTGGGACTGAAAACACCAAATCACAAATCAGGGGCTGGCTAGAGGTAAGGCAATGGAAACACTGATAGCAGAAAATCTATGAGGAAAGGGTCAAATTAAAGGTAGTCCAGGGCTAGAATTCAAGACAACCATAGATGATGCCAGATCCAAGAAAGGACATGCATGGAAATCAAGATCCAAGGAAAAGTCTTAAATGTGAGCCAGAAGGATTGAAAGATAGTAGGGAGGAGAAACAGAGTGTGTGTCATAGATTTGGATGCTGTGTTCTAGGAAGTTTCTGTCACCACAGAGCTCTACTAGAGGCCCTTGGGTTTCCCCTATGGGTGGGCCTCTGCTGGTCCACAAAACCATAGCCTCGGTAGGCAGCTGCTGGTGTTACAGTCAGTCAAGAGGCAACCACTGTGGTTTATATAGTCCAATATCTCCTGGCTCTATGGAATGATATTGGCAGATTCATATTAGGATCAGACCAGTTAGGATCATTAAGGGTAGCTGGGAGGTCAGTCTGTACTCTTCAGACTATGAGGCTTAAGTGAAGTTGAAAGTCAGGAGGCCAAGAACAGCAGCTGTGTTATAAACAATTTGAGTTGAAGTTTCTGTTACTTGTATCTAAATGCACCTAACTAATGGTGTGTGTGTACACATGCACATGTGTGTATTTTAATGCATATAGATGTATGAAACAAATTCTGAATGGTGTCAGAAATGAAATGTTAAAGGTTGTTATCATAGAAGAGTTTATGTGTGGTTTTATTTTTTGGCTTCTCTTTCTTTTTTAAACAATGAACTTATATATATCAGCCAAGTTTCTTACAAACAATAGAGGCTTACTAAGGCTGAGTTTAGTGGAAAAGGAATTTGTTTAAAGGACTTTGGGAACTCAGAACTCACAGTTGGTAAAAACAAGTGTAGGAGGAAGGAAATAACCAAGGAGCCCCACTTTGCATGCGAATTACATGGTGCTCATTGGTACTGAACAAATCCTGACCTGGGGACTTTTCTGGTGGTCCAGTGGTTGAGACTCTGTGTTCCTCATGCAGGGAGCCCAGGTTCAATCCCTGTTCAGGGAACTAGATCCCACATGCTACAACAAAGACCCAGTGGAGCCAAATAAATACATAATTAAAAAAAAAAAAAAGAATCCTGACCTGTATCTGTCAGTGGGACTGAAAACACCAAATCACAAATCAGGGGCTGGCTAGAGGTAAGGCAATGGAAACACTGATAGCAGAAAATCTATGAGGAAAGGGTCAAATTAAAGGTAGTCCAGGGCTAGAATTCAAGACAACCATAGATGATGCCAGATCCAAGAAAGGACATGCATGGAAATCAAGATCCAAGGAAAAGTCTTAAATGTGAGCCAGAAGGATTGAAAGATAGTAGGGAGGAGAAACAGAGTGTGTGTCATAGATTTGGATGCTGTGTTCTAGGAAGTTTCTGTCACCACAGAGCTCTACTAGAGGCCCTTGGGTTTCCCCTATGGGTGGGCCTCTGCTGGTCCACAAAACCATAGCCTCGGTAGGCAGCTGCTGGTGTTACAGTCAGTCAAGAGGCAACCACTGTGGTTTATATAGTCCAATATCTCCTGGCTCTATGGAATGATATTGGCAGATTCATATTAGGATCAGACCAGTTAGGATCATTAAGGGTAGCTGGGAGGTCAGTCTGTACTCTTCAGACTATGAGGCTTAAGTGAAGTTGAAAGTCAGGAGGCCAAGAACAGCAGCTGTGTTATAAACAATTTGAGTTGAAGTTTCTGTTACTTGTATCTAAATGCACCTAACTAATGGTGTGTGTGTACACATGCACATGTGTGTATTTTAATGCATATAGATGTATGAAACAAATTCTGAATGGTGTCAGAAATGAAATGTTAAAGGTTGTTATCATAGAAGAGTTTATGTGTGGTTTTATTTTTTGGCTTCTCTTTCTTTTTTAAACAATGAACTTATATATATCAGCCAAGTTTCTTACAAACAATAGAGGCTTACTAAGGCTGAGTTTAGTGGAAAAGGAATTTGTTTAAAGGACTTTGGGAACTCGCAGAACTCACAGTTGGTAAAAACAAGTGTAGGAGGAAGGAAATAACCAAGGAGCCCCAAACTGAACCTGGAACCATTCTGGTAAGGACACTGGTGTTGCTGCCAGTAACTCCTGGCCACCACAACTCACACTGTTACCCAGCTTTAAGTGCTGGATACCACTGCTGCTGACTGGAAATTCTTCTGCCTTTGCCTGTCACCAAAACAGACATGTATGTCTTTGTGACAATACCCCTGCTTCAAAGACCAGGGAGTTCACGTTTGTTTGACTAATCTTAGGGCATTCTCCCATGTTCAAGGACAAAGAAACTGAAAAGTGAGAATCTGCAATATTTGCTCCCACCAAGACTCATAGGGAAAAAAAAAAAGACTCATAGGTAGGGACTTCCCTGGTAGCTTAGTAGTAAAAGGTTTGCCTACCAATGCAGGACACACAGGTTTGATCCCTGATTCGGGACGATCCCACATGCTGTGGACTGACTAGGCGTGTGAGCCACAGCTATTGAGCCTGTGCTCTAGAGCCTTGGAACTGCAACTATTGAGCCCATGTGCCACATCTACCATGAGTCCATGAGCCCTAGAGCCCGAGTTCCACAGCAAGAAGTCACCTCAACAAGAAGCCTGCTTGCCTCAACTAGAGCGTAGCCCCCACTCCCTGCAACCAGAGAAGAGCCTGTGCAGCAGTGAAAACCCAGAATAGTCAAAATAAATAAATAAATAAAATTAAGAAAACAAAAAAAGACTCATAGGTAGAGGCTCTCCAAATACAGAAAGGCAAAATAAAAATAAAACATTTTCCTTACTTTTGTAATTTTTTTCAAAAAGTAATAAAACTAAACAAAACCCAACCCATAACAAGCCAAATCAAACTGCATTATAGATGTCTACAAAAAAATTTTGCACATGTGTGTATTTTAATGCATATAGATGTATGAAACAAATTCTGAATGGTGTCAGAAATGAAATGTTAAAGGTTGTTATCATAGAAGAGTTTATGTGTGGTTTTATTTTTTGGCTTCTCTTTCTTTTTTAAACAATGAACTTATATATATCAGCCAAGTTTCTTACAAACAATAGAGGCTTACTAAGGCTGAGTTTAGTGGAAAAGGAATTTGTTTAAAGGACTTTGGGAACTCGCAGAACTCACAGTTGGTAAAAACAAGTGTAGGAGGAAGGAAATAACCAAGGAGCCCCAAACTGAACCTGGAACCATTCTGGTAAGGACACTGGTGTTGCTGCCAGTAACTCCTGGCCACCACAACTCACACTGTTACCCAGCTTTAAGTGCTGGATACCACTGCTGCTGACTGGAAATTCTTCTGCCTTTGCCTGTCACCAAAACAGACATGTATGTCTTTGTGACAATACCCCTGCTTCAAAGACCAGGGAGTTCACGTTTGTTTGACTAATCTTAGGGCATTCTCCCATGTTCAAGGACAAAGAAACTGAAAAGTGAGAATCTGCAATATTTGCTCCCACCAAGACTCATAGGGAAAAAAAAAAAGACTCATAGGTAGGGACTTCCCTGGTAGCTTAGTAGTAAAAGGTTTGCCTACCAATGCAGGACACACAGGTTTGATCCCTGATTCGGGACGATCCCACATGCTGTGGACTGACTAGGCGTGTGAGCCACAGCTATTGAGCCTGTGCTCTAGAGCCTTGGAACTGCAACTATTGAGCCCATGTGCCACATCTACCATGAGTCCATGAGCCCTAGAGCCCGAGTTCCACAGCAAGAAGTCACCTCAACAAGAAGCCTGCTTGCCTCAACTAGAGCGTAGCCCCCACTCCCTGCAACCAGAGAAGAGCCTGTGGCAGCAGTGAAAACCCAGAATAGTCAAAAATAAATAAATAAATAAAATTAAGAAAACAAAAAAAGACTCATAGGTAGAGGCTCTCCAAATACAGAAAGGCAAAATAAAAATAAAACATTTTCCTTACTTTTGTAATTTTTTTCAAAAAGTAATAAAACTAAACAAAACCCAACCCATAACAAGCCAAATCAAACCAGACCAATATAAAAGTATACTATTTATGCAAGCACTTTAAGACCATTGTTTCTGTAAACAAGAAAAATAAATGCAAACATATTTTACACATTTGAGGAAAAAAATTCATGAAGTTATCTGAAGTTATATACCTTTCACATCTGAAACACAATTATCTTACATTTTCTGGTTTGCTAATCAGAAGCTCAATTCAGAACATATATCACTTTTAGACTCTCCCTGATTAATTTATTGTTACTAGAAGATACTTATTTGAAGATACTAATAGGTAAAGTCTTTAGTCTGATGTCTTAAGCAGCTGAACTTCCTATAAACATGGTTAAGGGAATAGCAAAGACTGCTGCTTTGCTTAGTATTATTTTTTGCCATCAAAATAGAAGATTTAAAATCGTCAAGAACAATATGTACTTGCCACATTCACTAGAATTAGCAATAACTATGTTTAAGCAAGCAAGATTCAAAGAAATCAAGTTGGATTTATTCCAAGGATGCAAGGATGGTTCAACATTTACAAATCAATATAGGTGCAACAACACATTAACAAAAGGAAGGATAAAAATAACATGACCAATTCAATAGTTGCAGAAAGAGTGTTTGACAAAATTCAACATCCATTCACAATAAAAATTCTCATCGAAGTGAATATAGAGGGAAGATATCTCAGTGTAATAAAGGCCATTTATAAAAAACCTACCACCCACATCACACTCAGCAGTGAAAAGCTGAAAGCCTTTTCTCTAAATATAGGAATAAGATAAGGATTCCCACCCACATCGGTAGCTTAGTAGTAAAAGGTTTGCCTACCAATGCAGGACACACAGGTTTGATCCCTGATTCGGGACGATCCCACATGCTGTGGACTGACTAGGCGTGTGAGCCACAGCTATTGAGCCTGTGCTCTAGAGCCTTGGAACTGCAACTATTGAGCCCATGTGCCACATCTACCATGAGTCCATGAGCCCTAGAGCCCGAGTTCCACAGCAAGAAGTCACCTCAACAAGAAGCCTGCTTGCCTCAACTAGAGCGTAGCCCCCACTCCCTGCAACCAGAGAAGAGCCTGTGGCAGCAGTGAAAACCCAGAATAGTCAAAAATAAATAAATAAATAAAATTAAGAAAACAAAAAAAGACTCATAGGTAGAGGCTCTCCAAATACAGAAAGGCAAAATAAAAATAAAACATTTTCCTTACTTTTGTAATTTTTTTCAAAAAGTAATAAAACTAAACAAAACCCAACCCATAACAAGCCAAATCAAACCAGACCAATATAAAAGTATACTATTTATGCAAGCACTTTAAGACCATTGTTTCTGTAAACAAGAAAAATAAATGCAAACATATTTTACACATTTGAGGAAAAAAATTCATGAAGTTATCTGAAGTTATATACCTTTCACATCTGAAACACAATTATCTTACATTTTCTGGTTTGCTAATCAGAAGCTCAATTCAGAACATATATCACTTTTAGACTCTCCCTGATTAATTTATTGTTACTAGAAGATACTTATTTGAAGATACTAATAGGTAAAGTCTTTAGTCTGATGTCTTAAGCAGCTGAACTTCCTATAAACATGGTTAAGGGAATAGCAAAGACTGCTGCTTTGCTTAGTATTATTTTTTGCCATCAAAATAGAAGATTTAAAATCGTCAAGAACAATATGTACTTGCCACATTCACTAGAATTAGCAATAACTATGTTTAAGCAAGCAAGATTCAAAGAAATCAAGTTGGATTTATTCCAAGGATGCAAGGATGGTTCAACATTTACAAATCAATATAGGTGCAACAACACATTAACAAAAGGAAGGATAAAAATAACATGACCAATTCAATAGTTGCAGAAAGAGTGTTTGACAAAATTCAACATCCATTCACAATAAAAATTCTCATCGAAGTGAATATAGAGGGAAGATATCTCAGTGTAATAAAGGCCATTTATAAAAAACCTACCACCCACATCACACTCAGCAGTGAAAAGCTGAAAGCCTTTTCTCTAAATATAGGAATAAGATAAGGATTCCCACTCTTACCATTTCTATTTAATGTAGTATTAGAAGTCCTAGCCACAGCAGTCAGACAAGAAAAAGAAACAAAAAGCATACTGATTAGAAGAGAAGAACTAAACCTGTCACTGTTTGCAGATGATCTGATACTTCACATAGAAAACTCTAAACTCTGTACCACAAAACTATTATAATAAACAAATTCAGTAAAATTTCAGAATACAATATTAATTAATTTAGAGAAGTATGTTGCATGTATATACACTAATAATGAAGTGTTGGAAAGAAAAAGCTAAGGGAAATTTCCCAGTTGTCAAGTGGACTCAGCTTTTCCTGCTGGGGCCTGGGTTCAATCTCTGGTCAGAAACTAAGATCCTGCAAGTTGCATGATGCAGAATAAAAATAAAAAGATGAACTTAGAAAAAATCATGTTAAAAGCTGCATCAAGGAAATTCCCTGGTGGTCCAATGGCTAAGACTCTGTGCTCCCAATGCAAGGGGCCCAGGTTCGATCCCTGGTCAGGGAACTAGAGCCCACATGCTACAACTGAGACCCAATGCGGCCAAATAAATATAAATAAAATATAAAAAAAAAAGAAGCTGCATCAAACAGGTGAAAATATCTAGAAATAAATTTAACCAAGGAAGTGAAAGATGTATAATCTGAAAAGTATAAAACTTTGATGAAGGAAATTAAAGAAGATATAAATGGAAAGATACCTTGTGCTCTTGGATTGGAAGAATTAATATTGTATGTCCATACTGCTCAAAGCAATTTACAGGTTTAATGAAATCTCTATCAAAATACCTATGACATAACAAAAAAAAAAGAAAAGAAAACAAAAAAAGAACAACAACAACAAAAAACCTATGACATATTTTTCACAGAACAAGAAGAAATACACCCCAAATTCACATGGAACCATAAAAGATTCCAAATTTTGAAAACAATCAAGAGAAAAGAACAAAGCTGGAGGTATCACCTGCCCTGACTTCAGCCTGTTCTACAAAGCCACATAATCAAAATAGAATGGCACTGACACAGACACACAGATCAATAGAATAGAATAGAGAGTACAGAAATAAACTCATGCACTTATGATCAATTAATCTATGACAAAGGAGGCAAGAACATACAATGATGAAAAAACAGTCTCTTCAACAAGTGGTGCTGGGAAAACTGAACAGTTAATGTAAAAAATGAAATTAAAGCATTTTCTCACACCATATACAAATACAAACTCAAAATGAATTAAAGGCATAAATGTAAGACCTGAAGCCATAAAAGTCCTAGAAGAAAACATAGGTGAAAAACTTTTTGACATAAATGATAGTGAAAGAGATGAAAAGGCAGACTTGGTAAGAAATCCAATGGGTTCCAAGAAGGAGGAAGACAGGGAGGAACAAACATTTTTAGCCAAGGTGCCTTCATCTTGATTGCCACACCTATGACAATAATCTATTTTGCTTAAGACTTTCTTTAAACCCAGAGCTAATGTTTATAACAACTATGTTATCTTTTTTTTAAATTTTTATTTTATTTTTTACTTTTACAGAGTTTTGTTGTTTACAGATATGTATGATCCCAGATTAGTCATATGTAACAATATATAATGTATATGTAATATACACAACAATGCATCTTGCTGGAGGATATATTTCTCCTTCTTAACTTGTACCTATGTTATCTGAAGATGTATGTTGTGGGTGTGGGTCTGGTAAGACCTTTATCACCTTAAAATATTCTTTTGAACTATTGTTAATAACCAACTGGAAAAGTACAAAATGCCACACCTAAACTGGCTTCTGGGGTATTCTTCCAATCCACCTTCCAGCGTCTATGCTGGAAGCTTTCTGTATCCATTTTTTGTTTAATAAACTTTTACTACATGAAGTTCGGAGTGACCAAAGCCAAGTCTCTTTGATCACAATGTGAATTCTTTTCCTTTGGAGATCAAGAATTCAACACCGTTCACAGTAAGCTAACTATCAATAGCATCTATCAATAGCAATACTTTTTTGGATATGTCCCCTAAGACAAAAGAAACAAAAGCAAAATAAACAAATGGGATCTAACTAAACTTAAAAGTTTTTGCATAGCAAAAGAAACCATTGTCTATGACATAAACCACAGCAAAATCCTCTATAACCCACCTCCTAAAGTAATTGAAATAAAAATAAAAATAAACAAATTGGACCTAATTAAACTTGACAGTTTTTTCACAGCAAAGAAAACTATAAACAAAGTGAAAAGACAGCCCTCAGAATGGGAGAAAATAATAGCAAATGAATAACTGACAAAGGATTAGTTTCCAAAATATACAAGCAGATTGTACAGCTCAATACCAGAAAAACAAAAATTCCAATCAAAAAGTGGACAGAAGACCTAAATAGACATTTCTCCAAAGAAGACATACAGATGGTTAATAGATACATGAAAGATGCTCAACTTCACTCATTATTAGAGAAATGCAAATCAAAACTACAATGAGATATCACCTCATACCAGTCAGACTAGCCATCATCAAAAAATCTACAAACAATTAATGCTGGAAAGGGAGTGGAGAAAAGAGACCCTTTTGCACTGTTAGTGGGAATGTAAATTGACCCAGGCACTATGAAAGACAGTATGGAGATTTCTTTAGAAAATTAGAAATAAAGGGCTTCCCTGGTTGTCCAGTGGGTAAGGACACCGCCCTGCAGTGCAAGGGGCGCCAGTTCGATCCCTGGCCTGGGAAGATTCCACGTGCCGCGGAGCGGCTGGACGGATGTGTCCAATTACCGAGCCAGAGCTCTGGAGCGCATGTGCCCAGAGCCGGTGCTCTGCGACAACAGAAGCCACTGCGATGGGAGTGGATGAAAATAAATAAATAAATAAACTAATAAAAGAGGGGGTGGAGAAGAAACAAATGAAAAATGAGGTCAAAATTAAAAATACATATATTGGGACTTCCCTGGTGGTTCAGTGGCTGGGACTCTGACTCCCAATGCAAGGGGCCTGAGTTCAATCCCTGGTCAGGGAACTAGATCCCACATGCCACAACTAACAGTTCACATGGTGCAGCTAAGACCCAGTTCAGCCAAATAAACTGATAAAATAAAAATATATTTAAAAAAAAATACATATATTAAAAAAATAAATAAAAATAGCATTTTAAAAATTGTGAAGAATAATTTGCATCCAAAGCATTCACTGGAATTAGCAATAACTATATTTAAACAAGCAAATTAAAGCAAGATTCAAAGAAATCTAAAGACCCCCATACAAGTATATTTGTCTTGATCACCTTTGAATTTTCTCTCCTATATTTTCTGAATCCAAGCACCAGAAAAATTTTCTTTAAAACGCCAGTTTCACCATGTCACTCATGTGCAGAAAATCTTTCAATATCTCTCTGTGCCTTTAGGAAAAATCCAGACTCCCAAGCAGGCATTAAGACTTCTCTTCAGTGTGGCAGTCCCTATATCTTTTCAGCTACATCTCCCACTCTCAGAGTTAAACCTAAATGGGTCACTGAACTAGCCTTGTGCTTTTTTTGCCTTTGTGCTCTGTTCATATGGTTTTCTCCACACAACAAGCTTTTATCAGCTCTTCCTACCCGTATCAATTTTACTTATTTGTAAAAACCAGACAGCAAGGAGATCCAACCAGTCAATCCTAAAGGAAATCAACCCTGACTATTCATTGGAAGGACTGATGCTGAAGCTCCAATACTTTGGCCACCTGATGTGAACAGTCTACTCACTGGAAAAGACTCATGCTGGCAAAGAATGAGGATAGGAGGAGAAGCAGGTAACTGAGGATGAGATGGTTGGCTGGCATCGCTGACTCAATGGACATCCATCTGAGGAAACTCTGCAAGATGGTAAAGGACAGGGAAGCCTGGTGTGCTACATACAGTCCATGGGGTCGTAAAAAGTCAGACACGAATTAGTGACTGAACAACAAAATCTGGGCTGGCATCTCATGTTCTGTGTGAAGCCTTCTCTGACTCAGCCTAGCTGAATCAGTCCTTTGAATTCCAATAGCAAAAACCAACTACCTTTCCAGCTCTTAATGGCAAAGTCAGGTTGTGAGATGTATCTCCATTTGTTGCCTCTAAGAATTAAAGCAGGAGGTTGTAAGCTTTAATTAAAAATAATTAATTAAGGAACTAGATCCCACATGCCACAACTAACAGTTCACATGGTGCAGCTAAGACCCAGTTCAGCCAAATAAACTGATAAAATAAAAATATATTTAAAAAAAAATACATATATTAAAAAAATAAATAAAAATAGCATTTTAAAAATTGTGAAGAATAATTTGCATCCAAAGCATTCACTGGAATTAGCAATAACTATATTTAAACAAGCAAATTAAAGCAAGATTCAAAGAAATCTAAAGACCCCCATACAAGTATATTTGTCTTGATCACCTTTGAATTTTCTCTCCTATATTTTCTGAATCCAAGCACCAGAAAAATTTTCTTTAAAACGCCAGTTTCACCATGTCACTCATGTGCAGAAAATCTTTCAATATCTCTCTGTGCCTTTAGGAAAAATCCAGACTCCCAAGCAGGCATTAAGACTTCTCTTCAGTGTGGCAGTCCCTATATCTTTTCAGCTACATCTCCCACTCTCAGAGTTAAACCTAAATGGGTCACTGAACTAGCCTTGTGCTTTTTTTGCCTTTGTGCTCTGTTCATATGGTTTTCTCCACACAACAAGCTTTTATCAGCTCTTCCTACCCGTATCAATTTTACTTATTTGTAAAAACCAGACAGCAAGGAGATCCAACCAGTCAATCCTAAAGGAAATCAACCCTGACTATTCATTGGAAGGACTGATGCTGAAGCTCCAATACTTTGGCCACCTGATGTGAACAGTCTACTCACTGGAAAAGACTCATGCTGGCAAAGAATGAGGATAGGAGGAGAAGCAGGTAACTGAGGATGAGATGGTTGGCTGGCATCGCTGACTCAATGGACATCCATCTGAGGAAACTCTGCAAGATGGTAAAGGACAGGGAAGCCTGGTGTGCTACATACAGTCCATGGGGTCGTAAAAAGTCAGACACGAATTAGTGACTGAACAACAAAATCTGGGCTGGCATCTCATGTTCTGTGTGAAGCCTTCTCTGACTCAGCCTAGCTGAATCAGTCCTTTGAATTCCAATAGCAAAAACCAACTACCTTTCCAGCTCTTAATGGCAAAGTCAGGTTGTGAGATGTATCTCCATTTGTTGCCTCTAAGAATTAAAGCAGGAGGTTGTAAGCTTTAATTATAATAATTAATTAATTGAAGGAATTTTAAGATTCTCTCCCACATTAACGCTTGAGTCTTGTTGAGTTTTCTAGATGGGGAGCTACCTCTGCAGCACTGGTGATTACATATAACCATGGGTCTGCCTATGAGTGTGTCTTACCGTATGATCCCAAGTGCAGCATCCCATCATTCACTCAGCCTGCCTTTTCACCCTGGTACTTGGGGATCCTGTTGGAGACGTAAAGGCTTGTAAGACATTGAGAGACCCATGCAGACATAAAGAGATGGGGGGACCTTTGAGATGACTCTAAGTCTATCATGGGCATAGATACCTTTGGGGTGCAGATATTGGGGAAGGTGTTACAGTTTAGATCTAGAGACATACAGGAGATAACACTAAAACTTTCAGAAAAGGAAGGGAGAGAGGGATGGATAGCAAAGATCACTTTATAACTGAAAGAAGCCTTCTTTGGGAAAACACAAGAGATCACCCCCACACCCATCCTTGTTTAATGATTCCCAGAAATAGGTGGGTAGAATTTGAGAGTGGTCAGGTTTCCTAAAATTGAAGGTGACAGCACAGCTAGAGAAACACCACTTTCACCACTAATGTGACTCTATTGTATTTCAGACAGGTGTGGCCTCGGACAACACAGGTTCTATTCAGGTGTATTTGTCATTCTAAGGCACACAGGAATGACTGAGAAGAATGGTGGTATTTAGGTGAAGGAGTTATGGGTAATTTGTTTGTTTGTTTTTTAAAGATTTATTTATTTATTTACTTCAGGCGGGGGTCGGGTTGGGGAGGGAGGGGAGCAGGCGGGCCACTTCTATTGTTTTTTCATTTCTCTGTTTTCATCCGTCTTTGTTCTTTGGCTCCTGTGGGCCTCCCATCGCGGTGGCGTCTGTCATTGCAGAGCGCCGGCTCTGGGCGCATGAGCTCAGAGGAGTGGGATCCTCCCAGACCAGGGATCGAACTGGCACCCCTTGCAGTGCGAGGCAGTGCCCTTACCCACTGGACCACCAGGGGAAGCCCTATGGGTAATTTGTGTGCTTTTATAACAAAGTTTAAATAAAGTAGAAAGTTTAAGAGCAACTATACAGTTGTTATTAAGCTGCTACCACAAAATCAAGAAATATTAAAAAACTAAAATGTTATTAAATATACCATAAAATTTTGTACTATATATGATATATATGTACACACACACACACACACATATATATATATATATATATATATATATATATATATATCTTCCTAGGTAGAGCTAGTGGTAAAGAAGACATCTGCCAATGCAGAAGACATAAAAGACATGGATTCAGATCCTGGGTCAGGAAGGTCCCCTGGAGGAGAGCATGGCAACCCACTTCAGTATTCTTGCCTGGAGAATCCTATGGATAGAGGATCTTGGTGGGCTACAGTCCATGGGGTCGCAGAGTCAGACACAACTGAAATGACTTAGCAGGCACACAACACACACACACATATATGTGAAACGCATAAAGGCACACGTTCTTCACGTTGGTCTGGGAACAGTTTCTGACCAGATACTTCATGGGCCAGTGACTGCTTCCACACCAAGCACTGTTAGCAGATTGTGTTAGGAAAGCCTGAGTGGTTGGAGATAAAGGAATAAAGGGTTCTATTAGGACCTGAGTGGGAGAAAAGTGGCAAGGAGTCACTTCCTGCATACCAAGAGAAAGACAAAAAGAATAAATTAAATGATACAAGCTCTCTGCGCTCAAGGTTAGCTCAGGGTAAAATCTGGTTTTAACAGAATAGGTCTTCAGTGTCAATCCCATTCCACTTTTTATCTCCTTGGATTTCATTTTCTTCCATGTCTACTTTGTATCTTTATTAAAAGGAAGCCGTGCTTCCTTTCTTTGCCTCACTTCCTTCTTTCTTGGAAGTTTTAGCACAACAGCCCAACCTCTGCCCATCTCCTGGCTTGATTGTCAAGTCCATACAATGCCTTGCAGGGCCTCAGGAGATTCCTCACATTAAGCTAGTCCTGCACACTGGCTGCCTAACCCACAGGCTGCCACCTGCTGTCTGCCCTATAGATGTTCCTCTACCAGGGACATTGTTGTAAATCCCCAAGGTAGAAGGGGGTTTAAGAAGGGCCCTATGGGTAATTTGTGTGCTTTTATAACAAAGTTTAAATAAAGTAGAAAGTTTAAGAGCAACTATACAGTTGTTATTAAGCTGCTACCACAAAATCAAGAAATATTAAAAAACTAAAATGTTATTAAATATACCATAAAATTTTGTACTATATATGATATATATGTACACACACACACACACACATATATATATATATATATATATATATATATATATATCTTCCTAGGTAGAGCTAGTGGTAAAGAAGACATCTGCCAATGCAGAAGACATAAAAGACATGGATTCAGATCCTGGGTCAGGAAGGTCCCCTGGAGGAGAGCATGGCAACCCACTTCAGTATTCTTGCCTGGAGAATCCTATGGATAGAGGATCTTGGTGGGCTACAGTCCATGGGGTCGCAGAGTCAGACACAACTGAAATGACTTAGCAGGCACACAACACACACACACATATATGTGAAACGCATAAAGGCACACGTTCTTCACGTTGGTCTGGGAACAGTTTCTGACCAGATACTTCATGGGCCAGTGACTGCTTCCACACCAAGCACTGTTAGCAGATTGTGTTAGGAAAGCCTGAGTGGTTGGAGATAAAGGAATAAAGGGTTCTATTAGGACCTGAGTGGGAGAAAAGTGGCAAGGAGTCACTTCCTGCATACCAAGAGAAAGACAAAAAGAATAAATTAAATGATACAAGCTCTCTGCGCTCAAGGTTAGCTCAGGGTAAAATCTGGTTTTAACAGAATAGGTCTTCAGTGTCAATCCCATTCCACTTTTTATCTCCTTGGATTTCATTTTCTTCCATGTCTACTTTGTATCTTTATTAAAAGGAAGCCGTGCTTCCTTTCTTTGCCTCACTTCCTTCTTTCTTGGAAGTTTTAGCACAACAGCCCAACCTCTGCCCATCTCCTGGCTTGATTGTCAAGTCCATACAATGCCTTGCAGGGCCTCAGGAGATTCCTCACATTAAGCTAGTCCTGCACACTGGCTGCCTAACCCACAGGCTGCCACCTGCTGTCTGCCCTATAGATGTTCCTCTACCAGGGATGCGCCCTGGCAAACTGCACACTTTCATGAATGGCACAGCCTCCTTTCCCAGGTGAACTCAATTCCTATCATCCCTGAGAACATGTTCTATTCTGACCCATAACTCATCTGACCTCAGGAAGGCCTGGGAACAGCGTCCTGCCCCAGTTACAGGAAGTTGAGTGTGGCTGAGGTTAGTCCCGGACCATCCTTGCTGGGCCGACTGCCCTGCGAAGGATTCCTGGGGTTGACCACCATTCACTCAGGGGCCTCTTCAGATTTCATGAGTATCACTGAACTGAGAGTTACACAGGCTGTAACTCTCCTCAGGTCACATGACTCCCTCACTCTCACCCCAAGTGGCTGGCTAATTCTCAGACTTGTTGGATGTAGTTACTAAGAAAACCTCATTAGACTCAATGGGTCTTCAGGACTTGTGAGAAAACCTTCATTTTGCCTTTACTCACTACCACAAGGTGACCACAGTTATCTTGGCCTGGTTAAGAGGAAAGAATATTCTGAGACCCTGACAGAGACTATGGTCTGGGGCATAGGTTGCCACCAGTTGAGGCTTTATGGTTAACTCCCAATAAACTAAAAAAGTGCCAGGCTGTTTAATGCCCAAACAATGCCAAATGATAGGCTCTCTTAAGCATCTAAAGTGTGCAGGCTTTGACTTTGACCCTGACTTTTTGCCATGAGACAGAGCACCCCGAAGTTTACAGAGACACCACACCCACTATGAAATATTGTGGCCTCAAGGGATGCTGCAGGCTAGTCCTCTTACACTTTACTGTGCATTTGAATCACCTGGGGATTTTTGTAGACATGTAGATAATGATCTTGCAAGCTCCTAAGTGATACTAATACTACTCCTCTGAGGACCACGCTTTGAGTAGCAAGACTCTGAAGGAAACAGAGCAGGTGGGAAATGTTCCAGGACATAATTCCTAACTGTGTCCTTCTATGGACAGTTTTCTTGCAGCTGGAAAGGAAGTCAGCTTTGAGACAGACGGAAATGGCCCTCATCCACTTGGCCACTTTTCCCAGACCTAGTCCTGCACACTGGCTGCCTAACCCACAGGCTGCCACCTGCTGTCTGCCCTATAGATGTTCCTCTACCAGGGATGCGCCCTGGCAAACTGCACACTTTCATGAATGGCACAGCCTCCTTTCCCAGGTGAACTCAATTCCTATCATCCCTGAGAACATGTTCTATTCTGACCCATAACTCATCTGACCTCAGGAAGGCCTGGGAACAGCGTCCTGCCCCAGTTACAGGAAGTTGAGTGTGGCTGAGGTTAGTCCCGGACCATCCTTGCTGGGCCGACTGCCCTGCGAAGGATTCCTGGGGTTGACCACCATTCACTCAGGGGCCTCTTCAGATTTCATGAGTATCACTGAACTGAGAGTTACACAGGCTGTAACTCTCCTCAGGTCACATGACTCCCTCACTCTCACCCCAAGTGGCTGGCTAATTCTCAGACTTGTTGGATGTAGTTACTAAGAAAACCTCATTAGACTCAATGGGTCTTCAGGACTTGTGAGAAAACCTTCATTTTGCCTTTACTCACTACCACAAGGTGACCACAGTTATCTTGGCCTGGTTAAGAGGAAAGAATATTCTGAGACCCTGACAGAGACTATGGTCTGGGGCATAGGTTGCCACCAGTTGAGGCTTTATGGTTAACTCCCAATAAACTAAAAATGTGCCAGGCTGTTTAATGCCCAAACAATGCCAAATGATAGGCTCTCTTAAGCATCTAAAGTGTGCAGGCTTTGACTTTGACCCTGACTTTTTGCCATGAGACAGAGCACCCCGAAGTTTACAGAGACACCACACCCACTATGAAATATTGTGGCCTCAAGGGATGCTGCAGGCTAGTCCTCTTACACTTTACTGTGCATTTGAATCACCTGGGGATTTTTGTAGACATGTAGATAATGATCTTGCAAGCTCCTAAGTGATACTAATACTACTCCTCTGAGGACCACGCTTTGAGTAGCAAGACTCTGAAGGAAACAGAGCAGGTGGGAAATGTTCCAGGACATAATTCCTAACTGTGTCCTTCTATGGACAGTTTTCTTGCAGCTGGAAAGGAAGTCAGCTTTGAGACAGACGGAAATGGCCCTCATCCACTTGGCCACTTTTCCCAGACCGATGATGTTTCCTTGTGAGCAAGCAGAGACAAGGAAGCCGATTAGTGTCCAAAAGGAACCCAGCCACGTGTCAGCAGGTCCACACCACTGCACATATACCTCCTCAAATCCTCACCTAAACACACCCCATTCCTCACCCATCCACCTAGTGATTCAGCTCTTAGGCCCCAGGACAGGACAGAAGAGATGACGTGAAATTGCCAGTGACTGGATAATGCTTAGTTCTGACAGCTGGCATTTTCAGAGCAGATAACAGGCTTCTTTTCGATCTCTACCTGCTTGCTGTCCAGAGAGAGGATGGCAGTTTGCTGGGCCGGGCACTCTGGGGATCAGAAATAAACAAAGCCTGTCTCTTCTCTCTAGACACGTGCCATTGAGTGTGAGGAAGACACACTTGGACAAATAACGATAGAATTGTGTGTTAATGCTTTAGAAGTCTCATGACAAATACCTGTTTTGTTCATATCTGGTGAGAAGGTGGGGCTAAAGTTTGGGAAAAGACTCAGAAAAGGCTTCACAGAAGACCGGCCTGGGAGCTAGGACTTTTTCAGGTGCAGAAGCAGTCACGGGAGGGTAGCCTAACCAGATTATCCCGACAGGCCGCCTTGAGAGGAAGGCTGGGAAGAGAGGGCAGCTCCAGAGAGGAGGAGTCCCTGGGACCAAGGTTTTCCAAAACACACATGTAACAAAGGTTCTCGCTTAATATCAGAGAAATATTTTGTCAGAATTCCTACTGAGGAATGAGGGTTTCCTTTTCTCATTTTAAATATTTCTCTGTGTGATTTTAGAGGTATTTCTAGTGAAAAGTAGGTAGAAAAGAGTCGGTTGCTGTCACGAAGATTGTTTATGAGCTTTTCAAAGATCTTTGCCCCAGAAAGATATGCAAGTCAGATCTCGGTGCTCCAGGGACAGCCTATTGTCCAGGGCCAGCTGCAACAGTGAAGAGGGGTGGAATTGCCATCTAGTGGGCCGACCCACAAGTGTGAGCTCCGTTTGAAACATCTAGAGTCGCTGTAGGTGTGGAGTCATCATGACCTCTACAAGTCATTTAGCCTAACCTCCTCTATCTTCTTCTGGGGCCTGACCCTTGGTTTGGTTACGGGAGAACATTGATCCAACTCTGAAAAAGTCAAATGAACCATATACATAAGAAACTAATTCATGCTAAAGTATAAAGACTCACTGAAAAATGCTGGTGATGGATGCTGTACCTGTGTCTAACCTGACTGGGGGAGAGCAGTTGATGGTGGAACTGTGGAGAGTACGAAAGGCGGGGGTGGGGTGGGGAAGTGGGTCGTCCCGAGAGAAGAAACAAATACAGGAAGAGGCTGCGGGAGTAGCAGCTGTCTTCGATTTTACTTGTTTACCTTTTCCTGGGAAGGGGCAAATAGAAGCTGCTCATGATATTATTTTTAGAGCTATTTTCAAACAGTGTGGCTAGCAAGGGCTGCAGTGCTGTTTGGCTATCAAGAATGTTTAGCATGCCTCATCTTCCTACAGAAGGGCTTTGTTCCCAGGTGCACCAGTGTGCTAAATTAAACACACTGAAGAGACACTCCCACACCAGTGCCCCTGAAGGATCTGGGGTGGCTTCTCTGGCACCATGAGGGGCTCTGCCCTGGCCTTCTTTTGATGCCGGTGAGGGGCAATCTGTTTTGCCGTTTACCCCCAAATTCCACTTCTCCAGGATCCCCTACTATTTGCTAAATCTTACATTACTCAGAGAGAGTCCAAGAGCTCCTTTCAGCCCACAAAAAGAGTAATTTCAGATGAGGAGGCTATAGCGAGGCTGAGCCGTGACAGAGCAGGTGAGAGGGAGGCTGAGACAAGGGAGCAGAAGGGGCAGTGACCCGGGATTTAACAGCCAGACACACCCCATTCTCATCCGGGTTTCTTATGACCTGTGTGACTATTCAGACAAGTTAGATTATCTCTCTGATCTTAGTTTCCTCTTCTACAAAACACAGATTAAAACCAGTGTTACTGTGAAGATTTAAAAGAGAAGAATGTAAAGACTCTAGCATCTACTGGGTGTTCCATCATTTCCTTTCAATGCCTACCTTAAAATCTCCCTTCTCTTCACGCCATTTCCTTCACTGCTCCTCTCCACTTCTTGTTGGAAGGATACCTTGGTCTCCAGTGTTCCACCAAGATTCCCGTCTTCTAGGAGTTCTCATTTGGTGCAAAACAACAGAATATGTTACAGCTGAAACTTCTGAGTGCTTTCAGGTGGTCAGCCTTCTCCTGTTAGAATGCTCAGCTCCTCTCTGGAATCACTTCTTCCCTCCCAGGCTCTGGGGCTGTCAGGGGCCCCTCACCAAAGAGGGTGGGTGGGTCAGGCTTAGAGAGAGAGGTCCTGATTGTCTGGTGCCATCTTCAAAGGGGCTCTTTTCATCTTCTGAGTGTTAAAACCTCAAAGGTCTAGAGTAAGCATCTAGGCTTGAGGGAAAGGTACCAGAGAGATCCTCAGCTACTTTTAGTTTGAGCTATGATTTCTCATATTTAAGATATAACCCACCCCACCTCTACGCTCTCTTCTTGCTGTCTAGTGGCTAAGTTGTGACCAACTCTTTGTGACCCCATGGACCACAGCATGCCAGGCTTCCTTGTCCTTTACTATGTCCCAGAGTTTGCTCAAATTCATGTACATTGAGTTGGTGATGCCATCCAACCATCTCATCCTCTATAGTCCCCTTCTCCTGCCTTCAATCTTTTCCAGCATCAGGCTCTTTTCCAATGAGTCGTCTCTTTGCATCAGGAAGCCAAAGTATTGGAGCTTCGGCTTCAGCATCAGCCCTTCCAATGAATATTGAGAATATTTCCTTTAGGATTAACTGGTTTGATCTCTTTGTTGTCCAAGGGACTCTCAAGAGTCTTCTCCAACACCACAATTCAAAAGCATCAATTCTTTGGCACTCAGTCTTACTTACGGTTCAACTCTCACATTCATGTATGACTATTGGAAAAACCATAGCTTTGAGTATGCAGATCTTTGTTGGCAAAGTGATGTCTCTGCTTTTCAATACACTGTCTAGGTTTGTCATAGTTTTTCTTCTTCTTTTAATTTCATGACTGCAGAGCTTCCCTCGTGGTCCGGTGGGTAAGGACACCGCCTTGCAGTGCAATGGTTACCAGTTCGATCCCTGGCCTGGGAAGAGCCCATGTGCTGTGGAGCAGTTGGTCGATGTGTCCAACTACTGAGCCGGAGCTCTGGAGCGCATGTGCCCAGAGCCAGTGCTCTGCAAGGAGAGGGGCCGCTGTGATGGGAGGCCCACACAGGCCAAAGAATGAAGATGGAAATAAATGAAGGACCAATGGAAGTGGTTAATAATAATAATAATAATGATAATTTCATGGCTGCAGTCATCATCCCCAGTGTCTGGAGCCCAAGAAAACAAAGTCTGTCACTTTCCACTTTTTCTCCATCTATTTGTAATGAAGTGATGGGATCAGATACCATCATCTTAGGTTTTTTTTTTTTTCCCCACTTTTATTGGTCCTTCATTTATTTATTTTCATCCATCTTTGCTCTTTGGCCCATGTGGGCCTCCCATCACAGTAGCCTCTATTTCTGCAGAGCACTGGCTCTGGGCTCACGCGCCCCAGAGCTCCTGCTCGGTAGCTGGACACATCGGTCCAGTCGCTCTGCAGCACGTGGGATCTTCCCAGGCCAGGGATGGAACTGGCACCCGTTGCACTGCAAGGTGGTGTCCTTACCCACTGGATCATCAGGGAAGCCCCATCTTAGTTTTTTGAATGTTCTTTTAAGCTAGCTTCTTCGCTCTAACCTTTCACCCTCATCAAGAAACTCTTTAGTTCTTCTTTTCTTTCTGCCATCAGGGTGGCATCATCTGCATATCTGAGGTTGTCGATATTTCTCTTGGCAATCTTGATTCCAGCTTGTGATTCAGCTGACCCAGCATTTCACATGACGTACTCTGCATATAAGTTAAATAAGCAGGGTGACAATACACAATATACAACCTTGATGTACTCCTTTCCCGATTTTGAACCAGTCTGTTGTTCCATGTCTGGTTCTATTTCTTCTTGGCCTGCACACAGGTTTCTCAGTAGAGAGGTAAGGTGGTCCATATTTCCGTCTCGTTAAGAATTTTCCACAGTTTGTTGTGATCCACACAGAGGATTTAGTATAGTCAATGAAGTAGAAGTAGTTTTTTTTTTTTTTTTTTTTTTTAATTCCTTTGCTTTTTCTATGATGCAGCAGATGTTAGCAATTTGATCTCTGGTTCCTTTGCCTTTTCTAAATCCAGCTTGTACATCTGAAAGTTCTCAGTCACCTGGTATTGAAGCCTAGCTTGAAGGATTTCGAGCATAACCTTGCTTGCATGTGAAATGAGCACTATTATATGGTAGTTTGAACATTCTTTAGCATTGCCCTTATTTAGGATTGGAATGAAAATTGACCTTTTCCATCTCTGTGGCCATTGCTGAGTTTCCCAAATTTGCTAGCATATTGAGTACAGCACTTCAACAGCATCATCTTTTAGGATTTGAAATAGTTCAGTTGGAATTCCATCACCATCACTAGTATTCTTTGCAGTAATGCTTCCTAAGGCCCACTTGACTTCACACTCACAGTATGTCTGGCTCTAGGTGAGTGAACACTCCATCATGGTTATCTGGGTCATTAAGACCCATTCTGTACAGTTCTTCTGTGTATTCTTGCCACCTCTTCTTAATCTGCTTCTGCTTCTCTTAAGCCTGTGCTGTTTCTGTCCTTTACTGTGCACATCTTTACATGAAATAGTCTCTTACTCTGTTATTCTTTTTAACTTGGTAAAATGAAAATAACATAAAATCTACCATTTTAACAATTTGAAGTGTTAAATTCAGCAGTAGTAAATGTTTTCATAGTGCTGTGCAACCATCACCACATCCCCCTTCATAACTTTTTAAAAAAATTATTTATTTAGTTACTTATTTATTTTTGACTATTCTGGCTTTTCACTGCTGCCACAGGCTTTTCTCTGGTTGCAGGGATTGGGGGCTACTCTCTAGTTGAGGTGAGCAGGCTTCTTGTTGAGGTGACTTCTCTTGTTGTGGAACTTGGGCTCTAGGGCACACGGGCTTCAGTAGTTGTGGCACATGGGCTCAATAGTTGTGACTCTGAGGCTCTATAGCACAGGTTCAACAGTTGTGGCTCACAGGCTTAGTTGCTCCACAGCATGCGGGATCTTCCCTGATAAGGGATTGAACTTGTGTCTCCTGCTTTGGCAGGTGAACTCTTCACCACTGAGCCACCAGGGAAGCCCCCCTCCATAACTTTTTAAGCATCCCAAACTGATACTTCCAACCTATTAAATACTAACTCCCTATTCCCCTTCTCTTAAATCCCTGGTAACACTCATCTACTTTCTGTCTCTATAAATTGGATTGTTCTAGGCGCTTCACATATGTAGAATTATAAAATATTTTTCCTTTTGTATATGTATAGGCCTCTTTTAAAAAAACGTGATACATAACAGATTTAGGATTGGAATGAAAATTGACCTTTTCCATCTCTGTGGCCATTGCTTTCCCAAATTTGCTAGCATATTGAGTACAGCACTTCAACAGCATCATCTTTTAGGATTTGAAATAGTTCAGTTGGAATTCCATCACCATCACTAGTATTCTTTGCAGTAATGCTTCCTAAGGCCCACTTGACTTCACACTCACAGTATGTCTGGCTCTAGGTGAGTGAACACTCCATCATGGTTATCTGGGTCATTAAGACCCATTCTGTACAGTTCTTCTGTGTATTCTTGCCACCTCTTCTTAATCTGCTTCTGCTTCTCTTAAGCCTGTGCTGTTTCTGTCCTTTACTGTGCACATCTTTACATGAAATAGTCTCTTACTCTGTTATTCTTTTTAACTTGGTAAAATGAAAATAACATAAAATCTACCATTTTAACAATTTGAAGTGTTAAATTCAGCAGTAGTAAATGTTTTCATAGTGCTGTGCAACCATCACCACATCCCCCTTCATAACTTTTTAAAAAAATTATTTATTTAGTTACTTATTTATTTTTGACTATTCTGGCTTTTCACTGCTGCCACAGGCTTTTCTCTGGTTGCAGGGATTGGGGGCTACTCTCTAGTTGAGGTGAGCAGGCTTCTTGTTGAGGTGACTTCTCTTGTTGTGGAACTTGGGCTCTAGGGCACACGGGCTTCAGTAGTTGTGGCACATGGGCTCAATAGTTGTGACTCTGAGGCTCTATAGCACAGGTTCAACAGTTGTGGCTCACAGGCTTAGTTGCTCCACAGCATGCGGGATCTTCCCTGATAAGGGATTGAACTTGTGTCTCCTGCTTTGGCAGGTGAACTCTTCACCACTGAGCCACCAGGGAAGCCCCCCTCCATAACTTTTTAAGCATCCCAAACTGATACTTCCAACCTATTAAATACTAACTCCCTATTCCCCTTCTCTTAAATCCCTGGTAACACTCATCTACTTTCTGTCTCTATAAATTGGATTGTTCTAGGCGCTTCACATATGTAGAATTATAAAATATTTTTCCTTTTGTATATGTATAGGCCTCTTTTAAAAAAACGTGATACATAACAGATTTACTCTGTTGCCTGTTATGATGTTGCATACATACACACACACACACACATGCATACATACCTATATGTATGTGTAAAAGTAGGTATATAACTTTATGCATAACACTCTATAGGTTAGACGATTAGAAAACAAAATCATTAAATCTAAAAATTAACAAAATTCTACATAGTTAAATTTAATATGAGAGCTGATATGTTGCTAAAATGAAGCCCCAAAGGTGTTTAAAAACAGAAAAATGTTGGTTCTGTGTTTAGTTTTTGTCTGCCTTTTGACTTTATCTTAATGCAGAGAATAACTGTTTGCCTAATATGTTACAGGAAATGTTGCTAGTAACATCAAAGCTTGGTTAGATAGTGCAGAATAATCAGACCACACACTTAATCACAATGATGCCAACAATCAAGCTTTGAAGACCAATTTTAATGAAGTTTTACTAGATAATAATGTAAAATTATCTTTTCTTAGAGATGAGATTAGTGCTGTGATGTTATTGAAATCTGAATTAAAGGAGGTGTCTAATTTAACTCTTATAGTTGGAAACAAAAAATAATCCTTTATTGTAATAACCTACTACACTTGCAGCGGTCGCAAGTTGGTACATACAAAGATAAGCTCTGAGCAGCAGAATCTGAATATGAAGTCACCTGCTTTGGCAAGGACCTCTTGAATTCAGCATATTCATAAAACTCTTTCCATTATCTACTGCTACAAAGTAAGCTGCTTCCTAAGTGGCTCAGTGGCAAAGAATCTGCCTGCAAATGCAGGAGACCCAGGTTTTGTCCCTGGGATGGGAAGAACCCCTGGAGAAGGGAGTGGCAACCCACTCTAGTGTTCTTGCTTGGAAAATTCCATGGACAGAAGAACCTGGTGGGTTATAGTCCATGGGGTTGCAAAGAGTTGGACATGACTGCACATGTACAAAATAAGTCATCCCCACATTAGTGGCTTAAGATAGCAACATTTATTTTTCTCAGAAATCTTTGATTTGGGTTGAGGCTTGGGAATAGCTTGTGTCTGTACTCTAGGACTTACCTGGATTGGCTCGGAGACCAGGGGCTGATCTAATGCAGAGACTGGCAAACCTTTTCTGTAAAAGATCAGATAGTAAATTATTTTTACCTTTGCCAACCATATAGTTTCTGTTGTGACAACTAAACCCTGTCATAGACAAAGAAGTAAGACATAGAAAGAAGCCACCCACAAGTTAGCATGGTTGTGTTCCAATAAATCTTATAAAAATAGTCAGATAAGGACAAATAAGTCAGATTTGTCCTAGGTGAAAAATCTGCCAATCCCTTTTCTGAAAGCTTGTTCACTCATATGCCTGGAAATTGATGCTGTCTTCTGACCCTTATCTGAATCTTTTAACCAGAATACCTACATGCGGCCTCTTCATAGTGCCAGAGCTGTGTTCCATGGGCAAGTATTCAGAGATCAGAGACAGAAGGAAGCTCTTTTTTATGGCCTAGCCTGGGAAGCCATGCAGCATCATTCTGACCACAGTCTACTTGATGAAGCAGTCACAAAGACCCACTGAGGTTAAAGGGGAGGAAATATAGACTCTACCTCTTGAGGGGATTGTGACAAGGATCTGGAAGAGCATGTGGGACCAGCAGGAATATTGCTGAGCCCATTTTGGAACAATACAATCATCCACATTTACCATCTGTCACGTGACGATTCCATTCTCCCACGAGTTTTTTTTTTTTTTTTTTTTTACACTCAAACCTTCTCAAAATCCTCACTTGTACAGTAAGCCCTGATTGCCATTCGAGCTTCATTTGTTATGAAAACAATCACAAGCATAAACTCTGGGACTGAAATTTCATGGAGCATTGTAAAAGTCATCCAGATGAAATGAATAAGCTAAAACTTATATTATCACTAAAATAAAAAGCCAAATTAAAAAGAAAATCTCAAAGAGATCCTGTTCTTCTCTGAGAACATCTTCTCCATTTGAGAAACACTAATCCAAGGCTTAGGCCACAGAGGAAAACAAATTCCTCCCAGCCTTTATAGGATCCAGTCCAACTTCCTGGAATGAAGGTCGAAAGTCCTGTAATCATAAACTCTGTGCATTTCTGCAGAAGTCCTCTCCTCAGAGCTCCGGGGGTAGGCTGCAGTCCAAGGATTTGGTATCATTCCCTCAGAGACACTGCTAACAAGCTCCTCATTGTTTTTAACCGTTTCACTTGCACTGTGGCTCTTCGGCAGCCTCTTCACAGCAGCATGGAAAAGGTTCTCATCTTTATTATGAGCTGGAATTTGAATTGAAAGGTTCTCCATATATTTCAAAAGTCATAGACAAAGAAGAAACATAGAAAGAAGCCACCCACAAGTTAGCATGGTTGTGTTCCAATAAATCTTATAAAAATAGTCAGATAAGGACAAATAAGTCAGATTTGTCCTAGGTGAAAAATCTGCCAATCCCTTTTCTGAAAGCTTGTTCACTCATATGCCTGGAAATTGATGCTGTCTTCTGACCCTTATCTGAATCTTTTAACCAGAATACCTACATGCGGCCTCTTCATAGTGCCAGAGCTGTGTTCCATGGGCAAGTATTCAGAGATCAGAGACAGAAGGAAGCTCTTTTTTATGGCCTAGCCTGGGAAGCCATGCAGCATCATTCTGACCACAGTCTACTTGATGAAGCAGTCACAAAGACCCACTGAGGTTAAAGGGGAGGAAATATAGACTCTACCTCTTGAGGGGATTGTGACAAGGATCTGGAAGAGCATGTGGGACCAGCAGGAATATTGCTGAGCCCATTTTGGAACAATACAATCATCCACATTTACCATCTGTCACGTGACGATTCCATTCTCCCACGAGTTTTTTTTTTTTTTTACACTCAAACCTTCTCAAAATCCTCACTTGTACAGTAAGCCCTGATTGCCATTCGAGCTTCATTTGTTATGAAAACAATCACAAGCATAAACTCTGGGACTGAAATTTCATGGAGCATTGTAAAAGTCATCCAGATGAAATGAATAAGCTAAAACTTATATTATCACTAAAATAAAAAGCCAAATTAAAAAGAAAATCTCAAAGAGATCCTGTTCTTCTCTGAGAACATCTTCTCCATTTGAGAAACACTAATCCAAGGCTTAGGCCACAGAGGAAAACAAATTCCTCCCAGCCTTTATAGGATCCAGTCCAACTTCCTGGAATGAAGGTCGAAAGTCCTGTAATCATAAACTCTGTGCATTTCTGCAGAAGTCCTCTCCTCAGAGCTCCGGGGGTAGGCTGCAGTCCAAGGATTTGGTATCATTCCCTCAGAGACACTGCTAACAAGCTCCTCATTGTTTTTAACCGTTTCACTTGCACTGTGGCTCTTCGGCAGCCTCTTCACAGCAGCATGGGGAAAAGGTTCTCATCTTTATTATGAGCTGGAATTTGAATTGATATGCCTAAGCTTTCTGGATCATCTTCCAGAAGTCTTTCTTCAGGTTTTGTTTGGTGTCTAACCTGAAGGACTGGACACCTGCTGTAGGTGGAAGAGAAAGCATGGGAACTCTTTCTGCTTAACCATCTGAATTTTCTCTAGATTATCTGTCCATATAGATCTTAAGAATGCCCCTCACTTTGACAAAGCCTTGCTGAAATCTTCATTCAACAGTTTCAGTGGTGGAAGGAGAAATGGGAAGGTCTGGAATACCCCCTCCTCAGAATCTGAGGTTGTTGGACTGAGATGCCATATCTGAAGTCCATAACATATATCAGTGAGCATGAGGTAGGATGGCAGTAACAGCTCATACTCCACGCACCCGTGTATCTTCATTCTGGGTTGTTGGGTGTTCAGCTTTTCACAGCTGGGCCAGGGACTAAGGATGAGGGGCCCAGTTGATGTGGGGCTTTGGAAGTCTTCACTGAGCAGCTGGAGGGAAGGAACAGCATATTCTGAGGGTGAGGAGATACTTGCCACTCCTGCTAAATCAGTTCAGTCATGTCCAACACTTTGCGACCCTATGGGCTCTAGCCTGCCAGGCTCCTCTGTCCATGGGGATTCTCCAGGCAAGAATACTGGAGTGATCTGCCATGCTCTTCACCAAGGGATTTTCCCAACTCAGGGATGGAACCCGGGTTTCTTAGGTCTTCTGCATTGGCAAGCAGGTTCTTTACCACTAGTGCCACCTGGGCAGCCCGGGGAAACACTTGGTTAGAGCGAATTCTGCCCTTTTAGAAGAAACACTAATCCAAGGCTTAGGCCACAGAGGAAAACAAATTCCTCCCAGCCTTTATAGGATCCAGTCCAACTTCCTGGAATGAAGGTCGAAAGTCCTGTAATCATAAACTCTGTGCATTTCTGCAGAAGTCCTCTCCTCAGAGCTCCGGGGGTAGGCTGCAGTCCAAGGATTTGGTATCATTCCCTCAGAGACACTGCTAACAAGCTCCTCATTGTTTTTAACCGTTTCACTTGCACTGTGGCTCTTCGGCAGCCTCTTCACAGCAGCATGGGGAAAAGGTTCTCATCTTTATTATGAGCTGGAATTTGAATTGATATGCCTAAGCTTTCTGGATCATCTTCCAGAAGTCTTTCTTCAGGTTTTGTTTGGTGTCTAACCTGAAGGACTGGACACCTGCTGTAGGTGGAAGAGAAAGCATGGGAACTCTTTCTGCTTAACCATCTGAATTTTCTCTAGATTATCTGTCCATATAGATCTTAAGAATGCCCCTCACTTTGACAAAGCCTTGCTGAAATCTTCATTCAACAGTTTCAGTGGTGGAAGGAGAAATGGGAAGGTCTGGAATACCCCCTCCTCAGAATCTGAGGTTGTTGGACTGAGATGCCATATCTGAAGTCCATAACATATATCAGTGAGCATGAGGTAGGATGGCAGTAACAGCTCATACTCCACGCACCCGTGTATCTTCATTCTGGGTTGTTGGGTGTTCAGCTTTTCACAGCTGGGCCAGGGACTAAGGATGAGGGGCCCAGTTGATGTGGGGCTTTGGAAGTCTTCACTGAGCAGCTGGAGGGAAGGAACAGCATATTCTGAGGGTGAGGAGATACTTGCCACTCCTGCTAAATCAGTTCAGTCATGTCCAACACTTTGCGACCCTATGGGCTCTAGCCTGCCAGGCTCCTCTGTCCATGGGGATTCTCCAGGCAAGAATACTGGAGTGATCTGCCATGCTCTTCACCAAGGGATTTTCCCAACTCAGGGATGGAACCCGGGTTTCTTAGGTCTTCTGCATTGGCAAGCAGGTTCTTTACCACTAGTGCCACCTGGGCAGCCCGGGGAAACACTTGGTTAGAGCGAATTTGCTATTTCTGTTCCTTTTGGTAACTGGTAGGCTCAGCTGTGAGTCCTCTCTTGTATGTCTCAGTGAGGGGTCTCTTTCTATCTGAAGATGCTTTTCCTTCTTTCCTGCTGCTCATTCCCGTGCTGAGAGCCAGACCTTCTTTCTGTGACTCATACAGTTGCTGTAGAGATAATTCTGATGTCAGATGTGCAGGCCATTGATATGAGAGGAGGAAAGAAAAGACTATTCAGAAACAAGTCTCCTCTCATCATGCAAATACCCCTAATTAAGAAAGCCAGACAGATTCTGTGTCACGGAAATATAATTTCCTTTGACTCAGGGAATTTCAGGAATTGCTCCAGGCTATCAACCTTTCCTGATATCTTGGGTTAAAGGTCTTCACCTTTGCTCTAAATTTTCTAGAACAAAAGTGAATTCAGTCTGACATTTGTGAAGTATCTTGCAAGTGCCAGGAGTAGTCCTGGTAACTTTAGAAATAGATATGAACGACAGAGTGCCTGCTTTCAAGAAACTTACAATTGAATAAATTAATCTTTAAGTGGTAAACCCTGGATGCTCTATGGGTCCTAATAGAAAGGTGAAAACTTTGGACACTGTCATGGGTTGAATTGGGCTCCCCAGGTGATGCTAGTGGTTAAGAATCCTCCTGCTAATGCAGGAACCATTCTCTGAATGTCTTTACGTTCTGAGACATCAGAGAGGTGAGTTTGATCCCTGGGTCAGGAAGATCCCCTGGAGGAGGGCATGGCAACCCACTCCAATATTCTTGCCCAGAAAATCCTATGGATTCTTGCCAGGGGGCCAGGCTCCTTCGGGGTGAGGAGATACTTGCCACTCCTGCTGAACCAGTTCAGTCATGTCCAACACTTTGCGACCCTATGGGCTCTAGCCTGCCAGGCTCCTCTGTCCATGGGGATTCTCCAGGCAAGAATACTGGAGTGATCTGCCATGCTCTTCACCAAGGGATTTTCCCAACTCAGGGATGGAACCCGGGTTTCTTAGGTCTTCTGCATTGGCAAGCAGGTTCTTTACCACTAGTGCCACCTGGGCAGCCCGGGGAAACACTTGGTTAGAGCGAATTTGCTATTTCTGTTCCTTTTGGTAACTGGTAGGCTCAGCTGTGAGTCCTCTCTTGTATGTCTCAGTGAGGGGTCTCTTTCTATCTGAAGATGCTTTTCCTTCTTTCCTGCTGCTCATTCCCGTGCTGAGAGCCAGACCTTCTTTCTGTGACTCATACAGTTGCTGTAGAGATAATTCTGATGTCAGATGTGCAGGCCATTGATATGAGAGGAGGAAAGAAAAGACTATTCAGAAACAAGTCTCCTCTCATCATGCAAATACCCCTAATTAAGAAAGCCAGACAGATTCTGTGTCACGGAAATATAATTTCCTTTGACTCAGGGAATTTCAGGAATTGCTCCAGGCTATCAACCTTTCCTGATATCTTGGGTTAAAGGTCTTCACCTTTGCTCTAAATTTTCTAGAACAAAAGTGAATTCAGTCTGACATTTGTGAAGTATCTTGCAAGTGCCAGGAGTAGTCCTGGTGACTTTAGAAATAGATATGAACGACAGAGTGCCTGCTTTCAAGAAACTTACAATTGAATAAATTAATCTTTAAGTGGTAAACCCTGGATGCTCTATGGGTCCTAATAGAAAGGTGAAAACTTTGGACACTGTCATGGGTTGAATTGGGCTCCCCAGGTGATGCTAGTGGTTAAGAATCCTCCTGCTAATGCAGGAACCATTCTCTGAATGTCTTTACGTTCTGAGACATCAGAGAGGTGAGTTTGATCCCTGGGTCAGGAAGATCCCCTGGAGGAGGGCATGGCAACCCACTCCAATATTCTTGCCCAGAAAATCCTATGGACTTCAAGTGAAGCCAGGTGGGCTACAGTCCATAGTGTCATAAAACAGTCAGATGCAACTGAAGCGACTTAACACGCACACATGCAGTGGTTGAACTGTTCCTTCAAAACTGCTATGCTGAAGTCCTAACACCCGGTACCTCATATGTGACCTCATCTGGAGACACAGTCTTTACGGAGGAAATTAAGTTGCAGGGAGGTCATCAGGGTACATACCAGGGAGAGAGGCCTGGAACAGATCCCTCCCAACTCTCAGAAGGAATCAGTCTTGCTGACATCCTGATTTTAGACTTAAACTCTCCAGGACTGAGACAATAAATTTCTGCATTTTAAGTCACCCATGGTCCTAGCAAAGTAATACAGATACTCAGTGGTCCCCTTCTGATTTTGTACAAATTTCTGAGGAAAACCCAGGGTGGATGTAAATTAAATGTTTATAGAGTTTGCATTCAACAGACATTTGATGTATTCATTCATTTATTTATTCATCCATTTCCTATCTCTTTACCCCCAATTTTTATATATATATTTTTTAAATGGCCTCTTTTGTTGGATTTTTATCTATTTATTTTCATCCATCTTTATTCTTTGGCCTGTATGGGCCTCCCATTGCTGTGGCCTCTCATGTTGCAGAGCACTGGCTCTGGGCACATGCGCTCTAGAGCGCTGGCTTGTAATTGGAAACACCGGTTCAGCTGCTCCGTGGCTTGTTGGATCCTCCCAGGCCAGGGTTCGAACCAGTGCCCCTTGCACTGCAAGGCAGACTCTTTACCCACTGGACCACCAAGGAAGCCCCTCAATTTATTTTTGATTACATTTACCAGCATCTGAGAAATTCTAGGAATAAAATTAATCTTAAGGGGTAAACCCGGATGCTCTATGGCCAATAGAAAGGTGAAAACTTTGGACACTGTCATGGGTTGAATTGGGCTCCCCAGGTGATGCTAGTGGTTAAGAATCCTCCTGCTAATGCAGGAACCATTCTCTGAATGTCTTTACGTTCTGAGACATCAGAGAGGTGAGTTTGATCCCTGGGTCAGGAAGATCCCTGGAGGAGGGCATGGCAACCCACTCCAATATTCTTGCCCAGAAAATCCTATGGACTTCAAGTGAAGCCAGGTGGGCTACAGTCCATAGTGTCATAAAACAGTCAGATGCAACTGAAGCGACTTAACACGCACACATGCAGTGGTTGAACTGTTCCTTCAAAACTGCTATGCTGAAGTCCTAACACCCGGTACCTCATATGTGACCTCATCTGGAGACACAGTCTTTACGGAGGAAATTAAGTTGCAGGGAGGTCATCAGGGTACATACCAGGGAGAGAGGCCTGGAACAGATCCCTCCCAACTCTCAGAAGGAATCAGTCTTGCTGACATCCTGATTTTAGACTTAAACTCTCCAGGACTGAGACAATAAATTTCTGCATTTTAAGTCACCCATGGTCCTAGCAAAGTAATACAGATACTCAGTGGTCCCCTTCTGATTTTGTACAAATTTCTGAGGAAAACCCAGGGTGGATGTAAATTAAATGTTTATAGAGTTTGCATTCAACAGACATTTGATGTATTCATTCATTTATTTATTCATCCATTTCCTATCTCTTTACCCCCAATTTTTATATATATATTTTTTAAATGGCCTCTTTTGTTGGATTTTTATCTATTTATTTTCATCCATCTTTATTCTTTGGCCTGTATGGGCCTCCCATTGCTGTGGCCTCTCATGTTGCAGAGCACTGGCTCTGGGCACATGCGCTCTAGAGCGCTGGCTTGTAATTGGAAACACCGGTTCAGCTGCTCCGTGGCTTGTTGGATCCTCCCAGGCCAGGGTTCGAACCAGTGCCCCTTGCACTGCAAGGCAGACTCTTTACCCACTGGACCACCAAGGAAGCCCCTCAATTTATTTTTGATTACATTTACCAGCATCTGAGAAATTCTATCTTTTGTTGACTTGTTCACTATTTCTCCACCTGCTTCAGGAGAGAGGTGCAAGAAATACTTGCCGAATAAGAACTTACCCTCTCTTGTTCCCTTCCCTTTCTCTCTCAATTAATACTGAAGCACTTCTTATATCTACTGTGTACACAGCATTCCAGGCTCATCCCTGTTGGAACATAAAGACATTCAGAGAATGGCTCTTGTCTCTGAGGAGAGAGGTGAGAAATATCCAGGTGAGGGGCTGCACTCCGCATGGGTGGGTGTGCGCTGGGCAACTGTGGGATCATTGCTGTTGCAGGGTGGGTGCCATGAGCTGAGGTGTGTGGGAAAGGCTCCCAGAGGAGGAGGGACCCCCACTTGAGACAAAGGGACAGAAGAGGAGAGAGGAAGGGGAGAAGAGAATGTCTATAACCCATCTATCTTCCTAACCCCTATGCTTAGGAAGGAGTCGGATCACTCCAGGCCAGGAGTGGGGCAGAGCATAAGAATGGAGGTGGGGGTGGGACCCAGAAGCTTCTTTCTACCATGGAGATCAGAGCCAAAACCCAGGTGCTCTAAACTCAGGCCATACATAAAAACCATTTTGGGAACTTAAAAATGCTAATGTCAGTCCTTCTCTTGACCTTGGATATCCTGGAAGTTATAGGCAGGACTTCAGAGGGAAGAAATCCTTTTAGGATGTGGATTGACAGCTTTTAATGTCGAGTTCATGGTAAATTAAATGTTTATAGAGTTTGCATTCAACAGACATTTGATGTATTCATTCATTTATTTATTCATCCATTTCCTATCTCTTTACCCCCAATTTTTATATATATATTTTTTAAATGGCCTCTTTTGTTGGATTTTTATCTATTTATTTTCATCCATCTTTATTCTTTGGCCTGTATGGGCCTCCCATTGCTGTGGCCTCTCATGTTGCAGAGCACTGGCTCTGGGCACATGCGCTCTAGAGCGCTGGCTTGTAATTGGAAACACCGGTTCAGCTGCTCCGTGGCTTGTTGGATCCTCCCAGGCCAGGGTTCGAACCAGTGCCCCTTGCACTGCAAGGCAGACTCTTTACCCACTGGACCACCAAGGAAGCCCCTCAATTTATTTTTGATTACATTTACCAGCATCTGAGAAATTCTATCTTTTGTTGACTTGTTCACTATTTCTCCACCTGCTTCAGGAGAGAGGTGCAAGAAATACTTGCCGAATAAGAACTTACCCTCTCTTGTTCCCTTCCCTTTCTCTCTCAATTAATACTGAAGCACTTCTTATATCTACTGTGTACACAGCATTCCAGGCTCATCCCTGTTGGAACATAAAGACATTCAGAGAATGGCTCTTGTCTCTGAGGAGAGCGGTGAGAAATATCCAGGTGAGGGGCTGCACTCCGCATGGGTGGGTGTGCGCTGGGCAACTGTGGGATCATTGCTGTTGCAGGGTGGGTGCCATGAGCTGAGGTGTGTGGGAAAGGCTCCCAGAGGAGGAGGGACCCCCACTTGAGACAAAGGGACAGAAGAGGAGAGAGGAAGGGGAGAAGAGAATGTCTATAACCCATCTATCTTCCTAACCCCTATGCTTAGGAAGGAGTCGGATCACTCCAGGCCAGGAGTGGGGCAGAGCATAAGAATGGAGGTGGGGGTGGGACCCAGAAGCTTCTTTCTACCATGGAGATCAGAGCCAAAACCCAGGTGCTCTAAACTCAGGCCATACATAAAAACCATTTTGGGAACTTAAAAATGCTAATGTCAGTCCTTCTCTTGACCTTGGATATCCTGGAAGTTATAGGCAGGACTTCAGAGGGAAGAAATCCTTTTAGGATGTGGATTGACAGCAGTGGCTTCTGCATGCAAGACCCAGACCACTAGGCCCAGTCATGAGATTCCTGTAGTTCCAGAGTGACAGGGATAAGACAGAAAAATAAGACATCGGGTTGCCTTCTCTGGTAGCGCCCCTATATCCTGAGTGTACAAGTACCTGCTTGTGACATTGGAAGGATCTGTTGACAGATCTGTATCCTGTTTCCAATTCTCCACTATATTTTGTGGTGGAAGCAGTAGCAACAACCTTAGAAACAAACTGGTTTCCCCTTTTTTTTAGGACCCTTCAACTTTCTGTAGGTATTCATAGATGGGAACCATCCAGAGGAGAGGTTTTCACTGCTTTTGACTTTTGTTTGTTCATTTTGAGGATGCTGGGGAAATTAGGTCCAGAGTTTTAGGGATCTTACTACATGGGTCCTATTAGCTTAATTTCTTTCAGCATTATCTGCAAGGCTCTATCATAATGCTTGGCATATAGTGGACTCACAACTAATGAAACAGCAGAGATCCTCTGAAATGCTAAACTTCAAGTACAGTCTGGGGGAAGAAACGCTGCCAAATTCCTTTCTGTTTGCTCAAGATCCACTTGATACAAGCAGAAAGGTGGGAACAAAGAGTTGACCAGTCTTCAAAAGAAACCTAGAAGTGCTGACTGAGATCTCTGAGGCACTGGGCACTGCGCAAGATGTTGTGGGCATGCAGTGATAAATTTAGACGTGGCTTTGACCTCTAGACCCTGCTCATCTAGTTGGAGAGACAAGAAATGAACATGTGAAAAGTTAACAATGAAGGACTTATAGAAGAGCACTAATAAATTCTGAGACCAGTTGGAACTGATCAGGGGAATCAGAGAGGTCACTTCAGGCTGGGGTGTGGAGAAGACGGGAGAGAGGGGCTGGTATGAATAAAAGTGAGAGCTGAGGAGGCAACAGGAAAGCTCTGCTTACCATACAGTAGATCTGTTTGGCAGGAGATGGGAGGAGAGATTTAGGCAAGTTGAGAATTAAGGAGGGTAGAGCTCCATAAGGGAGGGCCTGGACCCCGAACCAAGGTGAGAGAGCATCCTGCAGGAAATGGGAGCAATGAAAGGTTTTCAGCAAAGTGGAGACGAGTGGAAGAGATTCCATGGCCCACCTCCAGTCTCCACAGAAGCCCTGTGGTCTGCACACCTTCTGGTCATCAAAGGGTTTTCTGCAATCCTTGTCCAGCATCATCTTTGTGTGCCACTTAGAAAGCATGACACTGGAGAAAAAACTTTCAGTCTGGAGGGCTGGGTTTGTTCTTTTTAAACAAGGGACTTGCTTGTTTTCAATATCACATGTGTTTGTCACTGAATTTCCTGAAGGGGGCGAGGGTGACAGGGTAGCTTTAGAAAGCTCCCTTCGGGCCTGCCAGACCCTGTTCAATGACTCAGCAAAGGAGGGTTTTGCAATAGGCTTACAGAACCAGACCAACTTGCTTTCCCTAAGGAAACCTTGGTGTCCTAAGAAAACCTCAGCCTGGGTCCCTGCCCTGCTGGGCTGACATTCCTTCTCTCCTCTGGTAGCACGCACGGAGCATATGCTCTAGGACAGCACTGGGGCGTCCCCAGAGGGCTTTGGAGTCAAGTCAGATTTCAGTTAAACTTTGGCTCCACCTCTTACAAGCGGTGTTACAATTACAGTTTCCTCATCTGTACAAAAGAAATCATAACTAGTTTGTTGAGTTGTCTTAATAATAAGGGAAGCATTAAATGGAACTTCCTCATTTTTAAGTTGTCTTAATAACAACTTAAGGGAAGTACATAGTAGGTTTCATATATATATATATATATATATATATATATATATATATATAATATTATATAGTAAATAATTTTTCTGTAAGGAAGGAAGATAGTGGTCTTTTGGCTCTACCCTAAAAAAATCAGATTTCCTGACTTTCAACTGCACTTTTCCCCAGGCTTGCTCTAATATTTAAGTCCTGCAGGTGGATGTGCTTCCCCTACATGGTAAGTGAGCCTGACCTGGAAGGGGTCCAGGGAGAAATTTCTGTACTCCTAGAAGTTGGCTGAACCAAATGGCCATCCTCATGTTACCAGATCTATTTAGAAGACCCTTCCATCAGGAACAAATTGAACACAGGAATGGGAATTTTGGTATAAAACAACAAAACATACAGAGGATTTTAAAATATAAAACTGTGTTTCCCAAACAGCTTTCTAAGACAAGCATTTATACAATGTTTACGAGGTACCAGGCATAGCTCAAATCAATAATGAATATTAATTTATTTAATCCTCACATCTATGTGAAGTAGGTGTTTTTACCCCAGTTTACAGTTGAGAAAACTCAGCCACAAAGAGGTTATGCAATTTGCTGAAAGTCACACAGTCCCATGGGTGACTCTAAGCCCTGAGAGATCATGGGGATATTTACTGAAGGGGCGAGGGTGACAGGGTAGCTTTAGAAAGCTCCTTCGGGCCTGCCAGACCCTGTTCAATGACTCAGCAAAGGAGGGTTTTGCAATAGGCTTACAGAACCAGACCAACTTGCTTTCCCTAAGGAAACCTTGGTGTCCTAAGAAAACCTCAGCCTGGGTCCCTGCCCTGCTGGGCTGACATTCCTTCTCTCCTCTGGTAGCACGCACGGAGCATATGCTCTAGGACAGCACTGGGGCGTCCCCAGAGGGCTTTGGAGTCAAGTCAGATTTCAGTTAAACTTTGGCTCCACCTCTTACAAGCGGTGTTACAATTACAGTTTCCTCATCTGTACAAAAGAAATCATAACTAGTTTGTGGAGTTGTCTTAATAATAAGGGAAGCATTAAGTGGAACTTCCCTCATTTTTAAGTTGTCTTAATAACAACTTAAGGGAAGTACATAGTAGGTTTCATATATATATATATATATATATATATATATATATATAATATAATATTATATAGTAAATAATTTTTCTGTAAGGAAGGAAGATAGTGGTCTTTTGGCTCTACCCTAAAAAAAAATCAGATTTCCTGACTTTCAACTGCACTTTTCCCTAGGCTTGCTCTAATATTTAAGTCCTGCAGGTGGATGTGCTTCCCCTACATGGTAAGTGAGCCTGACCTGGAAGGGGTCCAGGGAGAAATTTCTGTACTCCTAGAAGTTGGCTGAACCAAATGGCCATCCTCATGTTACCAGATCTATTTAGAAGACCCTTCCATCAGGAACAAATTGAACACAGGAATGGGAATTTTGGTATAAAACAACAAAACATACAGAGGATTTTAAAATATAAAACTGTGTTTCCCAAACAGCTTTCTAAGACAAGCATTTATACAATGTTTACGAGGTACCAGGCATAGCTCAAATCAATAATGAATATTAATTTATTTAATCCTCACATCTATGTGAAGTAGGTGTTTTTACCCCAGTTTACAGTTGAGAAAACTCAGCCACAAAGAGGTTATGCAATTTGCTGAAAGTCACACAGTCCCATGGGTGACTCTAAGCCCTGAGAGATCATGGGGATATTTACTGCACAAAAATTACTGGAAAGCCCATCTAAAAGGCCTTCTTTTGAGAAAAAGTCTGGGCATCAACACAAAGCCCTTAAATGTCAGTGAATCAACAGCACTGTCGTTCAACCCAGGTGAGGCCTCTAAGCCCTGCTTCTTAGGCGACCTCAGCTTTCATGTGTGGCCTCCCTGGGGTCCCCCCGAGACAGTTCTGGCTAGGCCACTCATCTTTTTTTTTCATTTCTGTCTCACACTCATTCAAACTTATTTTTATCAAATATCCATGATTGCCTTTACAAAAGGTATTTAAATAAAGGAAGCATTTGAGACAAAATGGAAATGAATGAGTTATTCCTTTGCAACTTCTTTTTAAATTAAATATGTAAGTGAACTCTTATGTGTAATTCTGGGCTTTGTAGGCCACTCATCTTGATTTCTCTTGACAAACATCTGCTGAGCATCAATGCATGCACCACAGTGCTGCATTCTGGGGACACCAAAATAATTATAACTAGTGGCAGGCAGGTAACTCACAGTCTGGTAGAGAAAGGAACCCATGGTTTTGGATCCACTGAAGAAAGGGCTCTGCAAGGGTTTCCCTGCCCTTCTTCACAGAAGTGAGCCCCACTTTCATTCACCTCAGACGGGAGCAGCTTGTTCGTTTACAAGAGAAGCAATGTCACGGACAAAGCTAAGCCGGTGCCTTTTGTTCTTTGCTCTCGTCTCTCTTTCACCCACTCCAGTATTCTCGCCTGGAGAATCCAATGGACAGAGGAGCCTGGCGGGCTACAGTCCGTGGGGATCACAGAGAGTCAGACAGGGCTGAAGCGACTTAGCATGCATGCTCCTTTGCCGTGTCTCCCTCACCACTCTCTGTTCTCTGGACATCCTGTCCTCCTGCCCTCCTGCTCTTGTCTTAGTCACCTGCAGACCGTCCCAGGGCCCTTCTCAAGCACTTATTCTCTGAGCTTACATGTCTTGCTGGTATATTTAGACATCCAAAGGTGAGTCAAAGAATGAAATGGGTTGGGAAGTATTGACCCATATCTTGTCAAGCTCACAACAGATTTTTTTGCCTCAGGACACTGGCATTTCTTATTTCTTTGTGACCTTGATAGTGAACTGAACATACCAAGATGTTCCCATAATCAAATGCAGTTGGGCAGGGGATGCTAACATCAGAAACTGTTTAGGAAGGAAGAGAACAGAGTGGGTACCAGAGGTGAGGAAGAGCAAAGTTTGAGGGCAATGAGTAATCTCTCTCCTGCTTTCAGTGCCCAAGCTGCCACCCCTCCCATAACAAGGCCCAGATGGTACCCCTGGGAAGATGGCAGCAGCTGGGGGCAACAGAGATACTGCTTTGTTTGGGGCTCTGAGAAAGGGGGAGATGATGCTGGGAAAGATGAACAATCCTCCTGCCACTGCTCGCTACTTTGTTACAAGCTTGTGAGGAAAGAATCTTTAGAACACCTTCATCACAATAACCTTCTTTCTCTCCCATTAACTCTGTCACTTTACCTGCCCTCCTTCTAGGAAACTTCAAGTACTGTCATTTTCAGAATTTAGTCGTTTCTGGGTATTTCTGTGTTGTTTCTTGCTCTTACCTCATCGAAAGACAGTGAAGCCAGGTAGCCCTGCCTCCCCTTCTGCTGCTTTGCGTGCTCCATTACAGGTTCTTTGCCATTTCCTTGCTTTCCTCCATTTATCTGCCCAGAAATTCATCCATCAAACATTTACTGGGCTCATAATTTGTGCAAAGCTCTCCAATGGCTATTCTAGAGGATATGAAGATGCAGAAGACACACTCAGAGCTTTCAGGAACTTGCCATCTGTGAAGGAGACACATCTAACTATAATAAATTAAATACAGACAGAGGAGATTTTCGTGCAACCTGTATTGACTTTTCTCTTTACTATGTTAAAAGTGATAACAGTTTGGTAAGAAGATGCCTCTGACATCTGATGCTCTTCTTTTCTGAGCTTTGGGGAGGCCAAATAGATCCTTTAAGGAAACAGAGTTCGACCCCCATCAGAGAAAGGGACAGACTTTGGGAGCCAGATGGACACCTCCAGCCCCAAGATTTCAATCAGCAAAACCACCTTTCTTAATTGGGTGAGAAGCAGGCTGGCTCCATACCAGACCTTAAGACCAATAGCAACAGCATAGCCCCGATGATGGGCAGCAGAGGCAATGTTTCTTTCCCCAGGATTTCTCTGCACCAAGTTTCTGCCCTTTCTTTAACGTAACAATCAAGAGCTGGCCCGAAGTCAGGGCACACACATCCCTTGAAGACTTTTATCACTGGATGAGTTGGTCTTGAGTAAAAGATTCTGGAAAGGAGCTGGTGAAGAATGGGATTGGAGTGGTACACAGAGTAAACAATCCATTTGGAGGCAGTATCTGGGGGCAGGTAGTTGTGATGCTTGGCACACAATTTTCCAACCAAATGAAACACAGGAAATTACAGGGCACGCTCTCCATCTTTTCAACTAAGCCTTGCAAGTGTTACAAAGTCATTCCAGGAAACCGTATGATAGAAGCTTCTTTACAACCAAGTTTGAAACATGAACCCCGCCAAACATCTTTCTTCATTTAACTGAGGGATATAGTTTTTACCTGGGGATGCTCAGGAAAGGCTGAGGAAAGACTGCATGCTCTACCTGAGCCTTGAGGGATCAGTAATTCCCAAGCTACACAGAAAGGGGAGAGGATGTCTAGACAGAAGAGACATGGAGATTTGGAAGGGCTGGGATGAGGGAACGGAGGGTGTAGGAGCAGAGAGACAGAAAGAAGGACTGACATATTGCACACTATTGAAGTGCAGACTGCTGGCAGTGACTCGCTGGGAGGAAAGGCACTGGAGGAGGTGAGGCCCAACCATGGGACTCCCAATGGGGTGGGAAAGGTCAAGGGTCTCAAATCTCCTCTACCCACCGGAGCAGGTGATCCTGGGATAGGAAGCTGCACGTGGACATCCCAGAAGAATCTTTCACTAATGGGAGTGTGGTGGAAGATGCGGTTGGATCCCGTGGTAAGTCAGCAGCAACTCTAAAGGCTGCTTTGTTTCCACTCCTTTGAGTGCTACTGTCTTGTCTGTGCCTCTCATCCCCGGCCCCAAACTACAATTTCTGAAGAGACTTGCTTTGAGAGCCATTTCATTTATTAAGGTATCACTTGGATAGTACACAAACAGCACAAGCAGAAACTTCAAGCCCACACGCAGAATAAATTATGATAGTTGTATTTAAAAGTGGACAACAGAAGAAGCTGTGTTACCAGGAGAGCTTCTCGCTCCAGTGACTGGAGATTCACAAGTCAGCCTCTGTCAAGGGTCAGTGATAACATCTTCGGTGAGGCATTTAGAGCCAAATGCTCCCCTCCAGACCTAATGAGGCCCATGCTCCTGCACACATGCATGTGCATGCACACCGATGCACACGCAGGTGGGGGCAGGGAACAGCCTGTCAATAACAACCAGCTCAGCTACAAGTGAGGTGGACCCAGCTGTGTTTTCCCTGTGGCTCTGGCAGCTGATGAGACCCTGGTACTTCTCGCTCACCAGCTCCCCAACTGCTGTGGGAGGTGTGGGGGTGCCCTCAAGGCAGGGAGGCTGCTTCCTGAGGCGAGGAGCCCAGTTCTGTCATCCTGGACTGCAGGATGAGCATACTGCAGCTTCCCCATGCTCTGCTGTCCGGCCTGCCACTGGGAGGAACAAGGGAAGAGATGTGCCCCAAGGAGGTCCACATGCTCGGAGCCCCGTGAGCTGTGGCCGAGTTCCATCCGGGCCTCTCTCCAGCTGTGTGATGCTGGGGAAGCCACGTCAGTCCTCTAAGCCTCCTAATCCCCTTCTGTAATAAGGGGAATGGTAGTACCTATTTCACTGGGTTACTATAAGGAATTACTGATATCTGATACTTTGAAGTACTGTGCCAGGCTCAAGGTAAACGTGCAAAATCTGTTTTCTTTCATATCTCCTTCCTCATTTCCTCCTATGTCCAGGTTTCTGTAGCCATCAGTGGTCATGCAGGCCCAGCTGGCACCCCTTGACCAACAGGGCCTCCCTAACCTCAACAAGCATCACCAGTGCATGCTTCCCACTAGCACAAAACCGCACCACTGGCCGAGTCAAAGGTGCGGGGGATGCCTCAGGTGCCATCCAAGCCCAAGAGAGAGATCCGGGTTGCCTTTGGCCCCATGGACCCCTGACTGCCTCAGGGGTGAGGTGCCACAGTGGGGTGAAGGCACAAACACCAGACAGAGGTCGACAGGTGGCTCTGAGCCAAGTTTGACTGGAAGCTGGGACTGAGGGGTTGTGCTCTTCACAAACCTGAGCAGAAACAAACCACCCGCTTCCGAGAGTGGGCCACCCACAGACACAGGAAATATCTTCCTAGCAGATACACCACCAAACCTGATGGATCACAGTTCACAACCCTGGTTCTGCAAAATTTTCCTTCCACTTCTCCATCTGTCTGTCCACCCAGCCATCCATCTGGCAGAGATGAAGAGTTCTGTATATCACAGGCTGACTAGGACTGAAGACCCTTTGTGCCCAACTTAGCACCGTTTATCCAAAGGGTATCTTGTCTGGGCACTCAGCTGGAGTCCCTTACGGTCTCTTGCTGTGAGGTAGTAACAAGACAGGTGGTATCCCTCTTTGTGTAAATCAGGAGGTGCTCAAGTGCACACCACTGAACATGGTACCATGTGCGCAAGTGAGCATGGCTGGAACATGGTAAGGGCTGGTCAAATGCAGGGGCTTGTCTGTTCCCTGAAGGCCACAGCAGGCCATGCTGTGGCTCATCCCGACAGAGCTCCAGGTCCAGACTGGCTCTGCAGCTCACACCAGCGTGGGTTTCAAGTCATCTTTGAAGTTTACGATAGGCTTCGAGCGGGCCCACAGCTTTCCCCAGGAAGCCAGCGTCCCCGCCGGCTCAGGGTCGGTGTCTGACGAGCCGCTGTCACTGGAGTCAGAGGAGCTCTGGAAGCAGACCTCACAGTAAGGCCGGTGGCAGCGGCAGAAGAGCTCGTCCGAGCTGCTGGATTCGGTGTCAAGGTAGCTACACGGCGAAGACAGGGAAGGGCAGCCTGGGGACCCTGGGCGCTGCCGCTGCCCAGGGAGGTCAGGTGAGGCCTTGGAGGGGCATGGGAGGGTGGGACACAGCGCTCGGCCGGAACCGAAAGGCTGCTGGGGAAAGGCTGCGTGGCTCCCTCCGGCTCCCCGGGGATGTGTCTGGTGCTGTTTGCTGCCCTCCAGGGCACCTGGCTTGCCTCGAGGAGCAGGCAGTAGCAGAGGATTTCCTGAAGAGGGTCTTGCTACTCTGGGATCAGCAGTTTGGGGGTCCAGACAGGGGCTCGCCCTGTCCTGCACATGTGGCCCAGAAATGGCCCTGTGGACCCGATGCCCCACATAGGCGGGTACAGAGCCTGGAAAGTATGAGCGAGCCCGCTGGGCTGCCCGCCTTCTCCTCACCATGGAGGGGCTGAAGCCCAGCTCCTTGGAGAGGGGCATCTCCTGGGGTCTGTGGCCAGCGCTGCTCTTCCAGCCCTGCTGGGGATAAGACAGGGAAGAGGGGAGTTGAGCCCTGGGGCCCCGCCCCAGATCCTGCAGGACCTCCTGAAGCTTCTCCCTGATCACGGAATTGACCCTTGACAGTTGCGCCTGAGGCCCCTCTGAGCTCTCCAGCTGCCCGCGTCTCTGGGGAATGGACCCTTCTCCCCCGGGCCTGAGACCCTGGTGGAGGGCCACGGGTACTTGGTCTTCTCTTTCTGTAGTCCGGCTTTGCTCAGCCCATGGCTTCTGGCTGCAGCCCAAATGTAAAGGATCAGAAAAGTCTCTCAAGTTGGAAATTTTTTCCTTCTGCTCTGGGGAGGGGCTGGTATCCTCCATAGGCCCCCTGAGGCCTTGTTCACTTGAGGCCAGCACTGAGGCGCTCTGCAAGCCTTGGGTGGCCACGCCGGTATCATTCTGAGAGTCAGAGACACGTTCCGAAGGCCCCTGAGCTGCCAGGCTGTAGGCAGAGGCTGCAGTCAAGATGCCCTTGCAGTGGGAAGAGGTAGGCGGGACAGCAGCCTCCTCTGGGGGGTCAGAGGTGCACCCCACTGACATCAGTCTTACCAGCTTCTCTCGGGCATTGTTTACTTGTTCTTGCAGGCTTTCAATCACAGCATTTTTCTATAAAACAAAAGCAAAACCATCAACAAAACATGCTGCTGAGGGTTTTCACAGTGTTTCTCATGGTCGAGAGAGTGTGGCGTCAGAAGACGTTGGCTTAAATTCCAGTTTCTCCACAAACTAGCTGTGGAGGCTGAGGGGGGCCTTCCTTGAAGTCAAAAGAAGTAATGCATATCAAGCGTTAGCACAGTAAACTGACATATGTGCTCAGGAAAAGTGAGCTCTCATTTACTGTCTGAGCTCCATCCCTGATATGTCTCCAGATGGTAGCACTGTTAGCGAGAAGGGGGGTCGGGAGAGGTACGGTGAGGTTGCCTGCCGGCTGCTCTCAGAACCAAGGGGATCAGGACACTCTGCAGGACTGACGTCTGAACGACGTTTGGGATTGCCCAGCTCTGGCTTGCAAACTACAGATGACTTTGAGGCACCTCTGGAGAGGATGAAGGAATGGGGAAACGAGAACCTTGGCTCCTGCTAAACAGCCTAGAAAGTGGGGAGAACATGGAAAGGATGGAGATTCCTGGGCCACAGTGACAAGACTGGAGCCAGGGTGGGGGTGGGCTTAGGCTGGCGTGAGAATCTCAGGTGCTGTCACCTCCCTAGGCTGACACATTGGGGTGGAAAGTCAATGCTACCATGTGGCACTATCAGCTGGTGGTGTCTCCCAAGGAAGTGCAGGGATCAGAATTACTGGAGAAGCTTACAAAAAAAAGAAAGAAAGAAAGAAAGAGGATGCCTGGGCCTAGGTCTCTGACAACTTGATTCAGTAGAACTAGAAGAGAGCCCAGAAAATACAAAAGACCGGGCAGTTCTGCTAGTGAGCTGCCTACCTGCCGCATGGCTGATAGTGGACAAATAGGCTGTGCCCAGGATGCTGGTAGCCGACAGCTGTGCCCCTTCTAACTGTGAGACCGTAGGGCATGAAGGAGGAGGAGGAGTAACGCAGTAGGTGTGCCCTGAGCACCCTCCAGTGCTATGGCAGCTGAGATCACCTAGTTCAGACCTAATGTCCACCTTCTGAAATTTCTGATGCGTGAAGGCAGTGGAGCAGGAAAGAGATCATTGAGAATGAATGGTCTTGGGCCAGATGACATGGCTGAGGGTTTGGGGAAGGGAATAAGGAAGTGCTTGCCCAAATACCCAATTGCTGCCCTCTGTTGCCATCCCTTTTAGAACTTGAGGATGAACATCTGGATGTCGCTCACTCGTAAAGAATGTTCCTGCAATGCAGTAGACCCCAGTTTGATGCCTGGGTCGGGTAGATCCCCTGGAGAAGGGATAGGCTACCCACACCAGTATTCCTGGGCTTCTCTGCTGACTCAGATGGTAAAGAATCCATACCTGCAATGTGGGAGACCTGGGTTTGATCCCTGGGTTGGGAAGACCCCCTGAAGAAGGGAACAGCTACTCACTCCAGTATTTTTGCCTGGAGAATTCCATGGCTTGTCCATGGGGTCACAAAGAGCTGGACATGACTGAGAGACTTAACTTTCACTTTCAGAAATTAAAGGGTGTTTCCCTTCTTTAGGATTCCTGACACAAGCAGCTTATGGGTTTCTTCTTGTGTAGATATGGAAGAGTTACCTACTGTGTAACATAGGGAACTCTGCCCCGTGCTCTGTAGTGACCTAAACGAAGGAAGTCTAAAAAAGAGGGGATATATGTCTACATATAGCAGATCCCCTTTGCTGAATAGCAGAAACTAATAGAATGTTACAAAGCAACCAGACTCCAATAAAAATTAACAAAAAGATACGGAAGCATTGTCCAGAAGTGACTCTTCGAGGGAACAGTGAATGAAGTAAACAAGTCTGACAGGCAGCAGCTCCGAGGCAGATCAGTTGCTCCAGACTTACAGGTAGGAAGGAGGTGATTTTTCTGATTACGGTACTCCCAGTTTCATCCTGATTTAGTCTGCTTCTCTCATCCTCAGGAGAGAGTTCCGGACCAGTGAGCGACTGGCGAATAAGAGGAAGGACTTGCAGTGCAGCCCTGCCTGCCCGCTGGGCCTTCTCCTCAGCCTCAGAGCAGGAGGGCTGGGCGTTGTCAGAGAAGCACAGGTGATTCCAGGACGCCCCAGGAGCGGAGTGGGTGAGCCACAGGAAGACACTCACTCAGGCTCTTTGTGGTGCCTGGGTGGAGCCAGGTGTCTCTCTGAGGCTCTCGCGGGGGTAACAGTGCTGGCTGCACTGGAGGGATCCCAACTCTCTTTCTTCTTACCAGCCTTTGCTGGAGCATGGAGCCCATCTGCCACCTTCTCATGCTGCCTTCACAAGGCCTCTGACGCCTCACAGAGTTGGGAGGAAGTCACCAGCTGGTGACAGATACTCCAGCAAGTGAACTGGGCTGCCTTCTCATGCCTTATTCACAAATTCCTCAGTGTATAGCGTGGCAAGTGCATGCTCAGTCGTGTCCTACTCTTTGCCACCTCATGGACCGTAGCCCATCAGGCTCCTTTGTCCACGGAGTTTTTAAGAATCCGCCTGCAATGTGGGAGACCTGGGTTTGATCCCTGGGTTGGGAAGACCCCCTGAAGAAGGGAACAGCTACTCACTCCAGTATTTTTGCCTGGAGAATTCCATGGCTTGTCCATGGGGTCACAAAGAGCTGGACATGACTGAGAGACTTAACTTTCACTTTCAGAAATTAAAGGGTGTTTCCCTTCTTTAGGATTCCTGACACAAGCAGCTTATGGGTTTCTTCTTGTGTAGATATGGAAGAGTTACCTACTGTGTAACATAGGGAACTCTGCCCCGTGCTCTGTAGTGACCTAAACGAAGGAAGTCTAAAAAAGAGGGGATATATGTCTACATATAGCAGATCCCCTTTGCTGAATAGCAGAAACTAATAGAATGTTACAAAGCAACCAGACTCCAATAAAAATTAACAAAAAGATACGGAAGCATTGTCCAGAAGTGACTCTTCGAGGGAACAGTGAATGAAGTAAACAAGTCTGACAGGCAGCAGCTCCGAGGCAGATCAGTTGCTCCAGACTTACAGGTAGGAAGGAGGTGATTTTTCTGATTACGGTACTCCCAGTTTCATCCTGATTTAGTCTGCTTCTCTCATCCTCAGGAGAGAGTTCCGGACCAGTGAGCGACTGGCGAATAAGAGGAAGGACTTGCAGTGCAGCCCCTGCCTGCCCGCTGGGCCTTCTCCTCAGCCTCAGAGCAGGAGGGCTGGGCGTTGTCAGAGAAGCACAGGTGATTCCAGGACGCCCCAGGAGCGGAGTGGGTGAGCCACAGGAAGACACTCACTCAGGCTCTTTGTGGTGCCTGGGTGGAGCCAGGTGTCTCTCTGAGGCTCTCGCGGGGGTAACAGTGCTGGCTGCACTGGAGGGATCCCAACTCTCTTTCTTCTTACCAGCCTTTGCTGGAGCATGGAGCCCATCTGCCACCTTCTCATGCTGCCTTCACAAGGCCTCTGACGCCTCACAGAGTTGGGAGGAAGTCACCAGCTGGTGACAGATACTCCAGCAAGTGAACTGGGCTGCCTTCTCATGCCTTATTCACAAATTCCTCAGTGTATAGCGTGGCAAGTGCATGCTCAGTCGTGTCCTACTCTTTGCCACCTCATGGACCGTAGCCCATCAGGCTCCTTTGTCCACGGAGTTTTTAAGGCAAGAAATCCTGGAGTGGTTGTCATTTCCTTTAGGGGATCTTCCCCCAGGGATCAAATCCGTGTCTCTTGTGTCTCCTGCCTGTACTGTGCCACCTGGAAAGCCCGTCATAGTATAGGAAAACAGTATATACATGTGCTCGGGAGGAATACTCTTCTTCAGCAAGCCAAACATCTGAAGCTGGCTGGTGACAGATTTAGAAACATCAGCCTAATCAGTAAATCTCCCTTCTTACAGAAAAGGAAGTGGGACTTTGTTTTCACAGTGGCTGCATACTAATCAGAGGCGTGGTTTGCCATTGTGAGACCAAAATCTGACCGAACCTGGCGGCTGCATTGAAATGAGCTTATTAACAATTACTTCTGGCACACCCAGGGAAGCAAAACATCCACAGGCATGTTTCCTAAGCTGCCAGCCACAGGGAGAAATGGAATCTCTTGTTTCTGTGTTTGAAGGAGGCAAAGTAAAAGGTGAATGTCCTCTGCTGCAGAATGCAGAGAGAAGTTCCTCCAGGTCCGGGAGGGTTCCACCACACAGCCTGGGAATTGAGGGCAGATGCTACCCCAAGCGTGTGGCTTCCAGGGACCCCTGCTGCAGGGAGGAGGGGCGAGAATGAGAGGACGGACCGCCCAGATCAGGGGGAAGTCGGAGGAGGACAGGAGGGCGGCAGAGGGGCCGTGGAAGAGGGAACTGCAGCCAAGACACGCTGGAGGCAGGGAGGCAGGAGAGAGTCCTGTGTTAATGTCCTGGGCAGAGCTGGAGCTGGGGCTTCAGATACTGGACCCTCTCCTGGCCTGCCACAGGGCGCTGGGACAGGCTGCGGGTTCTCAGGCCTGTTCGGGGAAGATGCTCCAGGTGTGGGATGTCGGGGGCAGGAGGCCAGCATTTTACTGCCTAAGCATCTGCTCCCTATTACAGCTCTTCCTCTGCAGACTGGCCTGCCACAGGGCGCATGGCAAGAGTACAAAGCACGTACAAAGCTGCCCGGCTGTTACATGGCGGTTAATGCCTTATTCACAAATTCCTTGTGTGCAAGTGCATGCTCAGTCGTGTCCTACTCTTTGCCACCTCATGGACCGTAGCCCATCAGGCTCCTTTGTCCACGGAGTTTTAAGGCAAGAAATCCTGGAGTGGTTGTCATTTCCTTTAGGGGATCTTCCCCCAGGGATCAAATCCGTGTCTCTTGTGTCTCCTGCCTGTACTGTGCCACCTGGAAAGCCCGTCATAGTATAGGAAAACAGTATATACATGTGCTCGGGAGGAATACTCTTCTTCAGCAAGCCAAACATCTGAAGCTGGCTGGTGACAGATTTAGAAACATCAGCCTAATCAGTAAATCTCCCTTCTTACAGAAAAGGAAGTGGGACTTTGTTTTCACAGTGGCTGCATACTAATCAGAGGCGTGGTTTGCCATTGTGAGACCAAAATCTGACCGAACCTGGCGGCTGCATTGAAATGAGCTTATTAACAATTACTTCTGGCACACCCAGGGAAGCAAAACATCCACAGGCATGTTTCCTAAGCTGCCAGCCACAGGGAGAAATGGAATCTCTTGTTTCTGTGTTTGAAGGAGGCAAAGTAAAAGGTGAATGTCCTCTGCTGCAGAATGCAGAGAGAAGTTCCTCCAGGTCCGGGAGGGTTCCACCACACAGCCTGGGAATTGAGGGCAGATGCTACCCCAAGCGTGTGGCTTCCAGGGACCCCTGCTGCAGGGAGGAGGGGCGAGAATGAGAGGACGGACCGCCCAGATCAGGGGGAAGTCGGAGGAGGACAGGAGGGCGGCAGAGGGGCCGTGGAAGAGGGAACTGCAGCCAAGACACGCTGGAGGCAGGGAGGCAGGAGAGAGTCCTGTGTTAATGTCCTGGGCAGAGCTGGAGCTGGGGCTTCAGATACTGGACCCTCTCCTGGCCTGCCACAGGGCGCTGGGACAGGCTGCGGGTTCTCAGGCCTGTTCGGGGAAGATGCTCCAGGTGTGGGATGTCGGGGGCAGGAGGCCAGCATTTTACTGCCTAAGCATCTGCTCCCTATTACAGCTCTTCCTCTGCAGACTCAAGGCATCTTTCTGGATACAGCCGATTCAGTCACTGCGTGGGAAACAGGGGAGCATGGCAAGAGTACAAAAAGCACGTCACAAATTACCATAAGGCTAAAGAGTCAGGCCACTTGGCTGTTCCAACATGAGCCGGTTGTGAATGAAAACCATGCTGGGTGTTCTCGCCAAGTTTCTGGCCTTCTGTTCAGCTGTGGGGGGAAATGCTTCTTTGAAGATTTCACAGAGTATCAATGGCAATGCTATTTCCTTGCCAGGTGGGAAGAAATCTGGCCTTGAAAAAAAGGTCCTGACTGTTTCATAAGTAGTAAAGTCATGAAGTATTACTCTGATGGATAAGAAAGGTCCAGAACCAAGGGAACAGTGTAAGAGACTGAGGGGGCTTAGGGAGCCTTCATGGGCTGCATTTCTTAGGTCCCCATCACACCATCCTTCCGCACAGGGACTACTCACTACCCAAGGGTCAGTCCAATACAAAAAGCACAGTTTCCCAAATAGTACCTACCCAGGTATGTTCTGTACTAATATATATATATATATATATATATATATATATATATATATATATATATATATATAATTGAGTTAGTGTGAAAAAATTACTAATTCCTCTGGGCCCCATGCCTCTTCTCTGAGGCAGTGCAGTCTCCAGCTTCTCTTCAAGCACACACCGCTCTGCCCAGTTCTGGGAGTGGTGCCCATTCTGGCTCAAGAACAGAAGGACTAGGCTGCCTTGTTCCCCGCTTGGTGCTTCTATGAGAGTTAGAGGCTCTATTCATCCTCCTCCCCATAGTCAGACACTTCTTAATTTTCTGTTTGGTAGAACGATAGAGATTTCTAGTTGACACCTGGAAAAGACAGTAAAGAGCCCCAGAGGATCTTGGAAACAAGGGCACTGGGCTATGTAAAGAACAAACGTGTCATACAGAAGAAGCCAGCATCCACTGCTACTCAGGGTCTTTCCAATGCTGTTCCCTATACTTGGGATGCTCTTTCCTGAACTCTTTGCTGGGCCAATCCATAGTTAACTTCAGCTCTCAGCTCAGAGGGTCTTTTCTGACCACTCTAAGTTAGATCCTCTTGTCCTCACCACCCACTACTTTCTTCCCACTCTGATTCTTCCCTTCATAATCCTTATCACCATTTAACATGTTATGGCTACATGATCAGTCTGTTTCCTCCACCATACGGTGAGATCCATGAAGGTAGGGACTATTTTGTTCATTAGCCCTTAGCGCAAGGCCTGGACACATCTGTCCAATGACTGAATAAAGTGGGTGAGGGCCAGTAAGGATGGGCAGCGCTGAGGAAACACTGAGGTTTGGCTTGCTGCTAAGGGAGACAGGGATGGCTAGGAAGTGGAGAAATGGGAGGAGAAGGAATGTTAGCAATGAGGCATCTGGGGCCCACCAATGCATGACTGGAGTTCTTTATAGAGAAGCCAGCAGGCAGGGGTCTGGCTTACTTCCGTGAGGAGTCTCTCCATAGAGTTTTCTTCTCCTCTAACATGGCAATTCTGTTCCTCACCATACTGGGTGTGCAAGCTTTTGCTGGGAGTGCTGAAATATTTGGCCATGCGTCGGATTGTTTGGTTTTCCTCTTCAAATGCCTTCCATTGCTTCAGCTGTTAGATAAAGAACACATGTTATTTATTTAATTACACACCCAGAAACACATTCTCTTACTCTTTCTCAAAAACAGCAAGGAATGACAGCATCATGGGTATACAACTGCACAAACTATTCTCTCCTCAAAGTCTACTTTACTCTGGAAAGTTCACAGACAGCAATAGCAGAAGGTTTAGAGAATGTTAAGGTTATAGCATTTAAAAAATGCCAAAGGAAGATGATGGGTTGATGAAACAGAACAATCTCAGTTGGACCCATCAACCAACTCACTGCTGGACTGTCAGAGAAAACCAGAGCTGAGGCATACTTCTGGGGTCACATTCTCAAGCCAAAGTTCAGGAGCTGTAACAGGGTTAAGCAATCTAAACACCATAGATTTCAAATGAAGCTGGTTTTATTTATATGTATCTGTTCTTAATTATTCTCGCTTGTTGAGTGATGGTGTGTTTACTGCTACTGAAAGCCCGGTTCCCTCTAGAGGACATCTAACTCAAATCAATACTCAAGGCTCGGACAAACAGAAAACCACAGATGTCAGTAAAAATCAATAAGAAAATGATAGAACATTAGGTCTGCGATCTGACCATGTTTTTTTCCTTGACAAATGAGGAAAAACTCAGAAAGAGGATGACTTGTCTAGGTCCACATGACTACTTAGCAGCAGCGTCACGGCTGTAGCTAGGGCTCTGTGCCACACTACACGTCTTCAACGCAGCTGATGAAGACAGACTGTCAACTGTGAGTGTCCTAGGGAATGTTTTTCAGGAGATACTGGTTTTTGGAACCAGTCTATGGATGCACAGGCTGGTTTAGTTTAACAGGCAAGGAGCTGAACAGAGGACATTCACAAACGGGGCTACACTCAGGAGCCTCTGAGACACTCCTGGTGAATGCCTGTGACATGATGCCAGGGGAGTCCACAGGGCTGGAGGCGTCTTCTTTTCCCCCAGGAATTCTCACGCCTAAGAGTCCTAGTGATGGACACTGGGCATTCCGGCACGTTAGCTCCAGAAATGATGCTGAGGTGTCTGCAGGGAACCTCCCAGGAATCCTGAGATGTCTTTGCTTGCTCATCAGACATTAACTGAGCTTTGACTAAGGAAGATAATTCCATACGTCTCAGATAGGATTCTAATGACACGTTCTCCCTCCCAAAGTCCTCTTGAGTCCCCTGTAAACTCAGCATGAGTCCTTCGTGGTTTCCCATCCAAGTACTAACCAGGCATGACCCTGCTTAGCTTCCAAAATCAGACGAGATTGGGCATGTTCAGGGTGATATGGCCGTAGACATGAGTCTTTCATGATATCAGGAGTCTGTGTGATCTGTGCTGGATCAGGCCAGGAACCTGCCCTGTCAGATGCCCTTCTTGAAGGCCCCCTTCCTAGGGCCCTGTCAACTCACCACTCAGCTCAGGAGCTGCTGGAGCCCGACACTGCAGGGTCACTCTGTGGCCATGGGTGATTGGCGCAGATCTCTGGACATCTCCTAGCATGAGCCCTGGCAGTGTCGCACGGTCTCTGCAATCCCTCATGGTGCCTCATCTCCCTAGCAGCACCGCCTTTCCTTTCTCTCCCCGCAGCCCCTCCAGTTCAAGTCTTCCCTGTAGAGCTGCTGGAGGAGCTGCTCAACATCATTGTAAAGAAACTTTCAAGGCAGTGGTCTGTCTCACCCTAAGCTGGCTGGGTGGAGCCAGGGTGCCCCTGGACTAAAGGCCCCTGTCCCTCCAATCTTATCACCGTTAATCCCCCTTGTATGAAGGTCCTAGTCCTTAAGACCTGACTTCTAGATTTCTGGAACATGGCTATAAATGACCCTCAGGTCACAATTTCTGGACCTCTCCATGGCCCTTCCTGTAGAAGGACAAGCAGTCTTATTTTCTCAGCATCTGAACTCTGTAGGCGTGGTAGGCTGAAAATGGCCCCTCAAAGATGTTTCCCTCCCAATCCTAGCAGCTTGTGAGTTTGTCCTCTTAGAGGGCCAAAGGAATTTTCCAAATGTTATTCAGTTTAAAATAGTAAGATGGGGAGATTATTCTGTATCACCCAGGTGGGCCCCAGACAGTCACAAGTGTCCTTACAAGAGGGAGGCAGGAGGGGAGATGTGACAACAGAAGCAGATCTGACGTTGGTGCCCTGTGGCACTAAAGATGGAGGAGCCACGAGTCAGAGAATGTAGGAAAAAGCCTGGAAACACCTTTTCCCCTGAAGCCTCCAGAAGCAGCACAGACCTTTTAACACCTTGATTTCAGCCAAATAAGACCCACGTTAGATCTCTGAGCTCCGGGCTTCCCTGGTGGTCCAGTGGGTAAGGACACCGCCTTGCAGTGCAAGGGGCGCCGGTTCAATCCCTGGCCTGGGAAGATCCTACGTGCCACGGAGCGGCTGGACCCATGTGTCCAATTACCGAGCCGGAGCTCTGGAGCGCATGCGCCCAGAGCCGGCACTCTGCAGCGACAGACGCCACCGCGATGGGAGGCCCACAGGAGCCAAAGAACAAAGATGGATGAAACTAGACAAATGAAAGACCAGTGGAAGTGGCCCGCCCACCCCCTCCCTCCCCACCTCTGCCTAAATAAATAAATAAATAAAGATTTCTGAGCTCCAGAACTATAAGGTATTAAATCTATATTGTTTTACGTCCCTCAGTTCATGGGAGTGTGTTATAACAGCAATAGGAAACCAGAATAGGTGGGCTCACATCTCACGCTTTTAATGGGGTGCAGTCAGGCCTCTGGTCATTGACCCCATGTACCCCTCTAGCTTCCTGCCACTTTTCCCTTGTTAAAATTTCTGCTCTGAAAAGAGCAAAGACTTGTAATGTTCCCTCTCTCACACCTTGCTGACTCTCTCACAGGGTTTCCCCTGCTGGAACAGCCAGCTACTGCCCATCCCCAGTCTCCTCTGTGAACTCTTATTCCCCCTTCAAGATGGGCCCTAGCACCTCATTTTCTGAGGGGGTGTCACCGAGTTCTCAGACAGGCTGGGACACCCCTTCCTTGGCATCACGTAACATCCTTAAACACTTAACTCATATGTTATAAATTCTTTCACATCTGCTCCCAGCTAGACCTAGAGGGAGGCTGTGTGTTTAACTGCATGTTCCCAACAGTTAATACACGGATGGACAGATACATGAACAAATGAAGCAAGCTCTCCTTTACAAAGCTCATCCGTCTGCTGAGGGTGCCGAGACATTTCCAGAAGACCATACGGCAGAGTAGAAAGTCAGTAGAAAGTCCGCTTCTGGAGGAACAGAGGGTCCAGAGGATAAAATGTCCTACCTCAGGACCCCCCTGCCTCTCAGAGGTGGAGAGAGGGGAGAGGGTGGGTGAAAGGAGGCGTTACACTTAAGTCACAAAAGCAGACGCTGGCTCACCACTGGCGGTGACCTCAGCATCTGGCATAAACACTCAGGCATTTCCTGAGAGCCTGTGGAGAATGCTACTTGGTCCACTTGCCTCTTCAGTCACGTCATCCATTCCACCCAGCTTTCTAGCACCACCTATCTGCTCTTGAGGAGTCTGTGCCTCTGCTCTCATAAATCCTGACCTCGAGTGGCCTTGGCCTGCGACCGCTTGGAGCAGAGCTTGGGCTCCCAGCCAGAGACTGAGGCTGGGCTGCAGGAGTGAAAGCACCAGATCCTAGCCACTAGACGAGCGGTCAGTGACGAGGGCCCTGGCCCTTCAGCTTGGCAGAAAATAACTTCCACAAAGATGGAAAGCAGTCAAGCAAGTGAAGTATTTATTAAGAGGGAAAAAGAGCACAGTACCTGTGGAGAGAGACACGGGCAGACTCAGCGGGAGATCGCCTGAGTTGCACCCTTGTGACAGCAGTCTGAGTTACTTTTAGGGAGTATATCTTCTGGGTTTCTTTTGGCCAATCGTTTTTTCTTTTTTTTATTCTTTATTTTAAAGGTTTTACAGAGTTTTGTTGTTCACAGATGGCCAATCATTTTGATTTGCCTGGTTCACAGTCCACATTTGGCATATCTCAGGATCCTCCCATGTGTACACAGGCATCTCTTAGCCAAGATGGATTCTACCGAAGAAGCCTGTGAGTAGCCTGGCATTAGTTAGCCTCAATACCCTTTGACCTCCAAGAAGTTTTTCCACACATGTGTAGTCAGAGAGGTCTCCTGACCTCAAGAACGAGAAGCATGTGGTCTGGGCAGGGTCCAGCCTCCTCCCTTAATTGTCCTGCTCTTCTCATCTTGGAGTTTCAGTCCACAGGGAATGAATCGCCAATGGCTTGGCCCTGAGGAGGTGGGGGGCATCTACTTTCTGCCTCAATCCCCCATTATAGTCAAGTATGAAGGCTCAGTGGCAAGGAGGAAGCTTCCCTGCTCCCTCTCCCAACCTCCCCATGTGACTCTCCTCTCACTTCTCCAAATCTGCTCAGATGTCCTACTCTCCTGGAAATATCCAGCCTCAGGTCTCACAGGGAAAATCTTCAACCAAAGGCCACCAAGTCAGAGGGGAAAATCAATGCAGGGGCACACAAAACCCCGAGCATGAGAGAGAAAATAGGTACCCTGAGGCATAATATGAATATGAAAAAGGAAGCTCAAGACAGTGAGAAGGACTGAGATAGAAGGAAAGAGAAAGGCCTACACAAGTCTCTCTGCCCAGTTCTGGTACTCCCTGCCCCCAAATTCCATTTCCACTCCCACTTCAACAAACCAACTGCTGGTTCTAAGTTTAAATCTGGAACTCAGATTCCAAGCTGAACTCCATGCTGCATTTTTATGCTTGTGTATAAGATTGAAGTGAGCCTATATACCACTACGTTCCTAGGAGCTGAGGATTTAAACACTAAGGAAAGTGGAAATCTTGTGTCTGAGGCTTAGGATGCAAGAGGGACAGAGAGGAAACCTAAGTAGGGCCTCATCAAGGAGGTTCCTGATTCACTCAGTTTTCAGATGGAGGTCTTGTTTTAGATCAGGAAAGCTTTTTTCTAATAGTTCCCTGGTGATTACTTCTTCTGTTCTCTTTCAGAGACTCCTATTAGCTCTAAATCATATCCCTAGATTTGCTCTCCATATTTTCATATCCAGTTTCCCATTTTTTGTGTGTGTTCTTGTTTTCTGTTTCCTTAAGTTAAGCTGCTAATTATTATTTTTCCATGACCTATTGCCTATTCAATGCTTCTATTGGCTTTTTGTTTGTTTGTTTGTTTAATTTTGGCCTCTTTTATTGGTCCTTCATTTATTTTCATCCGTCCTAATTCTTTGGCCTGTGTGGGCCTCCCATTGCAGTGGCCTCTCTTGTTGCAGAGCACCAGCTCTGGGTGCATGCGCTCCAGAGCACTGGCTCATAATTGGACAGACCGATCCGGCTGCTCTGCGGCATATGGGATCTTCCCATGCCAGGGATTGAACCAGTGCCCCTTGCACTGCAAGGCAGACTCTTTATCCAGTGGACCACCAGGGAAGCCCCTTCTATTGACATTTTTAATTTAACACAATCCTTTTCACCCTTATTCAATATTTCATGATTTAAGATTATTTCCTTTGTATGATGGTTTGTTTTAGTCAAAGACAGGCAGTATCCTTTGAATCTTACTGACAAGACTAATCAGACACCTTCTAAATGCCTTCTATTTTACTTCAGAGGAAGGCAGCGTCTCTAAATCTTCAGAAATCTGTGGTCCTCTTATTATGAACTGCAGAATCTCTTCATAGATCCTTTCCCCCTGAGTTTACAGTCTTACATGAGGAGAGCTGTAGTTTTGGGGTATACTAATAAATTCTCTTGGCTTTTCCCTTGTTATCACAAGATGGTGGCCACAGCTCCAAGCATCACAAACTTTCAAGGTAGGAAGAAGGTGGAATAGAGGTGATGCTAGCTACACCATAGGTTTTTAGGAAAGCAAAAGCTTTTTTAGAAGCCTCCCAGAAAATCTGTAGTGTTCAAAACTGTGTTACATGGGCACACCTAGTTATAAGGGAGGCTGGCAAAGCAAGTGTTTAGCTCTTACAGCCTATACTGTAGAGGTGATCAAGGAAGGAAGGGTTTGGCAATGGATGGATGGGTTACCAATCAACAATGGTGGCCTGAGGGCCCAAGGGATAGGCTTCACACAATCTCCTTTCAACTCTTTTACCCATGTTCCAAGGAGGAACAGCCCTGGCTTTTCATGCCCTTTTCTTTTCATTTTTCATATATGAACATTTATTACTATCATGCTTTCATCATCAAAATATATGATCTTGGTCTTACCGTCGTGCCTTTGTACAAAGCCAAAAGAGAGACACTGGCTACTTTGACAACCTTAAAGCAGCCTTCAGGAATTTCACCAACAGCATGACCTTTGTGACCAAATCCAGGAACCATAACTTCATCATTTCCCTCAATAAAATTCAAGCAACCATCATTGGGTACAAAGGCTGTGATTTTTTTTTTTTTTTTTTGCCATTCTTGATTAGCTGAAACCTGACACAGTTCCAGATGGCAGAATTTGGCTGTGTGGCTTCAACCCCTACTTTTTTAAGCACAATTCCCTTGGCACGAGAAGCACCTCTGAAATGGTTGGCCTTCAGGACTGTGCCTAGGTGTGCTTTCTTGTACTGCTTATCATGCTATTTCTGGTCTTGGCAATGGCCACAGAGCTGCCTGGCAGTATGAAGACCGCGACAGTTGCCCATCCTGCCGGCTCCATGGGCCTCAGCAAAAGAGCTTCATAGCCCTTTTCTATTACAACCCAGACAAATAAGACCAACCTCTCAATAGTTTCAATCCAGTTTTGATAATATTAAGATTGCCTTCTATTTTACTTCAGAGGAAGGCAGCGTCTCTAAATCTTCAGAAATCTGTGGTCCTCTTATTATGAACTGCAGAATCTCTTCATAGATCCTTTCCCCCTGAGTTTACAGTCTTACATGAGGAGAGCTGTAGTTTTGGGGTATACTAATAAATTCTCTTGGCTTTTCCCTTGTTATCACAAGATGGTGGCCACAGCTCCAAGCATCACAAACTTTCAAGGTAGGAAGAAGGTGGAATAGAGGTGATGCTAGCTACACCATAGGTTTTTAGGAAAGCAAAAGCTTTTTTAGAAGCCTCCCAGAAAATCTGTAGTGTTCAAAACTGTGTTACATGGGCACACCTAGTTATAAGGGAGGCTGGCAAAGCAAGTGTTTAGCTCTTACAGCCTATACTGTAGAGGTGATCAAGGAAGGAAGGGTTTGGCAATGGATGGATGGGTTACCAATCAACAATGGTGGCCTGAGGGCCCAAGGGATAGGCTTCACACAATCTCCTTTCAACTCTTTTACCCATGTTCCAAGGAGGAACAGCCCTGGCTTTTCATGCCCTTTTCTTTTCATTTTTCATATATGAACATTTATTACTATCATGCTTTCATCATCAAAATATATGATCTTGGTCTTACCGTCGTGCCTTTGTACAAAGCCAAAAGAGAGACACTGGCTACTTTGACAACCTTAAAGCAGCCTTCAGGAATTTCACCAACAGCATGACCTTTGTGACCAAATCCAGGAACCATAACTTCATCATTTCCCTCAATAAAATTCAAGCAACCATCATTGGGTACAAAGGCTGTGATTTTTTTTTTTTTTTTTTTGCCATTCTTGATTAGCTGAAACCTGACACAGTTCCAGATGGCAGAATTTGGCTGTGTGGCTTCAACCCCTACTTTTTTAAGCACAATTCCCTTGGCACGAGAAGCACCTCTGAAATGGTTGGCCTTCAGGACTGTGCCTAGGTGTGCTTTCTTGTACTGCTTATCATGCTATTTCTGGTCTTGGCAATGGCCACAGAGCTGCCTGGCAGTATGAAGACCGCGACAGTTGCCCATCCTGCCGGCTCCATGGGCCTCAGCAAAAGAGCTTCATAGCCCTTTTCTATTACAACCCAGACAAATAAGACCAACCTCTCAATAGTTTCAATCCAGTTTTGATAATATTAAGATTCAGCAAAAATTTCTCAAGTTTCTGGCTCAGAGGCAATACCCATGCTTGATTTTTTCTTTTTTTCCCCATGTTTGACTTTTAGTGCCACTGCCACAGATCTTTCCATATTTGTTCATTCTCTTGAATATTTTAATGAGAATTTATGAAAGGGAAGAAGAACAAAGAACCTCTGCCTATTTAACACTATCATGTCTCAAAGTACACGCTTCTCTTTTATAAATAGGCTGTAACCCTGCGTCAGCCAATACTTTCATTACAGGTTAGTTCCCTCATGGAGAAGTCATTCATGGTCAGCTGGAAGCTGCAATGGGAATCAGGATGGGGTCTTGAGGGAGTCATGGAATGAGGGAGACCTCAGGAGGAAGATAAAGAGAACCAGAAGGGACACAGAAAAAGTGCTTAATGCCAAGTTCATTATTGTGGACCCTGGGGCATAACATGAGTAATTTAACATCAGTTTCCTTTCACAGCCTATGGATTCCTTCATCTCTTTCCCTCTCTGACTCCTTTTCTCTTGGCTTTCTGGATATTTCTTCATCTCCCTTCCTTGTTCAATTTTTTTCTTAATCCTCATAATAAGAAACATATTTTTAATTTAGTTTTTATTTTTCCTAACTATAAAAAGAAAAGAGATGTTCTACATTCTCCTCTAATAAAAAGAAAGAAAAGGCATTTTAAATTGCATAAAAATCCAAATGTGCTTTTCTTGGTGAATGTGGAACTGCAAACAGGAAAGAAGGAAAAGTTCCTCACTCCCAGGCTAGAATAAGAAATGATATCAAGAAGAAGGGAGGGTGTCATTAGCTTGGCTCAGCGGTAAAGATGAAGAGAGGACTGGAGCTAAGATAGCACATCAAGTGACCTGGAAGGTGAGCAGAAAGGCAAATCTGTGAGGCAGCCCCCTGGGTGGAAAGGGTGCTACTGCTTAGCTACCCTGGTCTTCCCTCCTTGCCGACTGGAGAGGGAAGAACAGGGAGACCAAGTTCACTAGGATTCCTACCTTCCTTCTGACTCTAATCAACAGCACCAGAAACTCTCACTAGGAAACAAAGTAAACAATCTATCATGCCCAGCAAAGTCTCTGGAATGCTGGTATGAATTGATCCTCCAAATTCTCTCTAAAGCATACCTGGGGAATGAAAATGAAGCAGTTGATTGTGGTTGTACAAACAAAGATACCTCCCGACGTGAGTCCGAAGACCAGGTTGGGCCAGGAGTGCAAGTATCTGGTGACCACAAAAAGCAGCCCAGCAGCCAGCACCACGAGGTTGACACCAACCATGATGGTTAGAGATTGATTCACAGGTGGAGAGCTGACGTGGTCAGTCAGGCCAGCCAGGTAGGCCCCATACAGCAGCAGTAGGCCCTGGAGATGGACGGGAGAAGAACCAGAGGTTCAGAGAAGTGACATACCAGGCTCAGCGTCAAAGAACACTAGGGTTGGGACCCATTTCTTCACCTGTAATAGAGGAGTAATAATAACTACCTTAAAGGTTGCTATGAGGACTAAGACAGCAATACAAGCCTACTCTTAGGATGGTCCCCCTCTACTGCTTATAAGCTTAATAAATTTCATTTTCCTCTCCTTCTCTGAGAATGAATTTATGGGAGGTCAGCAAGTCAGCCATCAGACAAGACTGTTCCAGGATGAGGTATACGACTGAGGGGACAGATGTGTAGGAGCCCCAAAGAAAGGGCTGCCAGGCACTGGGAGGGTAGCAGGCGTACCATGCTGCATCCACTGTGTGGCTCGGAACTGCACGGAGCTGCGAGGTGAGCAGAGGCAGAACTAGCCCTGTGGTACACTTGTCAGGCATGTGCCACGGCAGGGGTAGCCTCAAAGGAAGGGGCTTGTTTTTCTACTTTTCCCAGAGGCACCATCTGCTTGCCAAGCCCTGCACCTGCAAGACTGCATCTGCCCAGAAGGGATGCCGTTTTCTGATTTACACAAAGGATCTCTATAGGCGAGCAGCAGCTCTGTGCCAGTGGATGTTTATGGGAGATGAAGAGTGAAAAAAAGAAGAGAACAAAGGCCGACTGGGACCTAGACGGGACTCGGGAGATGGGCACAGGCAGCAAGGGCCTCATCTATACCCTTCACCCATTTGTGACATTCCCTGCCCCGCCCTCCAGGAGCCCAGGGCCCTAGTCTTTCTTCTTTGTCATGAATGTAAACCTGCTCTCAGATGCTTCCTTGTTACGATACAGAAAAAGCCTCATAACTCCTTAAAGTGCTGCTTCTCCTAGAAGGAACTACATTTAAATAGAAATTGAAGCTTTAATCAATATATATATATATACACACATATATATACATACATACATAATATATATAGATAGATAATATATAATATATAGATTCAATGATATGTAATATATAGATTCAGTATATATGTTTGCTGGATTAGAGGCAAAGTTCAATGCCAGCGGTAGCTGTAGAGAAGGAAATGGTGCTGACAAGTGGAAGTCATGGTTCTGGCTTTTGAGAAGTTCAGCTTGGTTGGGAGATGTAAGACAAGCACACAAATATCCATATATTTACTGTTGTTGTTTCACTTTTGTTTTTTGGCCATGTCATATGGCATGCGGGATCATATTTCCCGAACCAGGGATCAAATTCGTGCCCTCTGCACTGGGAGCTCTGAGTCTTAACGACTGGACTGCCAGGACTCCCAACTATCCATGTTTTATGAAATAGGATATGAAGGTGCCATGGGGGAGGAGATAGAGTGGGGATGATGAGGATTCAGATAGAGAAATTAAAATAATAGGATATCGGGGAAAAAATCACACAATCAGACCTGCCAGGCACTGGGAGGGTAGCAGGCGTACCATGCTGCATCCACTGTGTGGCTCGGAACTGCACGGAGCTGCGAGGTGAGCAGAGGCAGAACTAGCCCTGTGGTACACTTGTCAGGCATGTGCCACGGCAGGGGTAGCCTCAAAGGAAGGGGCTTGTTTTTCTACTTTTCCCAGAGGCACCATCTGCTTGCCAAGCCCTGCACCTGCAAGACTGCATCTGCCCAGAAGGGATGCCGTTTTCTGATTTACACAAAGGATCTCTATAGGCGAGCAGCAGCTCTGTGCCAGTGGATGTTTATGGGAGATGAAGAGTGAAAAAAAGAAGAGAACAAAGGCCGACTGGGACCTAGACGGGACTCGGGAGATGGGCACAGGCAGCAAGGGCCTCATCTATACCCTTCACCCATTTGTGACATTCCCTGCCCCGCCCTCCAGGAGCCCAGGGCCCTAGTCTTTCTTCTTTGTCATGAATGTAAACCTGCTCTCAGATGCTTCCTTGTTACGATACAGAAAAAGCCTCATAACTCCTTAAAGTGCTGCTTCTCCTAGAAGGAACTACATTTAAATAGAAATTGAAGCTTTAATCAATATATATATATATACACACATATATATACATACATACATAATATATATAGATAGATAATATATAATATATAGATTCAATGATATGTAATATATAGATTCAGTATATATGTTTGCTGGATTAGAGGCAAAGTTCAATGCCAGCGGTAGCTGTAGAGAAGGAAATGGTGCTGACAAGTGGAAGTCATGGTTCTGGCTTTTGAGAAGTTCAGCTTGGTTGGGAGATGTAAGACAAGCACACAAATATCCATATATTTACTGTTGTTGTTTCACTTTTGTTTTTTGGCCATGTCATATGGCATGCGGGATCATATTTCCCGAACCAGGGATCAAATTCGTGCCCTCTGCACTGGGAGCTCTGAGTCTTAACGACTGGACTGCCAGGACTCCCAACTATCCATGTTTTATGAAATAGGATATGAAGGTGCCATGGGGGAGGAGATAGAGTGGGGATGATGAGGATTCAGATGGAGAAATACTAATAAAACTAAGGTCAGGTATCAGCAGGGTATCTGCCAGGGACCCAGAAATCACACAATCAGACCAATTCTATCTGCAGGGATGACGACTGTTTGGGAGGACTGGCTGTGCCTACAGTGAAGGAGTCAGCTCAGTAGAGACGTTGTCTGGTCCCCGGAATGCTCACTGTCCCAAAGCGGGCCGGAGGGCCAATCACGGCCACCTGAGATTTTCAATGACTAGAGGACACACAAGTCAGCAGGCCAGTGAGGCCTGCCTTTTGGATAACTGACGCCATCAGGCAGCTTCTGGCAGAGTTAGATCATTAATAATCTAATCAAAGGCGAGCAAAATTAATTCTATAGTTTTGAAATGTTCAAATCTGATTCTATTAAAATGTTTTAGCTCCATTCAAATTCTTGCCAAAAAAAATAACAAGGTATGAATAAAGCATCTATACATGTAGGACTTGTGTTTGAATGACTCACATCCGGTAACTGTGTGTCATTTGTCCTCACTGCTGAGAAACGTGGGGTAGGGAGCAGTTGGCAGGCTTGGGTGGGGTTTGGAGGTCCTAATGAGCAGATTTGGGGTCCTTCATGGGAACCAGAGACCCCATGGAGACCTGGCTTAGTCAGCTTCCTGATGCACAGAACTCTTTCTCCTTTCTTTCTTTGTCCTATAGAAAGATATTGTAGTAAAATAAAATGGAAATGGGATTACATAAAAGGCACTGGAGAAATAAATCAAGTTGAGTCGCAGAGGGAATTGCTATGGGGGAAGTGCCGAGTCTCTGTACAGGGGAAGACGTGCTCTCCCACAGGGGCTTGAAGAACGAGAGAGGCACTGCACCGTCAGAGCTGTCTGGGGTGGGGGTGGGGCAATAGACGATTACTAATAAAATAAAATAATAATAAAAGCATCTAAAATGTATTGAGTCTTTACTTTGGACCAGGAGTGGTTGAAAACTCAACATGCATCAACCCTTTCAAAACTCACAAGTGTTCTGAGAGGACGGAACATCATCCTCGTTTTATATATGAAGGAACTGACACTCAGGGAGGTTAAATGAAGTTCAGGGTCAGCTAGGAATGGGCTGAGTCAGAATTCAAACCCTGTTCTGTCATATTTGGAAGCTCATTTTCTTAACCACTGGTAAAACTAGAATTCACTTCTTCCCACTTTCTCTTAAAAATATTTCTTCCCATATTTCTCTTAAAAATATTAACATCCAGGGCTTCCCTGGTGGTCCAGTGGGTAGGGACACCGCCTTGCAGTGCAAGGGGCGCCTGTTCGATCCCTGGCCTGGGAAGATCCCACGTGCCGCAGAGCGGCTGGACCGATGTGTCCAATTACCGAGCCGGAGCTCTGGAGCACATGCGCCCAGAGCCGGTGCTCTGCGACAACAGAGGCCACCGCAGTGGGAGGCCCACAGGAGCCAAAGAACAAAGATGGATGAAAAATAGACAAATGAAAGACCAATAGAAGTGGCTCGCCTGCTCCCCTCCCTCCTCAACCCCTCAAAATAAATAAATAAATAAATAAATCTTTAAAAAAAATTATATTCACATGGTTAAAAAGCAGCATTTCCCTGTCCCCATCCTGTACATTCTCAAGCCTATCTCGCTTGAACACTTTCCTAGTGGTGAAGTGACCTTTAGAGGCCACCTATTTCTACAAGACCTCCTTCTTCTCAGACCTCAGTCAGTCAACCAGGCCTCTCTCTCCTCATACTCAATAGGCAGCCTCCCACCCATGCAGGGCTCACCCTGTTCAGTGAAACAGGCCTGCCCCAGGTCACCTCTACCCCAAGCTGTATTTTCTGTCCCTCCAGGCTGAAAATCAGCTAATAGGATAGCTGGTTCTCCTTTAGTGCCCTGTATAGGTATCCTGTATACCCTCTGGAAATAATATCCTCTTTCTGCCATCCTCCAGAGACAAATGAGTCTAGCGATGAGAGATTCAAGGCAGTACAGGAGACATTTTGAAGCAGCTGGAACCACTCAAAGGACATCCCAGATGTTGCTGCTATCAGTCTCAGGACAGCCACGCTTCCACCCAGAGTGAGAAAGTTAGGTGGGTGGAAGGCAGCAGGATACACTGACACAAATCCTGAAGAAAGACACAAGATGAATGAGAAGGACACTAAGAAGTAAGGGTTAATCCGGTAGAATCTGGGTAAAATACCTTGTTATAATTCTCCTGGCAGGTAGCTGTGGAGAAAACTAATCAATGAAAAAAAAAAAAAAAGACCAAAGAAATGGGAGAAACAGTAAATGAATTCCACATGATTTGAGGGAGGACAGAATGAAGGAATCCAAGGATCTGGAAAAGCGACTCCATGAAATGAAAAGTACTTCATGGCTATGAGATTTATGCATCAGTAGAGGTCTCTTCTGATTTCAATATTCTTAGCAGAAATCCCCTCATTAACTCCTGTAATTCCTCTTCATATTCATTTGCTGGTAACAGAGAGATAGCATGCCAAAGAGATGAGGTTACCAACCTTGCATCCCAAAACAAGAGCAATCCAGACGTCTGAGTACCGGGAAGCACAGAAGTGTGTACTGGTCAGAGCACAGGACACGTCTCTCCCTGTCACCTAGGAGGGACACAGAGTCAGAACTAGGGCACCCAGTTACCAGAAACACACATACATAGCTGGATTGTAAACATTCTGGATTGTGATCTCCTCTGCAGCATGTGATTTCTCCCTTAATATGTAAAAGTTATAATTTAGGTGACTCCACTAGCATCTAAATGAGAGTAACTGTGAGATGGAGGAAAAGATGACCAAGCTGGGCTGACATATGGACGCTCGGGGAGAGCAGGGTTTACCCCTCGTATGTGCTTTACTACCACAGTGATTTAAATCAGTGCATCAGAAAAAGTATAAATTCTGTCACATCCTGTTTCTGCTTTTTGTTAAGAGTTGAAACTTCAATACCAAATCTGTACTGTCAAGATTCCACTGTATTCCTCAGCCCCTTTACGAGGCTGGAGACTTAATGCTTCCTATTAATTGAACACTATGTCCTGGGCACAGTTGAATTCTTTACCAGTACTGTTTCACTTAATCTTCACCACGGCCCTATGAAATAGGTAGTAGTGATATTATTACCTCCATTTTGACTATGAGGAAAGAGACCCTCAGGTTAAATAGCTTTCCCAAGGTCGCATGGCTGGTAAGTGGTAGAGGTTTGAACTGGAGGTGACTGACTCTAAAGAACATCTCAGAATATTACCTTTACCTTTCAACAATTGGGTAAGGCAACTCTGTGTAGCTGAAAGTTCTCATGACTGATAATGTGGAAGTGGAGATAATGGCCGGGCAGATTCCCGTGGGCTGACATCTCAGAGGATGCCACGGGGAAACGCCTGGAATGGGAGGAGCTGTGAGAGGAGCAGCAGGACCTGCAGACAAGGGGCAGGCGTTCAAGGAGCCCACAGCTCCTGACGCACCATCCTCTTGGGGTCATTATTCTCCTTGTTTGGAGGATGTCCACACAGTAAATGATCCGGGGAGAATGACCTTTGTGTACCCAAGGAAGCCAGTCCCTCCAGAACTAGATTCTCTGGGGGTTGGGTCCCTCACCGTCATACTGACACTGAGAATCTGGAGACACTGGATGGGATCGGTCAGCACCCACGTCATGAGCAGGATCACATCAGCTATCACCAGGGCTGCCACCAACCCCAGAAGCTGCAGGTCTTTGATTATCTGCAAAAGAGTCAAGGTCATAACTTTGCTTTGCTCATCTGACTATACAACACAGCTAGAGTGTCCTGTGTGCGCTGGGCTGAAGGCTCCAGGGTTAACATTCGAAATGGGCTTCAAAGCCAGCCATCAAAGACGAAACAGACACTAAACATACTCAGTGATTTCTATGTTCATATCATCGTTAGCATCATAAATGTTTTCTTTTGTTTGTCCTTTCCATATCCTGCCTTTTCCCACAAAGAATTCAAAGGATATTATAAAATAAACACAGGATTGTTTCTAGATAGGTCTATATGAGCACATAGAGTAACGTGGAAATTTTCTTATAAAATAATTAACAACCATGAGCCTGGAGAGTCAAATTGAGAGGTGATAGTGGGGGAGGAAAGACTACTAGCATTTCCTTCAAATATATGTGACTCATTTGACTTACTACAAAGAATCTGTGTTATTTTTGTGGTTAGAAAAATATAATTTTAAAAACGTATATGGCAATTGAATAAAAAATATAGAGGAAATAGATGATAAGGAGAATTATGATGAATGCTCTGGTGAGGAGAGCACATGGCATTCAAGAATTGGGGCAGACAAAAACACATGAAACGATGCTCAACTTCACTAATAATTAGAGAAATGCAAATCAAAACTACAATGAGATATCACCTCACACCCGTCAGAATGGCCATCATACACAAATCGACAGACAATAAATGCTGGAGAGGCTGTGGAGAAAAGGGAACACTCCTGCATTGCTGGTGGGAGTGTAAATTCATACAGCCTCTATGGAAGACAGTCTGGAGATTTCTTAAAAAACTAAAAATAGAAGCACCATATGACCCAGCAATCCCACTCTTAGGCTTATACCCTGACGAAATCAAAACTGAAAGAAGCACCTGTACCCCAATGTTCAATGCAGCTCTCTATGCAATAGCTAGAACATGGAAGGAACCTAGATGCCCATCAACGAACGAATGGATCCAAAAGCTCTGGTACATATATACAATGGAGTACTACACAGCTGTAAAGAGAAATGCAGAAGAATCAGTCCTAATGAGGTGGCTGGATCTAGAACGTATCATCAAAAGTGAAGTCAGTCAGAAAGAGAAGGACAAATACAGTATATTAACACATATATATGGAATCTAGTAGGATGGTGATGATGGCACATGCAGTGAAGCGGCGGAAAGACAGACATGGACAGTGGACATATGGACATTGTTGGGAAGGAACAGAGGGTGGGAGGCGTAAAGGAAGTAGCATGAAGGCCTGTACTATCATAAGTGAAGAAAATAGCTCTAGTCATTGCTCTGTGAGAAAAGGGGATCCTTCAGGGGTGCTGTGTGATGGTCGGGAGGGGAGGGAAGGGGGGGATATACATATGACTAATCTGAGAACATACATATCTGTAAACAACAAAACTCTGTAAAAGATAAAAGTAAAATAAAGGTTTAAAAAAAAAAAAAAGAATTGGGGCAGAAACATGGCTCTGCTTTTTTGACAACCAATGAAAAGAAGGAAGCATAACTACTTACACGATTCATGGTTTTTATAAGAAAAACAAATTCAGTTGCTGAATCAAAATGCTCCAGATCAGTGATAAAGGAGAAAATTTTCAAATCAACCAGCAAAAAAAATATCACAGCATGTAAAGAGGAACAAAAATAAGGAAGACATTAGATTTCTCATCAGATACAAGGCTAAGTGAGAAAACAGTGGAAATTTTCAAAAGTACTCAAGAAAAAAATTCAATCTAGAATCTTATACTCAGAAAAAGTATTTTTCAAAAACACAGGTGAAATACTTTTTCAGATAAAAGCTGAAAGAATTCATAGTACATGGAACTCTGCTCAATGTTATGTGCTAGCTTGGATGGGAGGGTATTTGGGGGAGTATGGATATGTGTATATGTATGGCCGAGTCCCTTCACTATTCATCCAAAACTATTGCAACATTGTCAACTGGCTATTCCCCAATACAAAATGTTTTTGGTGTTAAAAGAAAAAAATTAATAAAAATTTAAAAATAATAAGCTAAAAGAATTCAGTATTAGAGCATTCTCATCCTGCAAAATAAAAGAAATTCTTTGGGCTCATTAAGAGCTCTGACGAAATCAAACTGAAAGAAGCACCTGTACCCCAATGTTCATTGCAGCTCTCTATGCAATAGCTAGAACATGGAAGGAACCTAGATGCCCATCAACGAACGAATGGATCCAAAAGCTCTGGTACATATATACAATGGAGTACTACACAGCTGTAAAGAGAAATGCAGAAGAATCAGTCCTAATGAGGTGGCTGGATCTAGAACGTATCATCAAAAGTGAAGTCAGTCAGAAAGAGAAGGACAAATACAGTATATTAACACATATATATGGAATCTAGTAGGATGGTGATGATGGCACATGCAGTGAAGCGGCAGAAAGACAGACATGGACAGTGGACATATGGACATTGTGGGGAAGGAACAGAGGGGGGGAGGCGTAAAGGAAGTAGCATGAAGGCCTGTACTATCATAAGTGAAGAAAATAGCTCTAGTCATTGCTCTGTGAGAAAAGGGGATCCTTCAGGGGTGCTGTGTGATGGTCGGGAGGGGAGGGAAGGGGGGGATATACATATGACTAATCTGAGAACATACATATCTGTAAACAACAAAACTCTGTAAAAGATAAAAGTAAAATAAAGGTTTAAAAAAAAAAAAAAGAATTGGGGCAGAAACATGGCTCTGCTTTTTTGACAACCAATGAAAAGAAGGAAGCATAACTACTTACACGATTCATGGTTTTTATAAGAAAAACAAATTCAGTTGCTGAATCAAAATGCTCCAGATCAGTGATAAAGGAGAAAATTTTCAAATCAACCAGCAAAAAAAATATCACAGCATGTAAAGAGGAACAAAAATAAGGAAGACATTAGATTTCTCATCAGATACAAGGCTAAGTGAGAAAACAGTGGAAATTTTCAAAAGTACTCAAGAAAAAAATTCAATCTAGAATCTTATACTCAGAAAAAGTATTTTTCAAAAACACAGGTGAAATACTTTTTCAGATAAAAGCTGAAAGAATTCATAGTACATGGAACTCTGCTCAATGTTATGTGCTAGCTTGGATGGGAGGGTATTTGGGGGAGTATGGATATGTGTATATGTATGGCCGAGTCCCTTCACTATTCATCCAAAACTATTGCAACATTGTCAACTGGCTATTCCCCAATACAAAATGTTTTTGGTGTTAAAAGAAAAAAATTAATAAAAATTTAAAAATAATAAGCTAAAAGAATTCAGTATTAGAGCATTCTCATCCTGCATGAGAATGTGAGATATCCTTGAAGAAAAAGGAAAAAATATCAGATGAATATAGGGATCTACACAAGGGAATTAAGAGCTCTGGAAATGTTAACTTCATAGAAAAGTATATGACTGATATTTACTATTTAAGTATCTTTTCAATGTAACTGACTATTTAAACAAAAATTAATGTAACCTATATAAAAGTAAAAACAAAACAAAAATTGGAAGATGGGGAAATGAAAGCATACCATTATTCAATACTCATGCTATAAAGTAAATGCCAATTATATAATTATACACAAACTCTTCCAGAAATTAAATTGGAGGGAATATTTCCCAAGTCATTCTACAAATACCCTGTTTCCCAAACCAGGAAAAGATTTTATAAGAAAAGAAAGCTACAGAGCAACATACTGTAAGAACATGAATACAAATATTATAAACAGAATTTTATGAAACTGAATCTAACAATGTAAAGGATAATACATAATGACCAAGTGGGGTTTGGTTTAGGGATACAAGGTGGTTTTGTCAATTATATCTAAATCAAGCTATTTATCACCTGATGCTAGGAGCTGACTCATTGGAAAAAGACCTTGATGCTGGGAAAGATTAAGGGCAGGAGGAGAAGGAGGTAACAGAGGATGAGACTGTGGGATGGCATCACTGACTCAATGGACATGAGTTTGAGCAAACTCAGGGAGCCAGTGAAGGATGGGAAGTCTGGCATGCTGCAGTCCATGGGGTCGCAAAGAGTCAGACATGACTGAGTGACTGAATGATGAAGCTATTTGAATACAGAGGTGAAATACTTTTCAGATAAAAGCTGAAAGAATTCATAGTACATGGAACTCTGCTCAATGTTATGTGCTAGCTTGGATGGGAGGGTATTTGGGGGAGTATGGATATGTGTATATGTATGGCCGAGTCCCTTCACTATTCATCCAAAACTATTGCAACATTGTCAACTGGCTATTCCCCAATACAAAATGTTTTTGGTGTTAAAAGAAAAAAATTAATAAAAATTTAAAAATAATAAGCTAAAAGAATTCAGTATTAGAGCATTCTCATCCTGCATGAGAATGTGAGATATCCTTGAAGAAAAAGGAAAAAATATCAGATGAATATAGGGATCTACACAAGGGAATTAAGAGCTCTGGAAATGTTAACTTCATAGAATAGTATATGACTGATATTTACTATTTAAGTATCTTTTCAATGTAACTGACTATTTAAACAAAAATTAATGTAACCTATATAAAAGTAAAAACAAAACAAAAATTGGAAGATGGGGAAATGAAAGCATACCATTATTCAATACTCATGCTATAAAGTAAATGCCAATTATATAATTATACACAAACTCTTCCAGAAATTAAATTGGAGGGAATATTTCCCAAGTCATTCTACAAATACCCTGTTTCCCAAACCAGGAAAAGATTTTATAAGAAAAGAAAGCTACAGAGCAACATACTGTAAGAACATGAATACAAATATTATAAACAGAATTTTATGAAACTGAATCTAACAATGTAAAGGATAATACATAATGACCAAGTGGGGTTTGGTTTAGGGATACAAGGTGGTTTTGTCAATTATATCTAAATCAAGCTATTTATCACCTGATGCTAGGAGCTGACTCATTGGAAAAAGACCTTGATGCTGGGAAAGATTAAGGGCAGGAGGAGAAGGAGGTAACAGAGGATGAGACTGTGGGATGGCATCACTGACTCAATGGACATGAGTTTGAGCAAACTCAGGGAGCCAGTGAAGGATGGGAAGTCTGGCATGCTGCAGTCCATGGGGTCGCAAAGAGTCAGACATGACTGAGTGACTGAATGATGAAGCTATTTTTTTAAAAAAGGAATTAGTGTTCTACAGAGATGGATGAACTTACTGTCCTTTAGGCAATCTTTTTTATATGTATGGTTACTCATAGCAGAACTTTTGATATATATTCACCACAATTTAATAACATTTGCTAAAAAAAGTCTTGTCAGTCCAGAGAAGTAAACTCCAGCTGGGTGATATATTGGATATGGACAGGGCTTATACAGGCAAAGGATCTGATGATGAGCCTTTGAAGTTTGGGCAGTTCTACCAGGAAATGGAGAAACATGTTATTAGAATAACACCTAGTGTCAGGGACACACAGGTGACCTAGCTGCTGCATAGCTACTCGGGTTGATTCTGTCTGATGAATGCATATGTTTTTCCTTGCTCATAGCTCCAGGCCCGTCCTTTTTAGTGCAGAGAATAGCCTTCTTGCAGGGAAAAGAAATGGGCTCCAAAGAGGCAAATAACTGCTTACTTGCTATAGCTTCTCTGTAATTGCTATTCCTTTATCCACTTTCAGCTCACACCTGTGCCAAGTAACAGCCTCTCTGGGCATCTTGGTTTCCTTCAAGCTGGTGCCAGATATGGGCCAGCTCACACATCCCCCAGAGCTGTACCACAGTCTGGTGTACACACGAAGCAAAACTTTTATTTAAAGACATATCTCCCAATAGCACTGACAAACAGCCTTCCAGTCTTGGAATTTATGAGGTCATATGACTCCAAGGTTTCAAGTAAGTGGCAGGAACTTCAAAAATCAATGCATCAATAATGGAGGTTGCGATCTCAAATATTATAAACAGAATTTTATGAAACTGAATCTAACAATGTAAAGGATAATACATAATGACCAAGTGGGGTTTGGTTTAGGGATACAAGGTGGTTTTGTCAATTATATCTAAATCAAGCTATTTATCACCTGATGCTAGGAGCTGACTCATTGGAAAAAGACCTTGATGCTGGGAAAGATTAAGGGCAGGAGGAGAAGGAGGTAACAGAGGATGAGACTGTGGGATGGCATCACTGACTCAATGGACATGAGTTTGAGCAAACTCAGGGAGCCAGTGAAGGATGGGAAGTCTGGCATGCTGCAGTCCATGGGGTCGCAAAGAGTCAGACATGACTGAGTGACTGAATGATGAAGCTATTTTTTTAAAAAAGGAATTAGTGTTCTACAGAGATGGATGAACTTACTGTCCTTTAGGCAATCTTTTTTATATGTATGGTTACTCATAGCAGAACTTTTGATATATATTCACCACAATTTAATAACATTTGCTAAAAAAAGTCTTGTCAGTCCAGAGAAGTAAACTCCAGCTGGGTGATATATTGGATATGGACAGGGCTTATACAGGCAAAGGATCTGATGATGAGCCTTTGAAGTTTGGGCAGTTCTACCAGGAAATGGAGAAACATGTTATTAGAATAACACCTAGTGTCAGGGACACACAGGTGACCTAGCTGCTGCATAGCTACTCGGGTTGATTCTGTCTGATGAATGCATATGTTTTTCCTTGCTCATAGCTCCAGGCCCGTCCTTTTTAGTGCAGAGAATAGCCTTCTTGCAGGGAAAAGAAATGGGCTCCAAAGAGGCAAATAACTGCTTACTTGCTATAGCTTCTCTGTAATTGCTATTCCTTTATCCACTTTCAGCTCACACCTGTGCCAAGTAACAGCCTCTCTGGGCATCTTGGTTTCCTTCAAGCTGGTGCCAGATATGGGCCAGCTCACACATCCCCCAGAGCTGTACCACAGTCTGGTGTACACACGAAGCAAAACTTTTATTTAAAGACATATCTCCCAATAGCACTGACAAACAGCCTTCCAGTCTTGGAATTTATGAGGTCATATGACTCCAAGGTTTCAAGTAAGTGGCAGGAACTTCAGATCATCATAAAAGGGCCAGAGTCAAGTAATCTGGCACAAGTTACTCTAGCTTTTAATCAATAATGGAGCTGCTCTCTGCGATCAAGTAGTGTGTACTTGCCGCCTACTTACCACTCTCTTGTCTGGAACCCTCTGTGTAAACACCTTATACAGTCGCCAGCTCTTTGTCAGAATGGGGCCAAACACCAGGGAGGTTCCAATGCACAACATGGATAGTCTTATCTACAGATGGAAAGGGACAGAAAGAAGAGGCATGAGAGAAAGAAACTTTTGCGGCTCACCACACATTCTGATCTGCAAAGCCTCAGTCCACAGAGGACCTGGGGCAGAAAGTGAACTTCACCGACTCTACGTTCCAGGGATTGCCTCTGAAGGTGCCTTTATCCTACCAAGGATAAAGGTAAAATAAACATCACCCACAGGAGCAGCTGATTTTTAAAAACAATCGAAACTTGCATGATATTCAAAACAAAATTAAAGAGTTCACCTACCTGAATGAGGGTTTCCATTGAACTTCCCACTAAAGCACCTTGATTGTGAATCCCAAAGAGGTAAGCGCTACTGTAAGTCAGACAACTGCCCAGTAAGGTCACAATGTTCAGATTGGGACTGGACATCTTCACAATCCTATAAGAAACCAGGAAGAAAGACACCTGCAGTCATGACATTAGACCTGGGAGTGGACAAGCTTTCCCACCAGCAAAATTTCCAATGCAGTCTCAGAATGAAAAGTCATAGGGAGGGTTTCCCTGGTGGTCCAGTGGGTGAGGACACTGCCTTGCAGAGCAAGGGTCACCGGTTCGATCCCTGGCCTGGGAAGATCCCACGTGTCGCAGAGCGGCTGAATCGATGTGTCCAATTACTGAGCCAGAGCTCTGGAGCACATGCACCCTGAGCCAGTGCTCTATGACAACAGAGGCCAATGTGATGGGAGGCCCACACGGGCCAAAGAACAAAGATGGATGAAAATGGACAAATGAAGGACCAACAGAAGTGGCCTGCCTGCTCTCCTCCCTCCACCCCCCCCATAAAAAAAAAAAAGTCATAGGGAAGACCACTTTACAATCCTGTGAAAAGCTGTTATGACTTATTTAAATTTATTTTCAGAAAGAACTACATTCTGACATTTCTTGCTTATGTAACTCCAAGTCTTTTAAAAGAAGGCCCAGTTCCTCCAAACAGGTGGTATCACAGAAGAGTTAGGATTTTTCCATGAAGTTTATGGTTGCTAAGAGACTACTCTATGCAGTCTATGAATATATAACTAGCAGGTAGATACCTAAGGAGATACAGTTTGGAGCCTTTAAAAGTGAGCTGTAAGGTAAACTACTATTAGAAAAACCAGACAAAGATACCATAAAAAAGAGATAATTATAGGCCAATATCACTGATAAGCATAGGTGCAAAAATCCTCAACAAAATACTAGCGAATGGAATCCAACAATACGTTAAAAGGGTCATACACCATGATCAAGTGGAATTTATCCCAGGGGTGCAATGCTTTTTCAATATCTGCAAATCCATTAGTGTGATACACATTAACATACTGAAGAATAAAAACTATACGATCATCTTAATAGATGTAGAAAAAGTTTTTGATAAAATTCAACATCCATTTATGATAAAAACGCTCCAGAAAGTGGGCACAGAGGGAACCTACCTCAGAACAATAAAGGCTACATTATGACACACCCACAGCTAATGGTATACTCAATGGTAAAAAGCTGAAAGCATTTTCTCTAAGATAGACAAGGATGGCCGCTCTTATCACTTTTATTCAACATTCTTTTGGAAGTTCTAGCCACAGCAATCAGAGAAGAAAACAAAAGAGATCCAGGCTGGAAAAGAAGTAAAACTGTCACTGACAGTTTGCACATGACATTATATTGTACACAGAAAATTCTAAAGATGCTACCAAAATACTACTAGAGCTTATCAGTCAATTTTGCAAAGTTATGGACACAAAATTAATACACAGAAATCTGCTACATTTCTTTTAAAATTATTTCTTTATTTTGGCTGTGCTGGGTCTTTGCTACTTTGCAGTGGTTTTCTCTAGTTGCAGCAAGCGAGGGTTACTCTTCATTGCAGTACTTGGGTTTCTCATTACAGTGCATTCTCTTGTTGCAGAGGCTCTACATAGGGAAGACCACTTTCCAATCCTGTGAAAAGCTGTTATGACTTATTTAAATTTATTTTCAGAAAGAACTACATTCTGACATTTCTTGCTTATGTAACTCCAAGTCTTTTAAAAGAAGGCCCAGTTCCTCCAAACAGGTGGTATCACAGAAGAGTTAGGATTTTTCCATGAAGTTTATGGTTGCTAAGAGACTACTCTATGCAGTCTATGAATATATAACTAGCAGGTAGATACCTAAGGAGATACAGTTTGGAGCCTTTAAAAGTGAGCTGTAAGGTAAACTACTATTAGAAAAACCAGACAAAGATACCATAAAAAAGAGATAATTATAGGCCAATATCACTGATAAGCATAGGTGCAAAAATCCTCAACAAAATACTAGCGAATGGAATCCAACAATACGTTAAAAGGGTCATACACCATGATCAAGTGGAATTTATCCCAGGGGTGCAATGCTTTTTCAATATCTGCAAATCCATTAGTGTGATACACATTAACATACTGAAGAATAAAAACTATACGATCATCTTAATAGATGTAGAAAAAGTTTTTGATAAAATTCAACATCCATTTATGATAAAAACGCTCCAGAAAGTGGGCACAGAGGGAACCTACCTCAGAACAATAAAGGCTACATTATGACACACCCACAGCTAATGGTATACTCAATGGTAAAAAGCTGAAAGCATTTTCTCTAAGATAGACAAGGATGGCCGCTCTTATCACTTTTATTCAACATTCTTTTGGAAGTTCTAGCCACAGCAATCAGAGAAGAAAACAAAAGAGATCCAGGCTGGAAAAGAAGTAAAACTGTCACTGACAGTTTGCACATGACATTATATTGTACACAGAAAATTCTAAAGATGCTACCAAAATACTACTAGAGCTTATCAGTCAATTTTGCAAAGTTATGGACACAAAATTAATACACAGAAATCTGCTACATTTCTTTTTAAAAATTATTTATTTATTTTTGGCTGTGCTGGGTCTTTGCTACTTTGCAGGGGTTTTCTCTAGTTGCAGCAAGCAAGGGTTACTCTTCATTGCAGTACTTGGGTTTCTCATTACAGTGCATTCTCTTGTTGCAGAGCACAGGCTCAAAGGAAGCAAGAATATACAATAGAGAAAAGATAGTCTCTTCAATGGGTGGTGATGGGAAAAATGCACAGCTACATGTAAAAAGATGAAATTAGAACATTCTCTAATACCACACACAAAATTAAACTCAAAATGGACAAAAGACATAAATGTAAAACCAGCACCATATAATTCCCAGAGAAAAACATAGTCAGAACACTCTGATATAAATCACAGTAATATCTATTGGAATTCATCTTCTAGAGTGATGAAAAGAAAAAGAAGCAAGTAGGATCTAATTAAACTTTAAAAAGCTTTTTCACAACAAAAGAAACCATAAACAAAGCAAAAGAGACAATCTACAGAATGGGAGAAAATATTTGCAAATGGTGCAACCAACAAGAGATTAATCTTCAAAACATACAAACAGCTCATACAGTTCAATAGCAAAAAACCACCTGATCAGAAAATGGGCAGAAGGCCTAAATAGGCATTTTTCTAGATAAGACACATGGATGATCAAAGGGGACATGAGAAGATACTCAACATCACTAATTATTAGAGAGATGCAAGTCAAAACTATAATGAGTCATCACTGCACACTGGTCAGAGTGGCCATCATCAAAACATCTACAAATAATAAGTGCTGGAGAGGATATGGAAAAAAAGGAACCCTCCTACACTGTTGTTGGGAATGTAAACTGGTGCAGCAATATGGAGAATAGTATGGAATTTCCTTTAGAAAAAATAGAACTGCCATATGACCAGCAATCCAACTCCTGTACAACCACTTGGAAGAAAATATAGTTTGAAAAGATCCATGCACCCCAATGCTCACTGTAGCAACACATCCAATAACCAAGACATGGAAGCAACCCAAATGTCCATTGACAGATGAAAGGATAAAGAAGATGTGGTATGCATATACAATGGAATACAGCCATAAAGGGAATGAAATAATGCCATTTGCAGCAACATGGCTGGACCTAGATTATCACAAACCAGACAAAGACAAATATCATAAAATATCACTTATATGTGGAATCTAATTTAAAGTGATACAAATTAACTTATATACAAAACAGAAATTGGTCCACAGATATTGAAAACAAAATTATAGTTACCAAAAGGGAAAGGGGGTGGGGATAAATTAGGAATCTGAGCTTAACATATAGTCACTATTATATATAAAATTGGCTTTCTCGGTGGCTCAGTGGTAAAGAATCTGCCTGCAATGCAGGAGATATGGGATCAATCCTTGGGTCAAGAAGATCCCTTGGAGGAGGGCATGAAGAAAAAAAAAAAAAAAGCAAGAAAAGGCACCATATAATTCCCAGAGAAAAACATAGTCAGAACACTCTGATATAAATCACAGTAATATCTATTGGAATTCATCTTCTAGAGTGATGAAAAGAAAAGAAGCAAGTAGGATCTAATTAAACTTTAAAAGCTTTTCACAACAAAAGAAACCATAAACAAAGCAAAAGAGACAATCTACAGAATGGGAGAAAATATTTGCAAATGGTGCAACCAACAAGAGATTAATCTTCAAAACATACAAACAGCTCATACAGTTCAATAGCAAAAAACCACCTGATCAGAAAATGGGCAGAAGGCCTAAATAGGCATTTTTCTAGATAAGACACATGGATGATCAAAGGGGACATGAGAAGATACTCAACATCACTAATTATTAGAGA